>CM060687.1:135415334-136020211 GCA_030686995.1 Artemisia argyi
ATTTTAATTTCTATATTAAATCCGATTTTAATAATAAAAGTTTTATAAAAATGTTTTGATATTGTTTTTGAACCTAAAAACTCGTGTGGATTTCTTGTTTCTTCGACTCGGCCGCGACTCAGTATAACTCACCGAGTCAACTCGTGACTCGGTGAGGGATTGGTTTATTATTGGTGTTGTTTGGTACTAGTGACAAGGGAGTGTCTAATTTTGTGTTTGGATTTGATTTTGGAGGGCCCGTTTGGTTGTGTGGTGTCTCGGCAGCCACGAACCACCACCACGGAGCCTTGGGTGGTGGTGGGGAGGGAGTATGATTATTGTTATTGTTGTTGGGTGAGTGTTTGGATTAGTTTTAGGTTGGTTTGGTTCGGATTTGGATGATTTTGGTTGAGCCGAGGTGGAGTAAGGCTCGGTTTGGATATTGATTTGGTTTCGGATTATTTAGTTTTGATACGGGTTTGGTTTTAGAGTTGTTATTATTGTCGTGATGATTATTTTTGGGTATTGATTAATAGTCTCGGAATATATATATATATATATATATATGTTTATTAGAAACGGTAACTAAATAATAAAATGGATAATATAGATATGAAACATAAAATAAAATTTATATAGTTTAGTGGACTTAATATCGGACATGTTTCCGTATATGACATTGTGAGCTTGTATTGGACGTATCGGATTTACGGCCATAGTTATTTGGATGTTATGGACCCTTTGATATACGAGACGGTAGGGTACGTTAGGCCCGTAAAGATCTTAACGTACCTGGAACCCGAACAAATACAAAATGGTCGATAAAACCTAAACAACTAATGGACAACGCGAATGATATATCCAATCATATTTACTTATATATATATATATATATATATATATATATATATATATATATATATATATATATATATATATATATATATATATATATATATATATATATATATATATATGTATACATATATATATATACATATATATATATATATATATACATATATATATATATATATATATATATATATATATATATATATATACATATATATATATATATATATATATATATATATGTATATATATATATATGTATATACATATATATATATATATGTATATATATATATATATATATATATATATATATATATATATATATATATGTATACATATATATATATATATATATATATGTATATATATATATATATATACACACATATATATATATACATATATATATAGATATATATATATATATATATATATATATATATATATATATATATATATATATATATACATATATATATATACATACATATATATATATATACATATATATATATATATATACATATATATATATATATATATATAGATATACATATATATATATATACATATATATATATATATATATATATATATATATATATATATATATATATATATATATATATATATATACATATATATATATATACATATATATATATATATATATATATATATATATATATATATATATATATATATATATATATAATATTTAAAAATAATAGAGAGTCTTTGACTCGGGAAACGTTATATAAACAGGCAGGTCATGCCAAAATTTTGTAAAATTCTTTATAAACTTATATTATTTTACTAAATATTATTATTATTTTAAAATCTTTTGTTTCGACATTATTTTGGGGAAAACGGGTAAAATCTGAGACTTATTGTACGCGTTATTATTTATATTTATTTGAGTGAGCTCTTATATTCGTATTCTTTTCTTCACATTTCTTTCGACGACTTTTTTCGAGGAGTTCTTTCGTCTTTCTCTTATATTTTGTTGATTCGTCGACTTATTTCTTTTCTAACTTTTGTCTCCCACACGAGACTTTTAGGAAATCTATATCTTCAAATGCCATTTTGTTTACAAAATCTTTTATTCAAGCATTATTTATTGAGATATTCGTGTATAGTTCTGAGTTATGCCATTTATATTGATTAGGTTGTGCTGAGGTTCAATTGCTGTGACGCTTTATTGTTTGATTACTATATCTCGTTTCCTGCTGCTATTATTAAGGTGTGATTCATAGCCCCGTTTTTTTATATTTTAGTTGTTTATAAACTCATGGGGTGAGACACATGCTTTAAATGTTTTACGAGCACAAGTATTATTTATTTTGGTATGCTTTTTCCTTAATGATGATATATATATTCCTGACGATGTGCTAAGTAGCTTGTCTTGCCGGAAACACCCTCAGATCATGAGCCATTAGTCACCTGCGGGTGAGCGCGAACTTACTTTATAGGCCTATAGGACTGACCATCCCGCTCGTAGTTGTCAAGGGCTTGACATGCGGGTGTACTATTTGTCGTTTTGCTGGGTATTGGCAAGTACTCAGCCTTGGGGGCACTTATTATTATGAAATTTCGCGGTTATTGATTATGTCAGTACAACGAACTGTTGATTGGTTTGGTTAACGTTTTGCGTGTCATGAGTTTAGTACCATCAACCGTATGTATGCACAGGGATGCCTCTACATATTGGGTGTTATCTTGATTACCCTGGTATTTGTATTTGTTGCATATATCGTATGATTAAAACTCTTGCGCTCAACTTAATTATTTTGAACCTATGGATTACACTCAACCTTTGTGTTGACTTTTAAGCATGTGCTTCTCAGGTACTACTGCTAATTAATTTGTGGAAGTGTTATGATCTTGGGCGTGGTGGAGTGGCTGGAGGAAGGAAGTTTTCTGTCAAGGCAGCTTATTTATTTCTACTATCATTATTTATCATGTCATTCGTAAAACCTTAGTGTGTTTTTAAATGTTTTCCGCTGCTATACTTATTTACTTTCCGCTGCTAAACTTTGTATTTCTACTACCATACTCGGATTTCCGCTGCTAAACTTTATCATTTTCCGCGGCAAATCTTATCTTTATTCCGCTGCTATTTTGTTAAAGAGTCTATGTACTCTAAATTGGTTTGTAAAACGAATGATATGTTTTTGAGGCATTTTTAAACGTCCCGTGTTGTGGTCGTTTGCTATAAAGATGCCTGGTTTTGATTCGCGTAGTGCCCCCAGCATGTCAGCTGCCGTATTTTGAGTTGGGGGTGCTACAGATCGTTCAACTCAGGAATAGTGTTCGTTAGGATTGAAATTAATCTGACTAGGTCTAAAGGTGAAGGATGATTCTTTTTGTGTTTTTATATTTTTATGAAAAGCAGGTAAAAATCTCTTGTATTGGAAGAGTGGGCGGAATTAGTTGCTAGTCAACTAACCCAATTAACTACAAATGCAAGAAAAGTAAACTAGGGTTCTACAAGGTAAATGAAGCGTATCTACCTATGATGTATTACTCCTTGCTAGCTATCCAATTCTACCTATTGAATTGTCACATCCTTGTTTTAATTGACGGGTTGTATTCCTTAATACTATTTGTAGGGCCGTGTACGATCTTCCCTAACTCTATAAGCTCTTACTTCACTCCTATGTCGAGCCGACTAAAAGCTCATAACATGGGATCACTAGAATTCACTTATGCATTAAATATAACCATATAATCGTAGTACACCTCCGATCATGTTTCTTAAGACGTTCAAGCAAGTTACCAATTGGAAGTCTGCCAGTTTTTTTAAGCCTAATATTGATATCATTCAATTAAACAAGAGACAATAGGAAACAAGAATTATAAGCTAAACCAATTAGACCTATCGAAGTGTCACACCCTAATTGATGAAGATAGATATAAACATCAACAAGGAATCAATAAGATCTTTTCTTCTCGGCCCGATCTGACGGCGTCATGACCATTTTTTCACCAAATCGAAGATTTTTTCGTCCCGATCGTTTCCTTTTTTGAATCACTCAAATCCAAGTTCGTATGCAAAAGTTATGGCCAAAACAGTGTTAGCTACTCCGCGCGTAAGTTATGATTTTCTTGACCAACATGTGACGGTTTTACTAAGGTTTCTTCTTGTGTAAGCCTTCTTCCTGACATCGTCACTCTATATCATCTGACATCGTCAGGTTGAATCCTGACGCCGTCATGTGTAAACTTACTCTGGGCCGTCACGTGTAATCTGACCCTGACGGCCTTGGTGATGCCGTCAGGTCAAATTGCCTTGAAATAGTTCTGGGCCATGATGTGTACTTATTCACACATACTTTTTAGACCTTAAATCAGACCAAATATACCAAATACTAACCACTGTCAGCTACTCCGCGCGTAAGTTATGATTGTCTTGACTAACATGTGACGGTTTTACTAAGGTTTCTTCTTGCGTAAGCCTTCTTCCTGACGTCGTCACTCTATATCATCTGACGTCGTCAGGTTGAATCCTGACGCCGTCATGTGTAAACTTACTATGGGCCGTCACGTGTAATCTGACCTTGACGGCCTTGGTGACGCCGTCAGGTCAAATTGCCTTGAAATAGTTCTGGGCCGTGATGTGTGCTTATTCACACATTCTTTTTAGACCTTAAATAAGACCAAATATGCCAAGAGAATGTGTATTTTTGTATTTGTGTATGTGCAGGTACGGATATGTGAAAAATGGACAAAAACAAAGCAAAAACCGACAAAAACGAGCACGAGAATGGAAAAAGGTCAAAAGCCGGAGTCGGGAAAGCATAATGATCAAAGAAAGCCTTAAATGTCAAAAGAAGTCCTTAGAGATTTATAAAGTTGCAAGTATGGTCCCTGGTCAAAGTTTGGAGAAAGTGGCAACTTCAGTCCCTAATCTTTTAGGAAATTACAAAAATGATCCTTTGAAGAAATTATTGAAGAAAATTCAAATATGGACCTTCATAAATCAAAGAATGTCAACATTGACCCTTGGAACACAAGTTTGGAAAATTACAGCAAAGATCCCTGAGATTTCAGATTTACAACAATAGTCCTTGTCTTATATTTACTACTCCTAATCCTAAAAAACTAATAAAATCCCAAAGCCCAAAATACACCAAAAGTCCATTCCCCTTATACTCAGCCTGCTAAAATAAAACTAGTCCCCACCTTTTACCCACCCTTTTACCCGGTCAACCCAAACTAATACCCACGGCCAACACAACAATAAAACACCCCCAAAACCTTTCCCACCCCCCAAACCACCTTTTACCCAGAAAAAATCACTGTTTCACGAACCCTAATTACCCTCCCACCAAATTAACCCCACTTAAGTAATTATTATCCAATGATTGGGGCTTCTAGAAGCTGACAGCAGGTCAGGAGTTGTAAATGTATACGTGGACCAATCACAGGATACACGCAGGATCACCAATGTAAGGGCACATGATCCAAGGGCAGAGATGTAAACTCCCGTAAATTTCCCTATAAATAATAAAAGTAAATCAAAGACTAATATATCATTCGTTAATTAATAACGTTTTTACCAATAACAAAACTTTTTTTTATCAAATATGCTATGATACTTAAAAATCACTACGATATTCATGATCTCATTTTTGCTTGGAACAATGCTCACACATGTACCACTTTAGTCTAAAATCGCGAGAATATTAAAATTTTCTTTTATTCGTTAGGAACCTGCATTTTCGAGACATTTTTCAAATTTACTATTCATTGGTTACTATTCACCAAACACTATTCATCATTTCACTATTCATCGTTTTTGGAGTCGGTTAGTGATATTGAGATGTTTTTCAAAAGTTTTACTGTTCACGAAACACTATTCACAAAATACTATTCACTCTCGGACTCGCGTAAACGTTTCACTAAATATTTACTTAATATTTCACTAATCACAAATTAATTATTTTCACTAATCCTAATTATATATAACCGGACCCTAAATTTCAATATAAGCCCAACGTCATTTTTGGCCTGTTACTATTCACAGCCTACGATTTTAAGCCCAAGCCCTTATAATTATTTGGAAATACTCGACTAGACCATGCCACAAACGCACCTCGTACACATTATTTTTACACACGACTCACACATATTTTTACCCAATCTCTTTTCTCACCTAGTCAACTTTGAGGATGTCGATTTTTAGCCTTCCATGTCGAGTCTAACAACATTTTTACTAGGCAAAGTATTTGTCCAAAAATCGATTTCATAACAATTACAACTAATCCAAAACTAAACCGTTTTGAACCCCGTTTGTTTCTATCAAGTTCTAAAACCATTTCTAAACTCAAACTCAAGTTTAAATATTACATTCTATCAACCATCATCGAGCCTAGCCAAGTTACAAATCGTTTAACATAATAAAATGGTTGTCGACATATCAAATCAAATACAAAGATTGTACCTCCCCATTTCATGCTCACACAAAGATTATTTTATGATTCTAGTCAAGTACTACAAACCTTTTTAAAACAAATTCACACGTACAATTCTATATATAATAATCATCCACACGTTTCCTTTTGATCTTTGGTGGATGTCGACATGCTAGCAAACAAGGAAACCATGCAATTTTTCTTACCCTCACAACTTTTGGTACACACGCAAACATCTCATCTCATTAATGTTGGTCACTAGGATACTCCAAATTTCATGTATATAACTCCATGCATGCATGCACTCGTTTACCACCTTTCATACAAATCAAATTTTACAAAAACTAAGTCCTAGCTTTAGTCCTACTTCAAAACGTTTTGGCAAAAACACAAGCTTTCCAAATCAGATCTAGAAGAAACAAAACTTTGTTTGTGAACCTTGGTTGAGTCGACATACACACTACACTCTCGTATTCACTTCCCCTCGACTCTACGTCTCGTTTTACCCCACCATTTTGGTGTAGTAAGTCTCACACAAACTTTTTCCATTTTTACTAAAAATGTATTCTTTGATTTTTACGTATAAATCACAAACACTTGCACTTTAGTACTCGTAATCCATATACACAACGCATACGTATTTTTCAACCATCTATATATTTACTACGCTATTTATCAAGGTACATAAAGTTTTAAATATAAAACTCGCGTATAAACGATTTTTGAAACACGTTTTTAAGTAACTTTGAACCATGCAAAACTCTTAAAAATATTCTAAATCTTTTCTTAAAAAACGTCGTCCCATGTAACCTATGAAACGAACATATATCTTCGAAGTTAACTTAACAAGCACATAATTTTATTTCACAAACTAATTTACCACCTAGCAAACTATCGTTTTCATATATAACGTCTGTAACAATACCCGCGTCTCGATCCTTTAAATGATGCAAAGCATCGCGACTTGGAACTTTTCTGAAAAACTAGTAAACATCGATTGGGCCTTAAGGCCCAATCCTTTGAAAATAAGCTAACGAGATAAGCAGTCCAAATAAGCTGTTTCATAATGTTTTTAGTATCCAAAAATAAGCCCGTAACCAAGCCCAAAACTTTCGTAAGCCCAATGGATTTAAAAAGCTTAACGAGCCTAGTCTTTTTCGTTAAAAAGCCCATTAAGCTATAATAAGCTCTTTTCGATAAATAAGCAGTTTTGAAAAGTTCAATAAGCTATTTTTAACTTATTTGAGAAATAAAAACACTAAGTTTTGAATTTGGTAGATTTTGGACTAAGTTTGCAAATTTTATAACTTTCGGGTTAAAAGTGTCATTTTTATAAACTTTAGGTAAAAACTGCCATTTTACAAACATGAGGATGAAAAACTAACTTTTATAAATTTTTGGATGAAAAATGTAATAATTATAAATTTTTGGACGTAAAACGTAAATATATTTAACTTTGGACTAACGACGTAACGCTAACACCGTTAGGGTAAAAAGTGTAAAAATCTGGAAAAGACAAGGGCCGTATAATATAATTAATATTTTTATTTTACTTTTCATTTTACGATTTCACATTCACGACGTCACATTTTATTTCAAACTATTATTATTATTATTATTATTATTATTATTATTATTATTATTATTATTATTATTATTATTAAACTTTACGTTCTATATATATATATATATATATATATATATATATATATATATATATATATATATATATATATATATATATATATATAACTTAACTAAACTTACAATATTTTATAAAACCACAAACTTTACTATCGTTAAATTAACAACTCACGTAATCAAAAACTACTCGCGATTAAACCATTAAGACTATCAAATACTAAAACTTGCCATATATTATCTAGGTCGTGTGTGTGGAGCCGTTCCCTTATTGCAAACTGAATATCGATATTTTTACCACTATACCACTAAGGTGAGTTCATAGCCTCGCCTTACTTATTTAAATGTTTTATAAACCTCGCGAGGGGGATACATGCTAGTTTTTACAAACTGAACACAAGTATTTTTCTTGGTATGCTTTATATCGTTATTGCTTAAGTCCCTTATTGCCAAAAGTCCCTCATATCATGAGCCTTAGTCACCCAGAGGGTGAACGTAAATAATTGTGGATAGATATATTAGGGATTGACAATCCCCGTTTGGGCGTTGGAGAAAACTACCAAACGCACTTTATTTGAAATCTAATAGGTTACTGGGAAGAACCTATCCCGAGGGCCCTGTTACTATAATCCATCATTTATGATAAGATCTGTTAATCGGCTGAGTGTCATGAGCTTAATGCAATAACAACTGTTTTTTAAATTATAATTGTATACCGGTGCAATTATAACTTATAGCTTGTGTTCAACTATTAAACTTAAACCTATGAATATCACTCAACTTTTGTTGATTTTTAGCATGTTTATCTCAGGTCTATAACGAGCAAGGATGGGGCGGAGGAGCACGAAATTCTTACAAGGGCTATAAATTTTTATTATCATTCGAAAACCTATTTAACAAATTTTGAAAATCACTGGGAACTCATTTTTAAAACTCTGATATTTACAAAACTTCGAATGATAAATGTTTTAGAAAATTATTGTAGAACCCTGTAAAAATTTCTTGTAATTAAATCATTAATAAATAAATAATCCTTCGTTATTGTTTCTAATTCCCATTTTCTCGGAAAAATTTAAAATTTTTCTTATTATATTATTTTGGCGATTTTCACAAAATAATATAATTCACGAAATGACGGAATTAATCCTCGACACGTTACACGAAACATAAACTTTTCACTTAATCCTAAACCTAAATCCTAATCCTAATTATATTTATTAAATATAATTAAAATCCCTAATAATCCTAATTAATACAACCGGACCCTTAATTACCTTCGGCCCACACCACCTTCACTATTCCTAAGCCCACAAAACCAAAGCCCAATTCCAATTTAATTATTTTTCATCCGATCGACATAGCTCAACCCTCTCCAAATCGCATCGTTTATTTTTAAATCTTACACACGACCTATATATTTTATTTTCTCATCTCGTTAACCTACTAGCCAACAATTAGTGTGTCAAGTCTCAAGTCCATACGTTGAGTTTTGATACGTTTTTAAGAGGCAAAGTATTCGACCCTTGAACACCCAAATCGATTTACAATATATTCAAAACTTAACCGTTTTGAATCTCGTTTGTTTCTAATCGTTCCTAATATTATTCCTGAGATGATTTTATGCTCAAATGTTAAGGATGATCATGTATAATTAAGTTGTGTACGATTTTGTGAATCGTATACATGGAAAGATATATGGTCGACATAGGGTATGAATCACCCCAACATCTCCCTTCTTTTGTGCTCTCACAAGCTATCTTAAACCATTATAAAATTTCATATAGGAGCTAGTACGGACATGCAACTAGTGTACGAAGAGTTTACATTGAAACTTTCTTACTAACGATATATATATTAGTAATATATATACGTACTTGCATGCATATTACTCTCATTCACTTCCAAACTCTTTCACTGCAATAATTCGACCTTCAATTCATTCTTACAAGACTTACAAGTCGTGTGGTATAACATTGGAAGCAAAGAAAGGAAATCGGGTTGAAATTAATATATAACGTTTGGGTTATATAGTAAGACTTGATATTCTTGTGTTCTTTTCTACCTATCCCGACTTTTGATCACCTCTAAGGTGTTTGTAAGTTTCCTACACTAGTTTCTAATCCATTTCACATGTTATTATATTTTCATGCACTTTGTATATTTTATTTCGAACGTATATACTTTGCACATTTATTTTACGTATATATTTATTCTTAGTACACGAAACGTGATTAGCCTCTATCTTGGAAGGCCTAGGAATCACGTAGCACACACCATTCACTTTAGTTGTAAAGTTTCAAGCATATCACACATCCATTTTAAATTACATCCATCGATTGAAATATAATAAAAACACTTAGTAAAATTTTGCAAGTTTTCAAGTTATATACCGGATCAAACATGCCACAAAACACGAGTATAACATTAAATTTCGTTTAACAATAGTACCATATTTTTTCACGACACCATAGACCACCTAGAAAACTAACATTTTCATGTAAACAACTTGTAAAAATAATCAAGTTTTAACACCACAATCGAACCATTTTGAATTGACTCAAACCGGATTTCAAAACAAAAATTCATATAAAATCTTATTTTTGTCGACTGGGCTTAACTAAAGCCCATTAAGAAATTAAAATCCTTAAGCCCACTGGGCATATAAGAAATGTTTTTAGAATCATAAAAATGACCCAAAGCCAAGCCCAAAATTTTTTCTATGCCCTCGCTTCCAAAAATCTTAACGGGCCTTAGTTTAAATCGTTCCAGGCCCATAAGCTAAAAAAATAAGCTTTTGAATAAATAAGCAGTTAAAATAAGCTTGATACTTAATAAATAAGCTACGGAAATTTTTAGAAAAGTTCCATAATCATTTTTGCAAAAATTTGACTAAAAATGTAACGCGACGACACCTAGAAGGACTAAATGTGTAAATATTGAAACTAAAGGACTAAACCTATAAATACAGAAATCTAAGGTTAAAATGTGATAAAAATTAATATTAGAAGGTTAGTATTGATTATTGGACAAAGTAGAGGACTATAGTTGAAAAATATATAAAAAGGACTAACGGTGTAACGCAAGTAAAATGGTAAAATTGGAAAAGGAGACAAAGACTAAACGTAACTTATTTATCATTCTTATTTATTTTCTATTTTCGTCAATTTATTTCATATCATGTTTAAACTTTATTTATTTATATATATATTATTTAACGTAACGTTAATAATATATATAACGATATTTTAAAAGTTAAGATTTTTACTTACGATTAAAAATGAAAAACTTCGATGGATAATTTAAAAATCATATTTTGTCATATCATGCATATCACAAGATTTTCACTGCACATCATTTTTCGTCATAACGAATATCTAATATTCGTTATTTTCTTCGTAATTATCAAATAGTTTTTGGTCAAGTTCTTAGATAAATTTATTTATCAGGTTGTGTTTTGAAGCCGTTTTCATAAATTCGTCCGACTTTATTTTCTTCATTTTCAGTATCAATCAAGGTGAGTCATAGCCTCACATTTAATTATTTTCAAAACACCGTGAAGGGGATACATGTTAAAAATAGATCGCAAGTATTTTTCTGTATGCTTTCCTGACTGATATATGCCTAAGTTAGCTATTGCCAAAAGACCCTTAATCATGAGCCATTAATCACTGAAGTGAACGCGAATATAATGAATAGATCTATTTAAGGTTTGACAGCCTGTCCCATTAATACTTGACGGAATGCCATTATGCATGTGGTTAGTCGTATTAGTCGCGATAATTATATTTGAGTAAAAATAGGAACTGGCAAATCACCTATTACACGAGGGCAAATTTATCATTGATTTGATAAACACCCGCCGTTTACGGTATTTGTTAACGTTTGCGTATCATGAGACTTAGTGCAATATATGAACTGCAATATCAATGTTTTCAAACTGATTGTATTTTCCAATACAATCTTGCTTGTGTATCAAAATGATTATTAAATTCAAACTCTATGATTTCACTCAACAATTTTGTTGACTTTTAAGCATGTATCTCAGGTTTTTAGCAGAGGAAGCAAGCATGGAACGGACGACAAAAATCTTCAAAATATGTTTTCTTTATTTCAATAATGATGTAAAATAAATGATGTTTGATTTAGTTCAAAACATCAAGTTTTTATAATACTCTGATAAGGACCTATTGTATTTCAAATATTTATAAATAAAATTATGTTTTAAAACGTCTCTTTCGAGCCGTTTTCTATCATTATGACTTCGATCCTCACCGTAACATCCTAATTTCTATTCCGCTGCCGCATTTCAAATTAGGGTGTGTTACAGATTGGTATCAGAGCCATAGTTATAGAGAACCAAATGTTTTCAAACATTGAACTATAACCACACTTTCAAATAAATTAAATTTTCATCATATAAATTTTGCCCGCCGTACCTGCTTGCTACAGTACTCTGTAAGTTAATCATTAAGCTATGATAGTTTGATTTTTATATGTTAGAATTTGGTATTCTTTTATGATAATAAATTCTTATTTTTCGCTATTTATGAATTGTTACAGTATTGTTTCAATATGAGTATGTTCGACTCCGACTCTGATATTTTTGTCACGTCTGTTACTTCACCTGTTTATCGTTCTACTTTTGTACCTGACGCTGTTTCCCAAGAAACAGAACCCTTCGAGCAAGACGAAATTGCTACAACACCTGAAGATCCCGATGTTTTTGTTTTACCATTACCACGTCATGATTTTGATTCATATGCACCAGATCACCTACTCAATCTTTTTAGCCAAACTTACCCATATACTTTTCACCCAAGAGAACAAATTCCTGAAGAGGATATACCCGCATCCAGCCGTCTTCGTATTTCTGATTCTATTCCTCCACTTTCACCATCATTACCCTATCCGCCTGGTTTTACTCCCCCAGCTCATATTGATGAAACTGGCGAGAGTGCTAGGATGGAAATTCCCTCTACCCTTTCACCTTCTGTAGTAGTGACGCGATTGGAGCATCACGAAGATCAGATAGACTCACTTCTTCAGATGATTAATTATTCATCATTCGATCATTCAGATACTACCCACAACACCTTACATAACCTTATAGCCGATAGGATAGAGTTGCAGCAAGGGTTAGCTCAGATACATTCGGATATCTTTGAGACACGTTCTTTCACGATATCATTGCGAAGAGAGGGACAGAACCGTACTTGGGAAGCCCAGCTTGCACACCGAAGAGCAGATACATTGGAAAACATCGTATGAGATATGAAGATTCAACATCATACCGAGATGCAAGAGCTCCGAACTCAGATCTTAGAGATGGGAGGACATGTGAACATACCTAATCATTAGAGGCAGTTAGTATTTGTACTAGTAATAAGGCATTCAAGCCTGCCGCATGTGGCATTTAATAAGCTTGTATCGTTTTGTTATAACAACTCAACTGATTAAGTTATTAATGTTATGATGTTGGTTTTGATATTACTATATACAAATGTTAACTTATGCTTATGGTTGTTCATGTGTATTATAATTGCATCTAACATATCGGAATGATTATGACTGTTGTATCAAAATAAAAACTACATATGGTGTCCAATTATTATTAAGACTCATAAACATTCGTTTCCCTACTTTACAAGAACCTTTAAACAAGTTGTTGTTTAAAATTTTAAATGCTATATTTTTGTATTATTAATAGAAAAATGGAGCATGCAATTAGCGAAAACTCTAACCCGAAAGTGAGCATGACCCCCACTGAGGTTCAGAGAATGATTGCTGAGGGAATATCTGTAGCTCGTGAAGCGGATCGTTTGAATAATATCAATGGTGCAAATCGTGAAGCTAATACAATTACTCCACGTAATTGTACTTACAAGGATTTCATGACTTGCAAGCCAACAAACTTCAAAGGAATTGAAGGAGTGACTGAAATGGCACATTGGTTTGAGCATACTGAGACCGTCTTCAAGAGGAGTGGTTGTCCTGAGAATAGCAAAGTTACCTTTGCTACAGGAACTCTTCAAGGAGAAGCACTATCGTGGTGGAACACTACTGCGAATGCTATGGGTCCAGATGAAGCTTTCAGACTTTCGTGGAATGAGTTGAAAAATAAAATGTTGAAGAAGTATTGTCCAAGGACAGAGATTCAAAAACTGGAAGATGAATTTCACCAGCTAGTTGTAAGGTACAATGACCTGAAGACATACGACAGAAAGTTTCTGGAGTTGTCGGTGCTGTGCCCAACTATAGTCCCCGATGTTGAACAAGCATTGGAGAAATATGTAGAGGGACTGCCACCATCCATTGAAGGAGATGTTACCTCATCGAAACCTAAGACAGTAGAAGAAGCTATGGAGCTTGCACAGAGATTGTTAACCAGGGTGATCAAAAGAGGTTCTACCTCCGTGATCAATGAGCATAAGAGAAGTGCTGATAACTGTGGGAGTAACAATAGCAACAATCGCAGCTACAACAACAGTTACAGTGGTAACCGTAGCTACATCAACAACAACAATCAAAGTAGAAATCGCAACAGAGATCAACATCAGAACCGTAGTAATCATCATCAGCAACAAAATCGTCGACAAGAAGCTACCCGAGCTTATGCAGCAGTGCCTGTAGAAAGTAAAGGTTATTCTGGAACTCTATCCCCATGTAACAAGTGCAACATGCATCATACTGGAGCATGTAGGGCTGCTTGTGGCAACTGTAGAAGAATTGGTCATATGACAAGGGACTGTCGAGCGACTGGAGCCAACACACAACCGATAGCAGTAAAGTGCCATAGTTGTGGAGAAGTTGGACATTACAAACCTCAATGTCCAAAAATTGCCAATAATGTTACCCGAGGAAGAGATTATGTACTTGGTGATGGGAACACAACACAGAATTCTGATGTTGTTACTGGTACGTTCCTATTAAATCAACAAGATGCTAAGATATTATTTGATTCAGGAGCAGATAAAAGTTTTGTGTCTAATTCGTTTGCCGCAATTCTAAATATTACTCCTGTAGAATTGGATACTATCTATGAAATAGAATTAGCAGATGGAAATATTCTAAGTACCAATACCCTAATCGAAAACTGCACCTTAACCCTTCTAAATAAATCTTTCCCTATCAATCTTATGCCCATTCAATTGGGAAGTTTTGATGTCATCATTGGAATGGATTGGTTATCTAAACACCGTGCTAGAATAATTTGTGACGAGAAAGTCATTCAAATTCCATTCGACGGTGAAACCTTAATCATCCAAGGTGATAAACCTAAAACTTCTTTCAATATTATTTCGTACTCCAAAACGATGAAATACATAAGCAAAGGATGCCATGTATTTCAAATCTAAGTAACGGGAGGAGAAACAAAAGAAAAGAAGAAACAACTTGATGAAGTGCCAGTTCTAAGAGAATTTTCTGATGTATTTCCCGAAGACTTACCTGGAATCCCACCAACCCGTCAAGTAGAATTCCGAATCGATTTAATGCCTGGAGCAGCACCAGTTGCAAAAGCACCATATCGATTAGCACCCTCCGAAATGAAAGAATTATCTGAACAATTGAAAGAACTATCAGATAAAGGTTTCATTCAACCGAGTTCATCCCCTTGGGGAGCACCAATCCTTTTTGTCAAAAAGAAAGATGGAACGTTTCGAATGTGTATCGATTATAGAGAGTTGAACAAACTCACGGTGAAGAATCGATATCCATTACCACGGATCGACGATCTATTTGACCAATTACAAGGATCAAGTGTTTACTCAAAAATCGATCTAAGATCAGGATATCATCAATTAAGAGTTAGGGAAGAGGACATTCCCAAGACAGCTTTTCGAACACGATACGGACATTATGAATTTCAGGTGATGCCATTTGGTCTTACCAATGCACCAGCTGTATTCATGGATTTAATGAACCGAGTATGCAAACCATACTTGGATAAATTCGTTATTGTGTTCATTGATGATATTTTAATCTATTCGCGCAATAAAGAAGAACATGCCGAACACTTAAGGACTATTTTGGAGTTACTTAAGAAGGAAAAGTTGTACGCCAAGTTTTCCAAATGTGATTTTTGGATTTCTACCGTTCAATTTTTAGGCCATATCATCAACAACAAAGGTATCCACGTAGATCCCGCGAAGATAGAAGCAGTTAAAGGTTGGACGTCACCCACCTCCCGAACCGAGATTCGTCAATTCTTAGGTCTCGCTGGTTATTACCGGAGATTTATAGAAGGTTTTTCAAAGATTGCAAAACCATTGACGGAACTAACCCAGAAGAACAAGAAGTATATTTGGGAGGAGAAGCAAGAGTTAGCATTTCAACTGCTGAAACAGAAGCTTTGTGAAGCACCAATATTAGCATTACCGGAAGGCAATGAGGACTTTGTAGTGTACTGTGACGCATCTCATCATGGATTAAGTGCGGTACTAATGCAAAGAGACAAAGTTATAGCCTATGCTTCACGATAGCTGAAGAAGAATGAAGAAAACTACACCACTCATGATCTAGAATTAGGAGCAGTAGTTTTTGCTCTTAAGATATGGAGACATTACCTATATGGTACAAAGTGTACGGTTTTCACCGATCACAAGAGTCTACAGCATATCCTAGATCAGAAGGAGCTAAACATGAGGCAAAGGAGATGGTTAGAATTACTCAATGACTACGACTGTGAAATTCGTTACCATCCTGGTAAAGCGAATGTAGTAACCGATGCGTTGAGTAGAAAAGAGAGAATTAAACCTCTTAGAGTTCGATTACTAGGAATGACAATTCATTCGCCACTTCCCGCTCAAATCATCAAAGCTCAAACGGAAGCTTTACAAGAAGAAAACCGGCAATATGAGAAAATTGACAGAAGGTCAAACCTGGAAGATCAGGTTGACAGAATGCCAAATAATGAAAAAGAATTTGTGAAAAGAAATGATGGAATGTTATGTTTTAAGGAAAGATATTGGATCCCTCTTTTTGGAGGTATTCGAGACCTTATCATGCATGAATCTCATAAATCCAAATATTCTATTCATCCCGGTTCCAATAAGATGTACCAAGATATTAAGAAGAATTATTGGTGGCCAAATATGAAAGCTGATATCGCCAAGTACGTTGGTAAATGTTTAACCTGCTCTAGAGTAAAGGCAGAGACTCAGAAACCATCAGGATTACTCGTGCAACCAGAAATTCTGGTCTGGAAATGGGAACGAATCACAATGGATTTTATTACCATATTACCAAAGACTTCGACTGGATTAGACACAATCTGGGTTATCATCGATCGATTAACCAAATCTGCACATTTTCTACCAATCAAGGATACTGACGAGATGGAAACACCCGCTCAGTTGTACTTTAAGGAAATTGTGATTAGACATGGGGTACCAATATCTATTATTTCTGATAGAGATAGCCGATTCACATCAAGATTTTGGGAATCGCTACAGAAATCTCTTGGTACTAGGTTAGATATGAGCACCGCTTATCATCCGCAAACTGATGGACAAAGTGAGAGAACAATCCAAACCTTGGAAGACATGCTCCGAGCATGTGTGATTGATTTCGGAAAAGGTTGGGATAGACACTTGCCATTAGTTGAATTCTCGTACAATAATAGCTACCATGCCAGCATAAAGGCTGCACCTTTTGAGGCACTGTACGGAAGAAAGTGCAGATCACCAATCTGTTGGACAGAAGTTGGTGATATGCAACTCACCGGACCAGAGCTAATACATGATACTCCTGAGAAGATATTCCAAATCAAGCAACGCTTGCAAGCTGCTCGTGACAGATAGAAAAGTTATGCTGATGTTAGGAGAAAGCCTACGGAATTTCAAGTAGGAGACAAAGTCATGTTGAAGGTTTCGCCATGGAAAGGAATGATTCGCTTTGGAAAACGTGGAAAGTTAAATCCGAGGTATATTGGACCTTTCAAAATTCTGGAGAGAATTGGTTCAGTTGCTTATAAGTTATAACTTCCGGATGAACTTAGTAGGGTACACCCTACGTTTCACGTATCTCAACTCAAGAAATGTTTGTCAGACGAAACTCTCGTCATTCCACTAAAAGAGATTAGATTGGACGACAAACTAGTGTTCACAGAAGAGCCTGTGGAAATAATGGATAGAGAAGTAAAACAACTCAAACAGAATCGTATCCCCATTGTGAAAGTAAGATGGGACTCTAAGCGAGGACCGACTTACACATGGGAAAGAGAAGATAGATTCCGTGAGAAATATCCACACTTATTTTCATAGAACGCACTTGTTAGATTTCTTAAAATCAAATTTTGGGACGAAATTCAGAATGACAAGTGGGTACTGTAGAACCCTGTAAAAATTTCTTGTAATTAAATCATTAAAAAATAAATAATCCTTCGTTATCATTTCTAATTCCCATTTTCTCGGAAAAATTTAAAATTTTTCTTATTATATTATTTTGGCGATTTTCACAAAATAATATAATTCACGAAATGACGGAATTAATCCTCGACACGTTACACGAAACTTAAACTTTTCACTTAATCCTAAACCTAAATCCTAATCCTAATTATATTTATTAAATATAATTAATATCCCTAATAATCCTAATTAATACAACCGGACCCTTAATTACCTTCGGCCCACACCACCTTCACTATTCCTAAGCCCACAAAACCAAAGCCCAATTCCAATTTAATTATTTTTCATCCGATCGGCATAGCTCAACCCTCTCCAAATCGCATCGTTTATTTTTAAATCTTACACACGACCTATATATTTTATTTTCTCATCTCATTAACCTACTAGCCAACAATTAGTGTGTCAAGTCTCAAGTCCATACGTTGAGTTTTGATACGTTTTTAAGAGGCAAAGTATTTGACCCTTGAACAACCAAATCGATTTACAATATATTCAAAACTTAACCGTTTTGAATCTCGTTTGTTTCTAATCATTCCTACTATTATTCCTGAGATGATTTTATGCTCAAATGTTAAGGATGATCATGTATAATTAAGTTGTGTACGATTTTGTGAATCGTATACATGGAAAGATATATGGTCGACATAGGGTATGAATCACCCCAACATCTCCCTTCTTTTGTGCTCTCACAAGCTATCTTAAACCATTATAAAATTTCATATAGGAGCTAGTACTGACATGCAACTAGTGTACGAAGAGTTTACATTGAAACTTTCTTACTAACGATATATATATTAGTAATATATATACGTACTTGCATGCATATTACTCTCATTCACTTCCAAACTCTTTCACTGCAATAATTCGACCTTCAATTCATTCTTACAAGACTTACAAGTCGTGTGGTATAACATTGGAAGCAAGGAAAGGAAATCGGGTTGAAATTAATATATAACGTTTGGGTTATATAGTAAGACTTGATATTCTTGTGTTCTTTTCTACCTATCTCGACTTTTGATCACCTATAAGGTGTTTGTAAGTTTCCTACACTAGTTTCTAATCCATTTCACACGTTATTATGTTGTCATGCACTTTGTATATTTTATTTCGAACGTATATACTTTGCACGTTTATTTTACGTATATATTTATTCTTAGTACACGAAACGTGATTAGCCTCTATCTTGGAAGGCCTAGGAATCACGTAGCACACACCATTCACTTTAGTTGTAACGTTTCAAGCATATCACGCATCCATTTTAAATTGCATCCATCGATTGAAATATAATAAAAACACTTAGTAAAATTTTGCAAGTTTTCAAGTTATATACCGGATCAAACATGCCACAAAACACGAGTATAACATTAAACTTCGTTTAACAATAGTACCATATTTTTTCACGACGCCATAGACCACCTAGCAAACTAACATTTTCATGTAAACAACTTGTAAAAATAATCAAGTTTTAACACCACAATCGAACCATTTTGAATTGACTCAAACCGGATTTCAAAACAAAAATTCATATAAAATCTTATTTTTGTCGACTGGGCTTAACTAAAGCCCATTAAGAAATTAAAATCCGTAAGCCCACTGGGCCTATAAGAAATGTTTTTAGAATCATAAAAATGACCCAAAGCCAAGCCCAAATTTTTTCCAGGCCCATAAGCTAAAAAAATAAGCTTTTGAATAAATAAGCAGTTAAAATAAGCTTGATACTTAATAAATAAGCTACGGAAATTTTTAGAAAAGTTCCATAATCATTTTTGCAAAAATTGGACTAAAAATGTAACGCGACGACACCTAGAAGGAATAAATGTGTAAATATTGAAACTAAAGGACTAAACCTGTAAATACAGAAATCTAAGGTTAAAATGTGATAAAAATTAATATTAGAAGGTTAGTATTGATTATTGGACAAAGTAGAGGACTATAGTTGAAAAATATATAAAAAGGACTAACGGTGTAACGCAAGTATCGTTAGTGTAAAAATGGTAAAATTGGAAAAGGAGACAAAGACTAAACGTAACTTATTTATCATTCTTATTTATTTTCTATTTTCGTCAATTTATTTCATATCATGTTTAAACTTTATTTTATTTATATATATATTATTTAACATAACGTTAATAATATATATAACGATATTTTAAAAGTTAAGATTTTTACTTACGATTAAAAAGGAAAAACTTCGATGGATAATTTAAAAATCATATTTTGTCATATCATGCATATCACAAGATTTTCACTGCACATCATTTTTCATCATAACGAATATCTAATATTCGTTATTTTCTTCGTAATTATCAAATAGTTTTTGGTCAAGTTCTTAGATAAATTTATTTATCAGGTTGTGTTTTGAAGCCGTTTTCATAAATTCGTCCGACTTTATTTTCTTCGTTTTCAGTATCAATCAAGGTGAGTCATAGCCTCACATTTAATTATTTTCAAAACTCCGTGAGGGGGATACATGTTAAAAATAGATCGCAAGTATTTTTCTGGATGCTTTCCTGACTGATATATGCCTAAGTTAGCTATTGCCAAAAGACCCTTAATCATGAGCCATTAATCACTGAGGTGAACGCGAATATAATGAATAGATCTATTTAAGGTTTGACAGCCTGTCCCATTAATACTTGACGGAATGCCATTATGCATGTGGTTAGTCGTATTAGTCGCGATAATTATATTTGAGTAAAAATAGGAACGGGCAAATCACCTATTACACGAGGGCAAATTTATCATTGATTTGATAAACACCCGCCGTTTACGGTATTTGTTAACATTTGCGTGTCATGAGACTTAGTGCAATATATGAACTGCAATATCAATGTTTTCAAACTGATTGTATTTTCCAATACAATCTTGCTTGTCTATCAAAATGATTATTAAATTCAAACTCTATGATTTCACTCAACAATTTTGTTGACTTTTAAGCATGTATCTCAGGTTTTTAGCAGGGGAAGCAAGCATGGAACGGACGGCAAAAATCTTCAAAATATGTTTTCTTTATTTCAATAATGATGTTTGATTTAGTTCAAAACATCAAGTTTTTATAATACTCTGATAAGGACCTATTGTATTTCAAATATTTATAAATAAAATTGTGTTTTAAAACGTCTCTTTCGAGCCGTTTTCTATCATTATGACTTCGATCCTCACCGTAACATCCTAATTTCTACTCCGCTGCCGCATTTCAAATTAGGGGGTGTTACAATTATTTTCTATTGAAAAACTATGAGCTGTGAAGTAACACCCAATCTTTATTCCGCTGCAAATATTTTAAAATTGGGGGAGTTACAGATTGGCATCGGAGCTTTAGTTATAGCGAAACGGGTCTTATACAGATCCGAACTATAATCGTTTTTACAAACAAAACATTTTATAGCCTTACACTCTCCGTGCCTTTCGTGCTTGCAGACTACCTTGCTCAGTACATTACCTGTTATGGTTATCCTGCATGTTTAGAAATTGCACTTACAAATTTTTTATTTCATCCGTACTATTATATCTATAACGTAAAAATCACTTATAAAATACTATTCCCGGTAACTACAGTAACATGTCTCCAAAAACTTTCGTGAACGCCAAAACTACTCTCCGTAATACTAATACATCACCTATCAATCAAAATTCTCCGAATACTGAAGATCCCTACGTACAAATATCACAGCCCCAACTTAATATAGGAATCACTCAGAAATCACTCCCATCGTCACCTATTTGTTCACCTCTACGTCAAAAACTTAGGAGAACTACTGAATCATATGAAGATGTGATTAGTGGTCAGGCAACATTCGAAGTTGGACAAAGTTCACGTCAAGAGAGGCCGTGAAAGAATGTTGAGCCAAATTCTCCTTTACCCTGCACTTCAGATTCCCCAATACCAGATATCCCAAATAATTTATCCTCACCTAATTCCCCCAACTACAATATAAGCACACCTGATTCAATATGGACTCTTGTTTATCAACAAGCCAGCATATTAGAGGCTCACACTGAACAGCTAAAAGGCTTACGACCAACAAAATTTGAATGGTACGACCGTAACCTTGACGCATTGTTCAAAAGAGCGGATGCTGAAAGACGAGCAATATGTGAATTAGGAATAAAGATTAATGAGATAAAGAACAACACCAACCAGGAACTTGGAAGTTTGGCTTCCAGGGTCCGTTCTGCAAGAAGAGAACACGGCCATACACATGGTAGAATTGAAGACATTGAAAGGACCCTATGGATGGCTAGAGAGACAGCCAGGAGCCAAGGTCAAAAGATTGCCGCATTAGAGAGTATGTTGGCAAACCAAATGAACATGTGTCAGGAACGTTTCTCAAACATAGAAGCAGCACAACTTGAACTTGAGAAAGAGATTAGATATTTACGTCAGAGGCGTAACTAATCTTAAGTTTACAAGTATCCCTGCTGCATCTACTAAACCAGACAGACTTGGTTAGTATTTCATGTAATGTTCAATAAATCCGAACCTTTCAGAACTTGTAATCAAATCATAATATATAATAACCTCCTCTTCCGTTACATCTCTCTGTTACGAATCAATCATTTCTTCCGTATCAAGCATGCATGCAATGAATCCTCATACCTTCATGCAAAAATCTCATCATTTATTACGTCCCTTGGTAAACAAAGGACTCCACGTAGATCCATGACATATTAATAAGAGACCTTGTACTAATTGTTTTACAGAAACAATCAGTCAAGTTATTAATATTATGGAAATTTCTACAATGCCATTCAAATCTACAGTAAGATTTCTTACAATTGTTAAGATCTCTTAAGCATACTGTAACAAACCCATAACCAAAGGACTGTCTAAAAATAAAAATTTTCAAGAGAGAGCTTGAAAATGGAGAGAAATTTATTTTTATAGACAAACCCGTTTGTTCCTTAGTACTCCCATATCAAGAGTTGATTATCTATCTATGATACAACACATACATATCTTGAAATTAGATTACAGTAAGGAGTCAATTCAGTCTATCATCAATGAAATAATTAGAATTCATTATTAAATTATTCTGACATCAGAAGGATTCTAGGTTGAGTTTCATTAATGATTTCAGAAGATGGACAACGTAAACAATACATGTACTCCATCATCATGAAAAATCACCATGACTACTGAAGATGTCAGGAAATTGGTAACCAACATCTTGTCAGTAGTACTCGAAGGGACTACCATAGTTGATCTAAGGGGAGAGATGGACATATCCAATAAGCATGAAAGCTGCATGGAATATAGGCCAACCCACTTTAAAACCCCAGAAGGAATGGCTAACCCTCACCCATAACCAAGGAAATTAGGTAAGGAGTTGTACCTAATAGAAATAAACAAAAGCGATAACTCTTAGAAATGAGGAACCTTTAAAGACTTCGATAATATCAAAGGAATGATGACTAGATTGAAGCAGATGAATAAATTCCTGTTGTAAATAAATAAATCCTAGTTCGACAATTTCCTGAGATTGTATCTCTTCCCCGTATTTTACTTTAAGTTACGATGGATGTAACTTAAGTATAACAATTTTCCCTCTACCGTATCAAAAAATCTACCTTGTAATATTTACGAAATAATTATAATCTACGTCAATTTCAATTCCAATTACCAATTAACAGTATACTGTCTCATCATCATAATACGAACATAAACTTCCTACTTTATTATTCAAAAGAAATTACGTGTTATATTATAAAAACAACACGTTGAACACCATCTAAAACAACTTAAAGAAAAGCATAAATACCACTGTGACTGAGCCAAACATCACATCGTTTAGTCCTCAATTATACATAGCCTGATCAACTGTCTAATTTAGGAAGAATCATGTTATGAAGGAACAATCATAATGTCAAATTTTCTAAATAACAATCTTCATGTAAAAGCAACAAATAGAGATAAACTGAACTATTCATAAATATTACAAACTACAAATAAATACCTATCTTATTCCTTCGTCATTAGGACGATAAGCCAACAAAGGTACAATTAAAAATTAGAAAAACCCTAAAGATTAACAGAAAACTCCAATAACGAAAAATTTATCCAAATCCATGGAAATTAATAAATAAACAAATAATTAGCATCGGAAGTGCTAACGTCACAATAATTACAATATAAACCATAGAATCTTCAATAGGTTGATCCGCTATGACAATAAAAACCCCCACCAACATAACCATCGCAAGACTAGTTTTTTTTAAACATAAGGACAAATAAGTCTTATTTCACATTTATTGAGGATTACATAGAAACATAATAAGGATACATTTTAAACAACCCTAGCTCAAGACTAGTGCCTCCATATCTTATCAACAACATATGATAGAACCGTGAGTGGTATTAGGAACCCCAAAATCCCGACCAAAACTACATAATCTTCATCCGTAACAAAAGTCAAATAGGTGATGGCAACAACGATATATACCATTGCGATAATAGTAATTAGGCTCGGCATTTTCGGAAGTATTTAATGAGAGAAAAGGGTTAAGAATAGGAAATGTGAAATGATAGGAAAATGGTTGGTGGAAGAAATGGAAATTTGAAAGGGGTATATGTAGGAAGAAAACTAGCCGTTGGTCACTATTACGGACCGTTGGGATTCACTATTCACGACCGTTGAACACGGTACACCTAACCGTTAATTTACTATTCATAACCATTTCCTTCAATATTCACAACCCTTAAATACACCAGTTACTTGATCCTGTCTAGCACAAATAAGTCTAACTAAACCACGTCTCCTAAAACTTAATAATAAAAATCTCTCGACAACCCTCTGATCGAAATTTCCTAATACAAGAATTTCGTTAAACTTGAATTCTGGGACGGAATTAAGAATGAGGGGTAGGTACTGTAAACTCCCGTAAATTTCCCTATAAATAATAAAAGTAAATCAAAGACTAATATATCATTCGTTAATTAATAACGTTTTTACCAATAACAAATTTTTTTTTATCAAATATGCTATGATACTTAAAAATCACTAAGATATTCATGATCTCATTTTTGCTTGGAACAATACTCACACATGTACCACTATAGTCTAAAATCGCGAGAATATTAAATTTTTTTTTATTCGTTACGAACCTGCATTTTCGAGATATTTTTCAAATTTACTATTCATTGGTTACTATTCACCAAACACTATTCATCATTTCACTATTCATCGTTTTTGGAGTCGGTTAGTGATATTGAGATGTTTTTCAAAAGTTTTACTGTTCATGAAACACTATTCACAAAATACTATTCACTCTCGGACTCACATAAACGTTTCACTAAATATTTACTAAACATTTCACTAATCACAAATTAATTATTTTCACTAATCCTAATTAGAGTTAACTACATTTTTGGTCCTTGTGGTTGTATCAAAATCTCACTTTTGGTCCAAAATTCAAAAAACGTTCAAAAACAGTCCAAAAGTCCACGTGGACTTCACTTTTGGTCCAAAATTCGCACCTAGTTAATTTTGACGTTGCACCGTTAGTCCTTTAACCAAACGCTCGTTAAGTCAGTTGCACCGTTAGTCCTTGGTCGTTAGCAATGTTTACACCGTTAGTCCTTGTGGTTAAAAAATTGAAAAAATTCGAAAAAAAAAATTTTTCCAAAAAAAAAATAATTTGAAAAATTAGAAAAAAATTCTAAAAAAAAAAATTTTACGAAATTTTTTTTTTCCAAAAAAAAAAAATTTGAAAAAAAATTTCTAATAAAAATTTTTCTTAAAAAATTCGAAAAAATTAAAAAAAAAAAAAAAAAAAAATTGACGAAATTTTTTTTCCAAAATTCGAAAAAAAATCCAAAAAAAATATTCGAAAAAAAAAATTTCTAATAAAAAATTTTCTTTTAAAAATTTCTAAAAAAATATTAGAAAATTTTTAATAAAAAATTTTTTTTACATATACATATTAGAAAATTTTTTAGAAATTTTTAAGAAATTTTTTTACGTATATATACATTTTATAAAAAAATTTCCAAAAAAAAAAATTCTAATAAAATTTTTTCTTAAAAAATTCGAAAAATTTTATAAAAAAAAAAATTTTGACGAAATTTTATAATTTTTTTTTTTTAAAAATTTCCAATAAAATTTTCGAAAAAAAATTTTCTTAAAAAATTCGAAAAATTTTATAAAATTTTTTTTTTGACGAAATTTTTAGGAAAATTTTTTATATATATACATACACATTTTAATTTTTAGAAATTTTTAGAATTTTTTTTTTTTGGAAATTTTTAGAAATTTTTTATATATATTAGAATTTTTTTTAATATATTAGAAATTTTTATTTTTTCGAATTTTTTAAGAAAAATTTTTTTCGAAATTTTTTTTTTAATTTTTTCGTTTTTTTTTTTTAATTTTTTCGAATTTTTTTTTATTTTTATTTTTTCGAATTTTTTAAGAAAAATTTTTTTCGAATTTTTTTTTTTAATTTTTTCAAAAATTTTTTTTTTTAATTTTTTCGAATTTTTTAAGAAAAATTTTTATTAGAAATTTTTTTTCAAATTTTTTTTTTTTGGAAAAAAAAATTTCGTAAAAATCTTTTTTTTAGAATTTTTTTCTAATTTTTCAAATTATTTTTTTTTTGGAATTTTTTTTTTTTGGAATTTTTTCAATTTTTTAACCACAAGGACTAACGGTGTAAACATTGCTAACGACCAAGGACTAACGGTGCAACTGACTTAACGAGCGTTTGGTTAAAGGACTAACGGTGCAACGTCAAAATTAACTAGGTGCGAATTTTGGACCAAAAGTGAAGTCCACGTGGACTTTTGGACTGTTTTTGAACGTTTTTTGAATTTTGGACCAAAAGTGAGATTTTGATACAACCACAAGGACCAAAAATGTAGTTAACTCTCCTAATTATATATAACCGGACCCTTAATTTCATTCTAAGCCCAACGTCATTTTGGCCTGTTACTATTCACGGCCCATGATTTTAAGCCCAACCCCTTATAATTATTTGGAAATACTCGACTAGACCATGCCACAAACGCACCTCATACACATTATTTTTACACATGACTCACACATATTTTTACCCAATCTCTTTTCTCACCTAGTCAACTTTGAGGATGTCGATTTTTAGCCTTCCATGTCGAGTCTAACAACATTTTTACTAGGCAAAGTATTTGTCCAAAAATCGATTTCATAACAATTACAACTAATCCAAAACTAAACCGTTTTGAACCCCGTTTGTTTCTATCAAGTTCTAAAACCATTTCTAAACTCAAACTCAAGTTTAAATATTACATTCTATCAACCATCACCGAGCCTAGCCAAGTTACAAATCGTTCAACATAATAAAATGGTTGTCGACATATCAAATCAAATACAAAGATTGTACCTCCCCATTTCATGCTCACACAAGGATTATTTTATGATTCTAGTCAAGTACTACAAACCTTTTTAAAATAAATTCACACGTACAATTCTATATATAATAATCATCCACACGTTTCCTTTTGATCTTTGGTGGATGTCGACATGCTAGCAAACAAGGAAACCATGCAATTTTTCTTACCCTCATGACTTTTGGTACACACGCAAACATCTCATCTCATTAATGTTGGTTACTAGGATACTCCAAATTTCATGTATATAACTCCATGCATGCATGCACTCATTTACCACCTTTCATACAATTCAAATTTTACAAAAACTAAGTCCTAGCTTTAGTCCTACTTCAAAACGTTTTGGCAAAAACACAAGCTTTCCAAATCGGGTCTAGAAGAAACAAAACTTTGTTTGTGAACCTTGGTTGAGTCGACATACACACTACACTCTCGTATTCACTTCCCCTCGACTCTACGTCTCGTTTTACCCCACCATTTTGGTGTAGTAAGTCTCACACAAACTTTTTCCATTTTTACTAAAAATGTATTCTTTGATTTTTATGTATAAATCACAAACACTTGCACTTTATTACTCGTAATCCATATACACAACGCATACGTATTTTTCAACCATCTAGATATTTACTACGCTATTTATCAAGGTACATAAAGTTTTAAATATAAAACTCACGTATAAACAATTTTTGAAACACGTTTGTAAGTAACTTTGAACATGCAAAACTCTTAAAAATATTCTAAGTCTTTTCTTAAAAAACTTCGTCCCATGTAACCTATGAAACGAACATATATCTTCGAAGTTAACTTAACAAGCACATAATTTTATTTCACAAACTAATTTACCACCTAGCAAACTATCGTTTTCATATATAACGTCTGTAACAATACCCGCGTCTCGACCTTTTAAATGATGCAAAGCATCGCGACTTGGAACTTTTCTGAAAAACTAGTAAACATCGATTGGGCCTTAAGGCCCAATCCTTTGAAAATAAGCTAACGAGATAAGCAGTCCAAATAAGCTGTTTCATAATGTTTTTAGTATCCAAAAATAAGCCCGTAACCAAGCCCAAAACTTTCGTAAGCCCAACGGATTTAAAAAGCTTAACGGGCCTAGTCTTTTTCGTTAAAAAGCCCATTAAGCTATAATAAGCTCTTTTCGATAAATAAGCAGTTTTGAAAAGTTCAATAAGCTATTTTTAACTTATTTGAGAAATAAAAACACTAAGTTTTGAATTTGGTAGATTTTGGACTAAGTTTGCAAATTTTATAACTTTCGGGTGAAAAGTGTCATTTTTATAAACTTTAGGTAAAAACTGCCATTTTACAAACATGAGGATGAAAAACTAATTTTTATAAATTTTTGGATGAAAAATGTAGTAATTATAAATTTTTGGACGTAAAACGTAAGTATATTTAACTTTGGACTAACGACATAGCGCTAACACCGTTAGGGTAAAAAGTTTAAAAATCTGGAAAAGACAAGGGCCGTATAATATAATTAATATTTTTATTTTACTTTTCATTTTACAATTTCACATTCACGACGTCACATTTTATTTCAAACTATTATTATTATTATTATTATTATTATTAAACTTTACGTTATATATATATATATATATATATATATATATATATATATATATATATATATATATATATATATATATATATATATATATATATATATATATATATATATATATAACTTAACCAAACTTACGATATTTTATAAAACCACAAACTTTACTATCGTTAAATTAACAACTCACGTAATCAAAAACTACTCGCGATTAAACCATTAAGACTATCACTAAAACTTGCTATATATTATCTAGGTCGTGTGTGTGGAGCCGTTCCCTTATTGCAAACTGAATATCGATATTTTTACCACTATACCACTAAGGTGAGTTCATAGCCTCGCCTTACTTATTTAAATGTTTTATAAACCTCGCGAGGGGGATACATGCTAGTTTTTACAAACTGAACACAAGTATTTTTCTTGGTATGCTTTATATCGTTATTGATTAAGTCCATTATTGCCAAAAGTCCCTCATATCATGAGCCTTAGTCACCCAGAGGGTGAACGTAAATAATTGTGGATAGATCTATTAGGGATTGACAATCCCTGTTTGGGCGTCGGAGAAAACTACCAAACGCACTTTATTTGAAATCTAATAGGTTACTGGCAAGAACCTATCCCGAGGGCCCTGTTACTATAATCCATCATTTATGATGAGATCTGTTAATCGGCTGAGTGTCATGAGCTTAATGCAATAACAACTGATTTTTAAATTATAATTGTATACCGGGGCAATTGTCACTTATAGCTTGTGTTCAACTATTAAACTTAAACCTATGAATATCACTCAACTTTTGTTGATTTTTAGGATGTTTATCTCAGGTCTATAACGTGCAAGGATGGGGCGGAGGAGCACGAAATTCTTACAAGGGCTATAAATTTTTATTATCATTCGAAAACCTATTTAACAAATTTTGAAAACCACTGGGACCTCATTTTTAAAACTCTGATATTTACAAAACTTCGAATGATAAATGTTTTAGAAAATTATTTTCTACTGAAAAACTATGAGCTATGAAGTAACACCCAATCTTTATTCTGCTGCAAATATTTTAAAATTGGGGATGTTACATGAGATTATCAATTCCACATGAGAAAGTAATCAAGGGTCAGAGTTAGAGATTCGTGAAGCTTCCTGAAGACCTAGACTCTCCTCACATAGGCTATAAATAGCCTCCTCACTCAAGTTGGGAAATCATTAGGAGTAGGTTAGATTTTAGGAGTAGGTGTAAGTTTTAGCTTATTGTAAAATTTATTTCCTATTTTATTTAAACTCTCAAACTTGTAATCTCATTTAGTTTAATAAAAGTTCATTTTCATTTAAATTTCCTGTTTTATTTTATTTAAATGTTTTTCCTTATGCTTGGTTAAGATTAGATAAACTTTTATTATTGATTTATCAGTTCATATAAGCTAATCAATAGCTTATTATGAGTTTGATTTGTCTTAATTACTGTTTCATTCAAAAAGTCAAAAGTAGTCAAATGAAAAAGTCAATAGAAGCTTGAGATGGTGGTAAAATGATTCAGGAAGGTTTTGAATGTTTATTCTGGTTTAAGTTGCTTGCTGAATAGTGATTTTGTGATTTGAACTCTTGGTTTTAGGTAAGTCTAACATTTACTCATTTTAATTTCAAATTTTAGTTTGATTACTGTTTGTGCCTATTGCTTATGTTTGAGTGCTTTTAGTGAATGCTTTCTGCTGTTTTGGTTTTAATATAGCTTGCTCTAGATCTATTATTCATTTACTTAGCTTAATTTGGCAATTAGTAGTTAAAACTGCATAACAGTTAGGCCATTAGGGGTGTTTGGATCTGCTATGATCTGTGTTACCTTGTAGTTTTAGTTAAGATCTTTCTGCATCATTAGTTTGAATTAGGTTAGGACAGGATAGATTTAATATAAAATTTGGTAGTTTAACACATAAAGTCAAAGTTCGTTGTTAAATCAATTGTCTGCTTGCATACTTTAGAGTTAGAATCTGCCACTTGCTGTTTTGTTTCAATGTATGTTTGTGTATGAGATTTTTGAGTTTTAACATCATCAAACAACATCTAGGATCAGACTTAGGGATTTCAAATTAGTTAAAGTCAAAGTAGTGTTGCATTGAGAAAGTCAAACTTGGGTGATAGCTGTGTGAACACCATCTGATCTAGGGTCATTTTAGGTATCAATTGCTTGTTTACAATTAGGGCTTTTGCTATTTCTTAGTAGACTGTAGTACTAGGTTTCTGAATCTGCTTTTAGGTTTCATCAATAAGCTTATTAAGGTCTTAAAAATCAGCTAGGAAGTAGGACCAGTAAGCCTACTAATCTGTCTAGCTTTTGAACCTGCTTAGTGCTTATCCAGCTTATTCTTAGGTTTTTTTTTTACTAAATTAAGTAGTATAGAGCTTATATAAGTTGTTAGGACTGAGTTTGAACATCCTTTGCTTATTAGTAACAAACTGCTTATCAATAAGTGCTTATTAGGACTGTCTTGGTGCTTATCTTCTTATCCTGTGAGCTTATTTGAATATTTCAAGTTTTATTGAGCTTATTTAAGTTGTTTGGACCTTCTGTGAAGCTTTGGTGTGATTTGCTGTTCAAGTGCTTATTAATTAGCTTATTCCAAACTGCTTATTTGCCCATTTAGCGTTTTTCTAGCTTATTTTTTAGTTTTTAAATTTTTCTTAGGTTTTATATAATATTTTAGATTTTTACTGAATTTTTCATATTTTTCTGAATTTATTTGCTATTTTTCTTATTTAATTTTACTTTTTAATCAATTTTTATTACTTTTTAATTACCAAAAATCCCAAAAAGATCAGAAAAAGCCAAAAAAATCCAAAAATATTTTAGAAATTAGTTTCCATTTATTTTAGATTTTTAGAAATTAATTTTGTATTTTCCCATTTATTTTCAATTTTCTTTGAATTTTTTAATTCCTAAAAATTACACAAAAAGCCAAAAAAATATATTTTCAGTTTTATAATTACTTTTTAGTTATTTTAGAATTTTAAAAATTAATTATGTATTTTTCTCACTTAATTTCCATTTTCTTTTAATTTTTAATTAGTTAAATTAGTTTTTAATTCATAAAAATTAAATAAAAAGTCCAAAAAATATTTTTCTTTTTCTCAAAATTTTCATTTATTATTTTTAACTTAAGGAAAATTATTTTCAAGTCTGTAGGATTAGCATAGCTCCAAATTCACGTTTTATTTCGAGCGTTTACGTTTATTTCGCGTTTAAGCTTACGTTTTTAATTCTACGTTGCGTTTTAAGTTTGATTAATTGAATTACGTGCTTAATTGATTAATTGTGCTTCATTTTCATATTCATTAGTGTAATCTCTTTGAAATCACTTTTTTCCACTTTCACGACACGTTTCACAAACCGGGAATTCGAAATTCCATTCACCCTTCACACGGACTACGACCTCGGGTTATCCGTATTTCTTGCGGATTTCTTTGAGTAATAATACACTATACTATATATATATATATATATACTTTGATTCCAAACAATCAGGCCGTCATGTGTATTTGCCATATCCACCTCTTTTGCCAAGCTTGACGCCATCACTTGTAGAGCCTTGACGCCGTCAGGTACTGTTCCCAGCAAAGATTTTGAGACTTTGTCGTTTTCTTCACTTTTATGCTCTAAAAACGTTCAAAATACTTCCTTTTCCAGATTTCTCTCCAAAAGTACCTAAAATGACCAAAGGAACGATTTAGGGCAATATTTGATCAAATAATCTCGAATTAGGGCTTAAATGACCCCCTAAAAGCGGTACACTTTTCGCTTCATCAATAATCCGATAACTAACCTAATACGTCCTAATAAATTCCCGAGCTCACGAAAACTTCCACGAACACTCAGAAACCACTCTTAACTTTGACACGACTTTCGAGACGAACCAATTGGGCCTACAAACCTCATTGGACCTCGGCCCAAAAACGTCCAAAATGCTTCCTTTTCCAGATTTCTCCCCAAAAGTACCTAAAATGACCAAAGGAACGATTTAGGGCAATATTTGATCAAATAATCTCGAATTTGGGCTTAAATTACCCCCTAAAAGAGGTACACTTTTCGCTTCATCAATACTCCGATAACTAACCTAATACGTCCTAATAAATTCCCGAGCTCACGAAAACTTCCACGAACACTCAGAAACCACTCTTAACTTTGACACGACTTTCGAGATGAACCAATTGGGCCTACAAACCTCATTGGGCCTCGGCCCAATCCTGCTACAACAAAACAAACCAAACGACCCCTTTTAATTTTATTTTCCTTTTTCTTGGGCCTAGTCCACATGCAAGCCCAACAACTAAACCAAGCCCAAATCCTTTTAATAAATTTCGAAAACCATGTCTCACACCCGTTTGCTTTGCTTCATTTACTCACAATTTTTCCAAACGACACCTATATATTTTTACACTACTTGTTACTCCTCCTAACCAAGTATCATACGTGACAAACCATTTTTCCTACCATGGTCATTTGACCCTTAAAAACTAATCAAAGCTTAGCTCCATGTTTACAAAGCCTCGTCTCATCTTAGACTTGGCACCAAAGTTTCCTTAAAACATTTAGAACACGTTTTAGTCATTCATTGACTTTCCAAATCCTCACAACTAAGCCAAGACAAACACATATTATGTTGTTTTGTTTCTTTCCTTGCGTTAACACTTCCACAAGGACGATCCATTGCTAACAACTCTCCTATTCATAGTTAGACTTACATGGTAATCATGAATACATATTGACCACGTTTTATTTAAAAGGAATTGACCTTCCTTTCGTGCCAAAACCTTAACGTGAAACATGGAAGCATTTGGCTTCTTCCTTTTGCTCGTATACACACAAGGAAGACTCAATGCTTAACACTCATCATCACATATACTAACTACACTATTTGGCTCCTATTCCTCATACCACCTTCGACCTTGGTCACCAAGAAACTCACAAAACACATGTTCTAATATCTCTTTTATATACATGCATGCAATTCGAGCCATGCACACCTCCTCAAACACCCCAGTAAAGCCAACGTAGTGACAAATGCCTTAAGTCGGAAGGAACGACTTAAACCTCTTAGGGTTAGATCATTAGGAATAACCATCTCTTCACCCCTTCCTTCCCAAATACTCAATGCACAAACCGAAGCCCTTAAGGAAACAAACCGACCTAAGGAAAAGATTTATGGCATGCCAGAAAACCCCAATGGTTTTGTGAAACGAGCAGATGGAACGCTCTGTGACTCCTCCCAAACCAACCAGTCAAGCGTGTGCAGTTGATAGGTCCACCTGGGAGAAAAAGTCAAGTATTAAAATCCGTGGAAGTACAGGGAAATCCTCGGGTCGTTAAGTCCCAACGAGATTGAAATTGTATTTGTAAACATTTTTGGGAATAAATGGTATGAGGACAGTAACCAAAGATGAAGTGGGATTGATTTACACTACTGATATTATTTGGATAACAATATAAAACAAGCACAATAAACAGCTATGTATACACATATATTGAAATGTAAACATATACGTATGCGTACTGAGAAAAAGGTGAGTTTTAAGGAAAAATAAACTACAAGGGTTAAAAATGAAAATTCTATAAACTTAAACTTAAAAGAAAATTAAATTGAAAAGAAAATTATTTTTTTGATTATTTTATTATTTAATATTAATTATTTTATTAAAAACTATTTAACTATTTAATTAAAACTAATTTAATTTAACCTAAAAAAATGATGAAGACTACAAATTAAACTAAAAATTTGCAAAACTATTTTCTAAAACTTAAAATGAACTTGACGAAAGTATAAAAAATAAAAATAAATATTTTTATCTTTTTATGAGTTTTATTTTAATTAATTACTAATTATTTTAATTAATATTTAAACTATTTTAAATTACTAATAATACTAAAATAGCTTATAAAATTATGGAAAAATTTATAAAACTAATTAACCATCACAGGAATCCTAAAAAATTATAAAATTATTCTAAAAATTATATTTAGGCTAATTTACTAATTAATTACTTATTTATTAATTAAAATCTAATTACCTAATTTAATTAAGGAAAATAGTAAATGAACAGTAACAATTAGGAAAATATTTTCTAAAAACACCTAATGGTTTATAAAACTTAAAAAAAATATAAAAAGATACTGTTATTAAATAAAAATTATTAAAACTATTTAATTAACTAATATTACTTAATTATTAATTAAACTAGTATTAATTATAATAAATATTATTTGAACAGTAAAAATTATGAAAAAATTACAAAAAGTAGATTAAGTGACAAAAAAGCTAGGAAAAATAAATTTGGGTCAACAGCTTATTCAAATAAGCTGTAATAAGCCAAACGGCTTAAATAAGCTTATTACTCAAAAACTGTGTTAAGTAAATTAAGTATGGAGAGTATGACGGAACTGGTGCCCCAGAGCTAATGGAAGGGGTGTGTGTACTTATGCATGTTACTATCCAAGAGGTCCCAGGTTCGACTCCCACACACACCCAATTTTTTGCAAATATTTATTTTTTTGATTTTCTTTTTACACACCTTTTAAATAAGCAAAAATAAGAAACTTTAAAAAAAGAAAACTTTTTATAATAGCCAAATAAGCTCTGTATGAGCTTATTTGCTTAACAGTTGGCTTAAAAAGCGAAATTTGGATTTTGAAGTGAAATAAGCGATGAATAAGCTACAAAGTGGAAACCTAGGGTATTTTATGCTACAAGTAATTGAGATACACCTAAAATAAGCTAAAGCATTTAAATAAGCACAAGGAATAAGTCTAGAAGCTTAAATAAGCAATCTTGAACCCTGCTACAACCAAACAGGCCAAAAGGGGACTTGCAGCCCTATGTGGGGTCCACAAAGGGGTTCAAGAGTTCAATTTTATGCTTGAACTCTAAAGTTGGACTGATAAACTATCAATCAGGTCAATAAGCTAACCAATAAGCTCACTAATAAGCTCAGAGTGAGCTTTGGAAACAAGCTCTAAAAGCTGAGTTTGCTCAGGTTACAAGGGTCAAATGGTCAAACTGCAGGGGCCTGTAGGGTCCACTAGGTTGAACAAGGATCCAAAGTTAAGCTTGCTTCAATAAGCTGAGCTTAAGAGCTTTTCAAAAATCCAAGGTTTATGTCTTGAATCCCACTAATAAGCTCTTGAGAGCCTGTGGAAGTTGGGAAGTTTATACTGATGACTCAATATGTTTTATGTGGCCAGGTCAACTTTAAGGCTTAAATTGGCTATAAGCCAATAAGCTGAGATCCCAAGTAAGACCTGAACTAATAAGCCATACTAATAAGGTGTCTAAAAAGCTAAAAGTCTAGGGGTGGGGTCCACTGGTTAAGCCAGAATGGGCCAAGATAGGTGGGTCAATTGCCTTGGTGCAGGGGATGGTACTCACCCTGCAGGTCTAAATAAGGGGTTGCATAAGCTAAACAAAAAATCACAAAAATAAGACAGACATGGATTTTGAAAGTTAAACTAGTATATTTTAAGTTCTGAAAAGCTCAAAGTCTGAATTGTATCTCAAAATTCATGAAAATTCCTTGAATTTTTGAGTTTCTGCCTAAGTATGAAATTTGACTTTTTAACTTTAACCCATAAAGTTGACTTAAACGAATTTTAATCCTAATTTACTGATTGAATATGTTATATTAAGCTATTAAAAGTTGAGATTAAGATAAGTAACCAATTAATAAGCTAAAATGATGATTATCACACAATTTAGTTCAACAGATAGCTAATAAGATAGGATCAAAAGTGATTTTGACTTTCTTGTTAAATACCAATGGACTTTTTAAATCCCGGTGGTCCAATGTAGTTATTGGAACGATAACTCAACAGATTTCGGTCCCCTTGCGGTTGGTAAGAATTACCTCCCGTATTGTAGGAACCTTGGGCTGCGAATATGTTCTCTTGTGTAAAGCCACCGGAGGCTGGGCACTCATGATACGGGTGTGGACCACCACAGGTTTCACAACTGATAGTTTTATTCTGCTGATTGTGATTTGTCTGGTGAATTCGGAGAACCGCAGCAGACAAATCATCAAACTTTCTGGTAAGGGCAGCTATTTCATTATTTGCCGGAGTGACTGACTTACATGAGTCATTCCTCTCTGTAGAGGAGTCCCAAAAATTGTGATGGGCAGTCATGTTTTCGATTAAGTCATAACACTCTTCAGGGGTCCTTTTCATAAAGGTGCCCCCAGCAGCAGCATTGATTGTGTCACGATGATGAAGTGTCAAACCATTATAAAAGGTATCAATAATGGTGACAAGAAGCATGTTATGATTGGGACACCGATCAATAGCAAGTTTGTAGCGTTCCCATGCCTCAAATAAGGACTCTTCGGGAAGCTCTCTGAAGTTACTAATATCGTTTCTCAGCTTTGTAACCATAGATGGTGGAAAGTATTTAGCCAAGAACTTAGTAACCATCTCATCAAAAGTATGGATCGAATTCTTAGGAAGTTGATCGAACCATGAAGTCGCATGATGAGTGAGAGAATATGGAAACATGTATAAACGAAGGCCGTCTTCGGTGACGCCATTTTGTTTCATGCTCTGGGTGACGGTTAAAAATTTATCGAGATGCTTGTTAGCATCGTCACCCGGCAAACCGTGGAACTGACACGAATTCTAGACCTGTTGTATCATGTTGTGTTTTAGTCCAAAATCCGAGGCTCCAATTTTAAGTGGTGCAATGGGTCCACCCCTCCCGTGCATGGTAGGTTGACACAGTTCCTCCATTGTTCGGGTGTCAGGAACTGGTTCCTCCTTGGGAGGGATTGGGGGCTCGTCGTTCATTTTTAATGTGTGTTCTTCTTCAACAGTACGTAACTCGGTTACGTTTCTATGACGATTACGTCGTGATTGTGAACGAGTGCGCATGCACTAAAAACAATTTTCAAAACAAGATCGAGGCAAAACCACAGTGAACTTAAATCCAATAATCACAAGTGAATGGCTTCTTTGAAAAATGTACACCACCCACAGGGATATAATGGCAAGTTTTTATCTTAAGTTTGGGAACTTATTATGTTCACACCCTCAGTTGGTAGGTGTTCTACCTTGGTTTGCGGTGGTAAACTTTTATGTAATTATATTCATAGTAAAATGTTTTTGGCTTTTCGTGTATGGGTGAAAAAAAACTTCGACAATATTTTTGGAACTGATTCGTTAACCGAAATCGTTCCTTTAAGATTACTCGCAGGCTAGCGGGAGGGAATAAATGGATCCCTCTTCAGTTCGCAATTTAATGTCAGAACTTACCTTATACCAGCTGTTTCAGGTTGTAATCTTAAAGACAACGAAGTAATTTAACTTCACAGTTTGTTTTGTTGTTTATGATTTTTTTTTTGTGTTTTTAACACTTCAGGAAAAGTGTTAATGAACTTTTTTCAGATATGATTTTTATTTTTACAAAGTGATTGTATTTGTACAGGAGGGGTTTTGAAAACCACTATACCTAAATCATTTTGAAATACGCAACAACCTCCCCGGCAGCGGCGCCAAATTTTGACTCCTCCCAAACCAACCAGTCAAGCGTGTGCAGTTGATAGGTCCACCTGGGAGAAAAAGTCAAGTATGAAAATCCGTGGAAGTACAGGGAAATCCCCGGGTCGTTGTCCCAACGAGATTGAAATTGTATTTGTAAACGTTTTTGGGAATAAATGGTACTGAGGACAGTAACCAAAGATGAAGTGGGATTGATTTACACTACTGATATTATTTGGATAACAATATAAAACAAGCACAATAAACAGCTATGTATACACGTATATCGAAATGTAAACAAATACGTTAAACTTAAAAGAAAATTACATTGAAAAGAAAATTATTTGTTTGATTATTTTTTTATTTAATATTAATTATTTTATTAAAAACTATTTAACTATTTAATTAAAACTAATTTAATTTAACCTAAAAAAATGATGAAGACTACAAATTAAACTAAAAATTTGCAAAACTATTTTCTAAAACTTAAAATGAACTTGAAGAAAGTACAAAAAATAAAAATAAATATTTTTGTCTTTTTATGGGTTTTCTTTTAATTAATTACTAATTATTTTAATTAAACTATTTAAAATATTTTAAATTACTAATAATACTAAAATAACTTAGAAAATTATGGAAAAATTTATAAAACTAATTAACCATCACAGGAATCCTAAAAAATTATAAAATTATTCTAAAAATTATATTTTGGCTAATTTACTAATTAATTACTTATTTATTAATTAAAATCTAATTAGCTAAATTAATTAAGGAAAATAGGAAATGAACAGTAACAATTAGGAAAATATTTTTTAAAAACACCTAATGGTTTATAAAACTTAAAAAAAATATAAAAAGACACTGTTATTAAATAAAAATTATTAAAACTATTTAATTAACTAATATTACTTAATTATTAATTAAACTAGTATTAATTATAATAAATATTATTTGAATAGTAAAAATTATGAAAAAATTACAGAAAGTAGATTAAGTGACAAAAAAGCTAGGAAAAATAAATTTGGGTCAACAGCTTATTCAAATAAGCTGTAATAAGCCAAACGGCTTAAATAAGCTTATTACTCAAAAACTGTGTTAAGTAAATTAAGTATGGAGAGTATGACGGAACTGGTGCCCCAGAGCTAATGGAAGGGGTGTGTGTACTTATGCATGTTACTATCCAGGTTCGACTCCCACACACACCCAATTTTTTGCAAATATTTATTTTTTTGATTTTCTTTTTACACACCTATTAAATAAGCAAAAATAAGAAACTTTAAAAAAAGAAAACTTTTTATAACAGCCAAATAAGCTCTGTATGAGCTTATTTACAGAGCTTATTTTCTTAACAGTTGGCTTAAAAAGCAAAACTTGGATTTTGAAGTGAAATAAGCTATGATTAAGCTACAAAGTGGAAACCTAGGGTATTTTAAGCTACAAGTAATTGAGATACACCTAAAATAAGCTAAAGCATTTAAATAAGCACAAGGAATAAGTCAAGAAGCTCAAATAAGCAATCTTGAACCCTGCTACAACCAAACAGGCCAAAAGGGGACTTGCAGCCCTATGTGGGGTCCACAAAGGGGTTCAAGAGTTCAATTTTAAGCTTGAACTCTAAAGTTGGACTGATAAACTATCAATCAGGTCAATAAACTAACGAATAAGCTCACTAATAAGCTCAGAGTGAGCTTTGGAAACAAGCTCTAAAAGCTGAGTTTGCTCAGGTTACAAGGGTCAAATGGTTAAACTGTAAGGGCCTGTGGGGCCCACTAGGTTGAACAAGGATCCAAAGTTAAGCTTGCTTCAATAAGCTGAGCTTAAGAGCTTTTCAAAAATCCAAGGTTTATGTCTTGAACCACTAATAAGCTCTTGAGAGCCTGTGGAAGTTGGGAAGTTTATACTGATGACTCAATATGTCTTATGTGGCCAGGTCAACTTTAAGGCTTAAATTGGCTATAAGCCAATAAGCTGAGATCCCAAGTAAAACCTGAACTAATAAGCCATACTAATAAGGTGTCTAAAAAGCTAAAAGTCTAGGGGTGGGGTCCACTGGTTAAGCCAGAATGGGCCAAGATAGGTGGGTCAATTGCCTTGGTGCAGAGGAGGGTACTCACCCTGCAGGTCTAAATAAGGGGTTGCATAAGCTAAACAAAAAATCAAAAAAATAAGACAGACATGGATTTTAAAAGTTAAACTAGTATATTTTAAGTTCTGAAAAGCTCAAAGTCTGAATTGTATCTCAAAATTCATGAAAATTCCTTGAATTTTTGAGTTTCTGCCTAAGTATGAAATTTGACTTTTTAACTTTAACCCATAAAGTTGACTTAAATGAATTTTAATCCTAATTTACTGATTGAATATGTTATATTAAGCTATTAAAAGTTGAGATTAAGCTAAGTAACCAATTAATAAGCTAAAATGATGATTATCACACAATTTAGTTCAACAGATAGCTAATAAGATAGGATCAAAAGTGATTTTGACTTTCTTGTTAAATACCAATGGACTTTTTGAATTGTATGAACTATTATTACCTAAATAAACATGTAACAATACATAACAACAAATAAAACAACCTATATGACCACTAACTCAGCAAATCCAAACAACCCTTTTGTTGTATCTGTCTTGACCTTTTCAAAGTACTCAACTCTGTTTTCAAACTTCATAATATCATCACATAAGATCTATTGAACACAGAACAACAATAATAACAACAAGAAACACAAGAATCAAAGTTTATGCTAATTAACTGTGAATTTAAAACTTTTAGCAACTATGAAAATCAAAGAACAAGTAAACTATTTTAAGCTTTAAAATGATTAACTAACACAAACTAAGCATAAAAGATCAAGATTTAGCAACTAACAACAAGGAAACAGTAAAATGCAAGAAATTGACAATGAGGCTTACAAGTGATATCCAGCTGAGAAACAAAGAACCAGGACCAAGAACACTCCTAATAGCTTACCACTAAGCTTTTAACCCATGGGCAATCCATAATTTCCCATGCTCCAACTGTCTTTCACCATCTCCATTGATTTTTATATTTTAAGCTATTTTTTTGTATTTTCTTGGTATTATTGTATTATAACTCTACACTGGTTTTAAAAGTTTCTAAAAGCTCTCAAAAGCTTTCTGAGGAGCTTAAGTGAGATTGTGAGTCCTTAACATCAACAATTAACAATATTAAGTAAACATGAGATTTTGAAGCTAAAAACTTGCATAAACTGAATTGAACATAAAACTGAGATTTAAAGCTTGAAATGAGTTTATTACACTCTGAATTACTAATACAAAGTTTGAAAACTTGAAATTGAACTGAAGAAACTAGGTTATAATTTAATCGACATACATTAATTAAAACCAAAAACTATATCTTCTTCCTCTGCTTCTTCTTCCTTTTATAGGCTTCAAGCTTGTTCCACGTGTCCTTCTGAGTGAATCTCACCACTTTTCAACCCTTGGATTGCCTCAATTGATCACAGCCATTCAAAAGGCTTTTTGGCGCCAAAATTGGAAGAGGTAACTTGTGGCCGTTTTTATGCATTAAATGCTGTGGATGTGACTTATGATGGTGGAGGGGGACAATTTGGAGTGTAGATGTGGTCTATGGGTGGTGGTGTGTGATTTGCAGGGTGTAGGGGTGGTGGATGTTGTAGGTTTGATACGTGGAGTCCCCTGGTGCAAAACCAGGGGAAGGGGTTTTGTTGTGGGGGTGACAGAGAGGAGTGAAGTGGTAAAGGGGAAGGTTGCAAGTGGTGGAAGAGGGTGGATGGTGGTTAAGCAGGAGTTGGAAAGGAGGTTGGGGATGATGGTCAACGAGGGTCAAATGTTTGACCCCGTTTTATTATAAAAGGGCTGTGGGCTGGTATTTTTGGGCCTGATGTTTGTATGGGCTGGTATTTAAGGAGTATATAAAGGATCCGGTTTGGTTTTGTAGTTTATAAGCCCAAGGACTAATCTTGTAATTTGATGAAACTTTAGGGACTGATCATGCCATATTTCCAAAGTATCACAAGGGGCCATTCCTGCCATATAACATTAGTACAAGGATAATATTTGCATTTTTTCCATTTTTAAACCTTAAAGGACCATTTATGTAATTTCACCAAAGTTTGAGGGGTGAAATTGTAATTTCCTTAAAGTTTATCAAAAGAGTTCCAAATTGTATTTTATGGTTAGTACAAGGGTGTTATTTGTTAAATTTCCATTTTTGAACACCCAGGGACTAATTTTGCCAATTTTGAAACTTGAGGGGTAAAAATTGCCATTTTGTGAAAACTTTTATCCAGGGATTTATAGTGAACATGTTTGATTTCCCAAGGACCTAAGTTGAATTTTCTTTCATTTTAAACCTTCAGGGACTAGATTTGACAAGTTTTGAAAGTTGAGGGACTGAAACTGCCAATTATGCAAACTTTATACGTTTTTGATTATTTTGCATCTGAAACATATAAAACACACTTCTGGAATAATCTCAGTATTTTGATGCATATTTGAGTGTTTTTGGATGTTTTGGCAGTTCAGATTGGTATAAAATGATGAGTATTTAGACACTCATCACTCTGTTTCAAAGAGAGAAGTCAGATTCCTCTCTATGGAGGTATAAGAGACCTCATCATGCATGAATCCCACAAGTCAAAATACTCCATCCACCCCGGTTCTGAAAAAATGTACCACGACCTAAAGAAACTTTACTGGTGGCCAAACATGAAAACCGACATTGCTGAGTTTGTCGGGAAATGTTTGACTTGTTCACGAGTAAAGGCAGAATACCAAAAACCTTCAGGATTATTAACCCAACCCGAGATACCCGAATGGAAATGGGAACGTATTACCATGGACTTCATCACCAAACTACCCAAAACCTCAACCGGTTTAGACACCATCTGGGTCATTGTAGATCGTTTAACTAAATCCGCTCACTTCCTACCGATCAAATAAACTGACGAGATGAGTACGCTCGCACAGTTATGCCTCAAAGAAATAGTGTCACGACATGGAGTGCCTATTTCAATCATCTCCGACCGAGATAGCCGTTTCACCTCTCATTTTTGGAAGACTTTGCAAAAAGCCTTGGGAACCAAATTAGATATGAGCACGGCTTATCACCCCCAAACCAATGGACAGAGTGAGAGAACCATCCAAACCTTAGAAGACATGCAACGAGCATGCGCAATCGACTTCGGAAAAGGTTGGGATAGACACCTACCTTTGGCCGAATTTTCCTACAACAACAGTTACCATGCAAGTATTAAGGCAGCACCCTTCGAAGCACTTTACGATCGAAAATGCAGATAACCTTTCTGTTGGGATGAAGTTGGAGAGACACAACTTACTGGGCCCGATCTCGTTCATGAGACAACGGAAAAGATAGTAAATATCAAACAACGTTTGCAAGCTGCCAGAGAGAGGCAGAAGAGTTATGCTGATGTAAGACGAAAACCCATGGAATTCCAAATAGGAGATAAGGTCATGTTAAAGGTATCTCCTTGGAAAGGAATGATACATTTCGAAAAACGTGGAAAACTAAACCCTAGGTATATTGGTCCCTTTAGGATCCTAGAAAGGATAGGACAAGTTGCTTACAAACTAGAACTACCTGTAGAACTTAACCGAGTGCACGACACCTTCCATGTATCGAACCTAAAGAAATGTGTTAGGAATACAAATATTCCTGTAAAAGTCTCGGTCACCTGATTATTGTAATAGCATTAAGTTAGCTCGTAGTTAGTTTGTTTTTTAGTTAATTAGTATTAGTTTAAGTAACACCGTGGAAGAAGGACGGGTCTTTACCCACTGTATACCTGATCCACAGCCCGGGTGTGGGTGTTTTATTAGTTATCTTGTAGGGACTATATATATCCCTCTCCACATGTGGAGAGGGTGAGCCTTTCATTTTTTAATCTAATTTTTCTTTCTTCTTTTATCTCAAGGTTCCAAACTCTCTCTCTCTCTCTAGTTCTTGAATCTAACTCAAACATGGATATCATCTACCATGAATTAAGGCCACCCGAATCTAGATGTTCATATTCTACAATTGGTATCAAGAGCCATGGTTTCATCCTAGGATTGTTGGTGCTTTAATTTGTAGCTTGGTTTAGTTGGTTCGAAATTTTTTTTGATGAACACACCTCGAATTGATTATTGGTTGTGGTGATTTTGATGATTTGGTGGTATTGTTGTGTTTTGAGGTGTTGTAGTACTTAACTTTTCACTTGGGTAGGTTGAATTAGTTGATTAGTTTGATGTTTGATGTGATTTAGTGCAAGTTTCTTGGTTGAGATTAGCTTGTTTCTTGGTTGAGGTTAGCTTGTTCTTGGTTGAGGTTAACTCTAAAACAGGAAAAAGACGAAAAAGGACGAAAGTGACTGTTTTGTCTCTATTCTGCGGTTAGCTTTGGTCAACTGCGGTTATCTTTGGTCAACTGCGGTTATCTTTGGTCAACTGCGGTTAGCTTTGGTCAACTGCGGTTAGCTTTGGTCAACTGCGGTTATCTTTGGTCAACTGCGGTTATCTTTGGTCAACTGCGGTTAGCTTTGATCAACTGCGGTTAGCTTTGGTCAACTGCGGTTAGCTTTGGTCAACTGCGGTTAGCTTTGGTCAACTGCGGTTAGCTTTGGTCAACTGCGGTTAGCTTTGGTCAACTGCGGTTATCTTTGGTCAACTGCGGTTATCTTTGGTCAACTGCGGTTAGCTTTGGTCAACTGCGGTTAGCTTTGGTCAACTGCGGTTTGCTCATCAGTTTGACCAAAGTTGACTTTTTACGTCAAAACTTCAAACGGTCATAACTTTTGAACCGTAACTCCGTTTTCAGCGAATTAGCTGTCAAAACGTCCGGAACAGGTTGAATATTGTGAGGTTTCACCACGAAGTTGTGAAATGAATTTTTCGAGGCCCAAATCTCCTCCGGAGTGAAGTTTTTGAGGTTTTAAGTTTTCAGACCAAAAATTTCACCGTAAAAACTTGCATCAACCGTATCAAGATCACAACTAAACAACATACAACCTTGTCAAAACAAACAATCATCACTCTTAACATAAAATCACATTCTGGTATAAGGTTTGAGTATAAATTTTGGGCAACGACTTTGTTTGAGCTTCAAGAATCCAGGATTGAATATTAATCTGGTTGTGATATCCTCGAGTTTAGTGGATATAATTTCGGGGTATATATATATGTCGACATGATTACAGAGTTTTTAAGCTTGTCAGCATTGTGGATGCCTATGATTTGAGTGAGCCTGCAATTTAATTTTTGCGACTTGAGTTACAGTTGACAACTTGCGATTTGATTAATTGTGGTTTGTCAAATTGCGTTTTGATTTGTTGCGACTTGACTGATTGCGATTTGACCAATTGCGATTTGACGTTTGCGATTTGACGTATTGCAATTTGGTTGTCTGCAATTTGACTTGTTGCGATTTTTCAAACTGCGACTTGACTTGCTGCAATTTGATCAAGTTGATACTTGACTTTGTTGACTTAAGATTAGTATTGCAACTCACCCTTTAGATGTTCTTGTTAATTTCGCGGTTACTCTTGATGTTTTTAGAAAATCCCGCGAAAGATTCGATAGGCTGGACTTGGTTTTTGACATATTAAAACTTACGGGATCTGACTATTATCTTCGGGATAAGTTTGTGCTTCGAGAACAGCAGGAATTGGGAAATTACGGTGACTTGGTTGGTGTGTTAATTCACGGGTTGGCATACTTAGTGTCACAAACATCTCGGGGTGGATGGACGCACGATGTTTGGTGACCCTTGCTCGAGTGTATTTAAGGTGATTAGACTTGGATGTTCAAGAAGTGGATATATACAATTAAGGATGGAAGGTTGGGTATATGTCACTACCTATATTTAAAGGAGTTACGTTGTTGTGCTCAATATAGGTTCTAAATCACGATTTTAATGCAAGTATAAGTCTCTAACTTGTCCTTTATCATGCTTCATCAAGAGATTGTTGTTTCTCAAGCTTCTAATGGGATTGTAGTACAAGAACTTCTCAAGAGATGGTCAGACTTAAAGACAGGAGGTGATTTGTTTAGAGACGTGCTTTAACCCTTTACTCACTCTATAGTTAAGCACATTTCATCCAGTGGTCTAGCATATTCCGAACTACTATGAATCATTAATCTGCTAAATCATTGATTAGGAGTCCAGCAAGGTGTTACTACAAGCATGTCTTTATCACCATCTTCTCTGCAGTAGGTTTATGTGTCTCCTTCCATGTATCTGCTTTGCGCATGACAAACTCACGACTATCACAGACTTTCAGTTCTTTGGCAAAAAGGTCATTGCATGTCCTTTTTGAGGGGGAGAATTTGCGCAAGTTTCCTAGCGATTCCGTCTTCTGTAGTGTGAATCTTTGCAGTTCCGGTTTCAACAATTCAGGATTCAGTGGATCAGTCTCTAGAGGTTTGCTCACTCTTTAGCGACTATCTCTAACTTATTGGCAAGTTACTAAGTGATGAGATTCGTGTGATTGGTTAATCATTTTGCAATTAGTGAATTGTTGTAACTTAAGTCGTTTCGATTAATCAAATTGTTATCTGACGTTGTGAGTTAATCCTTACGACTTGACTAATCTCAATTTGATATATTGTAACTTGACTTGTCACGACTTGACACTTATTGCGAATTGTGACTCATCCGGTATCTCTCTCTAAGTTTAACTTGCTGAATATATCTTCCGGTTTCTTTTGTTGACTTTAGTAAAATCCCTAGAAAGAAACATTTCTCGGTTTAAGTCACATAAGTTGTAAAATCCATTTTGAAGATATTGAGATGTCAACTGTTTCGGATGACATTCAAGCAGCTGGGTCAGACAGCTTTGTTTGATTGGTCTGACTATGAGTCATAGGTACTCCTAAGAATTTGCGCATGTTTCTTCTCACTTTGATTGCTCAACCGCACAAAATGATCACAAAGCTAATTTGCGCAAGTTTCCTAGCGATTCCGTCTCCTGTAGTGTGAATCTTTGCAGTTCCGGTTTCAACAATTCAGGATTCAGTGGATCAGTCTCTAGAGGTTTGCTCACTCTTTAGCGACTATCTCTAACTTATTGGCAAGTTACTAAGTGATGAGATTCGTGTGATTGGTTAATCATTTTGCAATTAGTGAATTGTTGTAACTTAAGTCGTTTCGATTAATCAAATTGTTATCTGACGTTGTGAGTTAATCCTTACGACTTGACTAATCTCAATTTGATATATTGTAACTTGACTTGTCACGACTTGACACTTATTGCGAATTGTGACTCATCCGGTATCTCTCTCTAAGTTTAACTTGCTGAATATATCTTCCGGTTTCTTTTGTTGACCTGTAAAATCCCGTGCACATTCACAATCGTGTCTACCAATTCAGATTTTGTCATCTCGGAGATACTCAAGTTGTACGACATGGACGATGAACTTAAGATTCACAACAAAGTACAACTGACAAACGCTTCTGATCAGACAACCGTTTTCGAGTCAGATTATACTGAGATGGAATTGTCATGCTCGAATTCTCAAGAGAAAGAGTTTCTTCAGCCACAAAAATTGTTCAATAACGCAGATAAAAGCTGCATAGACTGTTTTCGACAACTTCATTCACACCTCTCGGTACTTTTAGAGGGAACTGGATTCAAGATGGGATTCGAACGTGCATTTGTAACACTCTTTGGTCAAGATGTTCACACTTTCACATGCACAATGATTCTTAACTTAGATCAACTACAACAACAACTTGACCGAGGAGAATTTTCCAAAATGGGATCCATGGCTGCCCTTTGCGTGATCAACAAACAACTCCAAGTGTTCCTTGATTCAAAATTCACTCTGGAGTATGACCATTATAGTGAGATGACGAAAAAGTGCTTTGCTGATCACACGGGAATTGAGGTTGACACGTTCAGAGACACACTAATCCAACTCATGGGTAATGTGAAGATGTTCATTGAGGAAAGAGCACAGCACGAACGGATTCATGACGACAAGGTGAAGGCATCACGAGTGGAATCATGTGAGGGTACTGGTGATTCGGGTAAGGCATCGGATGTTGGTTCAGTTGTCACGATTTGCAATGGATCAGAGACAGATAAGCTTGACACTACCAACAGTTCAGTGACTCCTATCACATTGGACATGGATCCAGATTTCAAACCAGTTAAAGAACAAGTGTCATGTGCTGAGGTACCCCTAACTGTACATCATAATGTGCTTTCTGATGAACTACTGCATACTGATCAAGTTATGCCCAGTTATGACACATATTTGTTGAAAAAGACTGATAGCAATACCATTTCTGATTTAACAAATATGAATCATAAAGGGGGAGAAAGTGATCAGGATGCTGAATGTGATGATGTGTCAAGTTCTTTGTTTATGGCTGAGTCTATTAAATCACATGATGTGGTTGATAAAGAAGTTTTTAATGAACTTTCAAACAAATTTGCACACCTTGAAAAACATTGTATTTCACTTGAAATTGCAATGCAACAAAAGGAAGAAAGTTTTCAAACTAATCAACCGTGTAAAAATCCGGAACTTCCTGATTTCCGCGAATTCTTTATGATAAATGATTTGAAAGCTCAGCTGGAAGCCAAAAACTTGACAATCAACAACCTGAAAAAACGCATTTCTGAGATGTGTGATGTGTGTAATGAAGTTAAGGCTAAACATGACAGTAATGGTATTGCAACTAGAAATTTTGAGCAAAAAGTGGCTGAATTACTTTCAGAAAATGAGTCTTTGAAAAAGCACTGTAACAATTTGAATGAGTCAATCAAAGAAACGAAAATTAAGATGATTGGGCAAACAACGTCTTTGATTGCCAAAAATGATGAACTCAAAGCTCAACTTCAGGATAAGGGTTTCACAATAACAACAGTAAAGAACGAGTTAAAACACTGATTTCCTCTGCGGTCATGACATTTGTCTTCCCGGAATAACTTCAATTAAGTAGAAGTGTAAAGCTCATCATGTGTACTCGTTGTGCGTTTCGATGTATGTCTCCTTCCCCCTTGTTGGTTTTGACACCTCAGAATCAGCAACACATATTACGCCCATATACTTGAAATCTTGTGAGAGGAACAAAATAAGCTCAAATATATCCTGTGAGAATCAACTTGCTGAAGAGCAATATGAGAACATCTAATTAGGGATTAACTCACACTTTTCACTATCCCCTAATTAGTGCTCTCCCCCAGACTGACAACCTTTCTGATGAACACCCACAATAGAAGGAAGACTTTGGACGAACACCCATAATATGAAGAGGTCATTTGATAACCAAATACATGCCGTCTTTAGTCTTCTAATCACATAGCGGAGAATGTAGAGAAGACTGTAGACACGACCTACTTCAAGATTGCCCAATATGGAGGAACAGAATACCAACCATCTTCATCTCACCAAATGCCTTCCAGTAACTTTACATATAACCCATCAGCCCGCAGCGCACACATGAGACGATAACACCCATCCGAGAATAAAGAATAGACTGACGACTCGACCTTCTTCAGTCTTTAGTATAACACCAAAGTAACAAGTTGAACCACTGATCATCTTTGCGGCTTTTCAACACCGGAATACACGATTAAGCCCGATCACGTGAACCTTTTGTGCGTCTTTGGTGTACACAAAAGGGTGAATAAACAACATGTCAGTCCTCAAGTACCGTCAAGTGGAGCTTCCTACCGTTGATGGTATTCATATTCACTAGTTCAATCATCAAAAATTGCAGGGTGAATATTAATCTACATGTTGGATGATGATTGAGAAATGGTCATACGACTCCTGAATACGTCAGTTCAGGAGTCGTGCAAGCCATGGTTCTCCAACACTACATCTTCCTCTCTATTAAGGTGTTGAAGAACATGGTCATGGTATGCATGGTTCTCCAACACTACTTCTTCCTCTCTATCAAGGTGTTGAAGAACATGGTCATGGAATGCTAATCGACATAGTCTCACGGGCTGATTCAATCAGTAACAAAGGGTTTCTAGTCAATGCTTCATGTATACGTCATCAGGCTACATGTACACATAATGATGATGATTCCGATTAATCGTAACCATCATGGGGGAGAGAAATGTGTACACCAAAGACGCACAAAAGGTTCACGTGATCGGGCTTAATCGTGTATTCCGGTGTTGAAAAGCCGCAGAGATGATCAGTGGTTCAACTTGTTACTTTGGTGTTATACTAAAGACTGAAGAAGGTCGAGTCGTCAGTCTATTCTTTATTCTCGGATGGGTGTTATCGTCTCATGTGTGCGCTGCGGGCTGATGGGTTATATGTAAAGTTACTGGAAGGCATTTGGTGAGATGAAGATGGTTGGTATTCTGTTCCTCCATATTGGGCAATCTTGAAGTAGGTCGTGTCTACAGTCTTCTCTACATTCTCCGCTATGTGATTAGAAGACTAAAGACGACATGTATTTGGTTATCAAATGACCTCTTCATATTATGGGTGTTCGTCCAAAGTCTTCCTTCTATTGTGGGTGTTCATCAGAAAGGTTGTCAGTCTGGGGGAGAGCACTAATTAGGGGATAGTGAAAAGTCTGAGTTAATCCCTAATTAGATGTTCTCATATTGCTCTTCAGCAAGTTGATTCTCACAGGATATATTTGAGCTTATTTTGTTCCTCTCACAAGATTTCAAGTATATGGGCGTAATATGTGTTGCTGATTCTGAGGTGTCAAAACCAACAAGGGGGAAGGAGACATACATCGAAACGCACAACGAGTACACGTGATGAGCTTTACACTTCTACTTAATTGAAGTTATTCCGGGAAGACAAATGTCATGACCGCAGAGGAAATCAGTGTTTTAACTCGTTCTTTTGGTGTATTATTCCAACTACGTAGGGGAAGAGATGTAAGAAACAGTTTCTGATGACAAAAGATGTACACAATTGATTGTGTGTGTACTTCGGGTTTCTGAGCTTCATATAATGAGACTGGTTGCATCATTTCAACTACTTGGGGGGAAGTGGTCTCTGGATACTTTTTGGTACGCATTACCTCAGCCTTCAATAGGAAGAATGTTGAGAAGAACTATTCAAGCGTGAGATGATACGTTGCTGATCTATCAAAGCTTCACAATGAGAAGGCTCAAGTTCAAACGACTATTCAGGAGCCTCGAAAGCTTTGGTGGAGAAGGTTTAAGAGATGTTGACTACTGACTTCTACAACATGCAGACCGATATCCTCTTTTCGGTATTGAGGTCAACATCTTCTTAAACTGCAGAATATCCTTTGTACATATCTTATACCAATACGTAAATAGAAAAATATAAAACCTACAAAAACCATAAAAATCAGAAAAATCACAAAAACTCAAAAATATTCTTCTCTCGACATGTCTCTTGTATAATCGATATTATGTACGTTTCTAGAAATGTCATTCAATAATGACACGGAATCATACATATGCTTGAGCAAGAGTTTTTCGGTTTCAAATAAAGTTCTTTTCAAAAACATGTCGTATCTCAAAACGTTCTTAAAACATGGCTTACAGTCACTTCAGGCTGTAACCCGATCTGAAAATTATGGCTTGTAGTCATTTCAGGCTACAACCCGGACTTCAAAAATATGGCTTGCTATTACTTTAGATAGCAACCCGTTTTTCAAAATTAAGGAAAACACGTCGCCAAAAAGACGGTTGTTCCTAACAAAGGGTGCCGTTCATCCGAGCGTGAATTACTTTATATTCATGCACCCTCGATCTAATGTACGCCTCAGTGCATTATTTCTTGATAAAGAAGAGAAATCTTCTTTTTATCGCCAAATACTTTCCCTTCTATGATTTTTCCGGAAAGTGTTTGTGCAAAACTTGGTGGTACCATGAAATTTTGAATGAAAATCAAATTGAACTCAAAAGTTTGATAAAATTTTCACTCAATCAATGACGTTAATAGTTTATGAAAATATTCATGCTTTAACATCCGTCATTGATTGAGGGGGAGAGTGATTTCTCAAAATTTTATGTATCAACAAAACTCCCCACACTTTGTACAAAACAAAAGCAACAAAACGATTTGTGATGGTTATGTGTCAGAATAAGTAAATTTTCAAAGAGTTCTCGTCAAAACTTCGAATCTTTTGCAAACTCTTCAAATCTGACACATAACAACCTCCCTCACAGTTTGAGGGGGAGCAAGAAAAAGTTCCTTTTTATCAGAAAATATTAAAATTGACCGCATTTCTCTCCCAAAACGCTTTCTAAATTATTTAAATCAATTAAGATCAAAAATCTCGAAAGATTTGAAATTTTTGATCGGGGGAGAGAATGTGATTTAAATATGCAATCTGATATCAAATGTGATCTTTTCGACTCAATAATATGCTCCCACATATGTGCTAAACACTTTCGAATATCGATGCACATATTGAGGGGGAGCGAAAGGCGTTTGTGGAAGTTATACCAAAGACCGACCATTTATCTTTACGCATGGAGTTATAAGGTTGGTTAAGGTTAGGTATAAGTTCCCATGATCCACCAGAACCGGAAGGATCTTCCCAGGGACAACCCATAGATAGATTAGAAGTCCTTAGGAATGATTGAAAAAAGGAGTAATGTGAGAAAGGGAAGAGTGCGGACTGAGATAGAGCTAGGACTGGAACAAACCCAACAAGGTTCTAGTGATGAAGTCTCGGTAAGCACTGAAGGGGTTGAAGAATGAAAAAGAAATGAAATGAGAAAGGGTGAAAAGAAATAGCCCTCCATATATTCAACCTTAGGGCAGAAACCGGGTTCAATTCAAAATCTATTGGCGGTTACTAAGGTAACGCCGGTATTGAAGACAAGACGTCATGGACCCAGTGACGCACTGCACCAAAACTTCCCAACCACTCAAGTTCTCTTAAAAGAGCTTGTTTCATTCTCACGGGGAACCCTGTGCAATGTATCGACCGCTCATTGCGAGCTATGTTGATACCTAAAACAGGAGACGCCTCCCCAGTCTCCAGGAGCGGATCAAAACGCACTATTGAGTCTAGAGCCATGAGATCATTCATGAATCTCGTTAGGACACATTCCAAATATGCTTATTGTTTCACATAATGTGGAAAATAAGATAAAATATTTAGAGTCCTACGCATTATCCTTGGGGTATTGCCAGAACATCCGAGTGATATGAAAATATTCACGATGAAGATGGAAATCCTTCTAGAGCGAACATCTTTCAAGCTCTTGGTAGGTAACATGTGAGATCCATCTTGGATCAAGGATCAAGTGACAACTGGAAAGCAACGATGGTGCGATTCAAATTTGAATCAAACTTGTTCCAGGAAATGGATTGACGGATACTTTTGCTAAAACCTTTCAATGTGCTCACTTACTTATCTTTCGAGCACATTGATTGTGTAATATCTTTCAAACAAAAGTATTTTTGATGGAAATGTGATTCAAAGTATAAAACTCTCGTCGTGTCTCAAAAATGTTTATCATATGACACGCGAGTGATTTCTATAAATCAATTTCTCATCAATCCGTGAATATCAATTCACCGATTCACTCTATCGTGTTGTCTGCTTTGAGACGTTCCGGTATGAGAACATGCTAAGTATGAAGATTCCAAAGTGGATTCTTTGGAAAATTCATGACTACAAGCTGGAAATTCCTGTCAAGGAGAGTCTTCTTTAAAAGAGACTCTACCTGATCACAGGTCGGTTTTCACAAAACCGGAGGGTAGCCTATCCTCGCAGAACGAATGACAAAGCCATGTTCGTTCTCTATCTTTATTGCTAACTGTTTTATTTCAGGGACACATATAAAGATGGTGTTGATGGCTCCAGTTTCCAGCTGAATCGGGTCAATCCATACCTCATGCTCACACATCCTCCACACTATCAATGAAGATGAGAGACTTGCTACAACAAATGTTGAGAGACTACCAACAACGTTTCCGCAACTCTGATGAGAAAGTCTCCTGATCTACAACTCTAATGCAACGTCTCCAGATACAGAAGGGTGTGAGCATGATGGTCCTTAGTCACTCCATCACATGAAGGCAATACAACTATGGATGAGCTTGGAGATTTACTTTGGCTGATGATCTCAAAGGAAGCTCAAAGATCACATATCTCAAAGGAATTCTAATCACAAGTTTGCTTGCTTGAAGTACAAAGTGTGAAGAAAAGTGAAGAATCAGATCCTACGAGCTACAGAGACTAAAGAATGCTTAAAGACAAAAGAGCTTAATTTCAAAGGTGACCTCGCTTAGGGGGAGATTGTTAGGAATACAAATATTCCTGTAAAAGTCTCGGTCACCTGATTATTGTAATAGCATTAAGTTAGCTCGTAGTTAGTTTGTTTTTTAGTTAATTAGTATTAGTTTAAGTAACACCGTGGAAGAAGGACGGGTCTTTACCCACTGTATACCTGATCCACAGCCCGGGTGTGGGTGTTTTATTAGTTATCTTGTAGGGACTATATATATCCCTCTCCACATGTGGAGAGGGTGAGCCTTTCATTTTTTAATCTAATTTTTCTTTCTTCTTTTATCTCAAGGTTCCAAACTCTCTCTCTCTCTCTAGTTCTTGAATCTAACTCAAACATGGATATCATCTACCATGAATTAAGGCCACCCGAATCTAGATGTTCATATTCTACAAAATGCTTGTCCGAAGAATCTTTTGTTATCCCTTGGAAAGAGATTCAGCTCGACGACAATCTTGTCTTTACGGAAGAACCCGTGGAGATCATGGACAGGGAGGTCAAACAACTGAAACACCACCGCATCCCCATTGTTAAAGTTCACTGGGACTCTAAGCGAGGACCGGAGTACACATGGGAACGCGAAGACCAAATCCGCGACAAATACCCACACCTCTTATCCTAGGCATCATCGAACACTGTTTCAGCTTGAATTCCGGGACGGAATTCACTGTAAGGGGTATGTACTGTAACCTCCCATAATTTTTCCTCATGAATAGTAAATACAAACTTATGATTTACGAATCATTACGATAATTAAAAACCGTTTTTACCGATAACAAAAATTTTTGGTTGTTAGTCGAGATATACTTTTATAATCACAACGTCGTTTGTGATCACCATTTACTTTGGAACGCGCTTACACACGAACCTAGATAGTCTAAGTATTGCGAATTAATCTTTTTTACTAACGTTTAATAAAGTAACGTAATACACATACACACACACACACACACAAACACACACACACACACACACACACACATATATATATATATATATATATATATATATATATATATATATATATATATATATATATATATATATATATATATATATATATATATAATCCGATAACTAACCTAATACATCCTAACAAATTCCTGAGCTCACGAAAATTTCACGAACACTCAGTAACCACTCTTAACTTCGACACGACTTTCGAGATGAACCAATTGGGCCTACAAACATCATTGGGCCTTGGCCCAATCCTGCTACAACAAAACAAACCAAACGAACCCTTTTAATTTTATTTTCCTTTTTCTTGGGCCTAGTCCACATGCAAGCCCAACAACTAAACCAAGCCCAAATCCTTTTTATAAATTTTGAAAACCATGTCTCACACCCGTTTGCTTTGCTTCATTTTCTCGCGAGTTTTCCAAACGACACCTATATATTTTTACACTACTCGTTACTCCTCCTAACAAAGTATCATACGTGACAAACCATTTTTCCTACCATGGTCATTTGACTCTTGAAAACTAATCAAAGCTTAGCTCCATTTTTACATAACCACAAAAACCAAAAATTCATTTTCAAGTTTACAAAGCCTCGTCTCATCTTAAACTTGGTACAAAAGTTTCCTTAAAACATTTAGAACACGTTTTAGTCATTCATTGACTTTCCAAATCCTCACAAATAAGCCAAGACAAACACATATTATGTTGTTTTGTTTCTTTCTTTGCGTTAACACTTCTACAAGGATGATCCATTGCTAACAACTCTCCTATTCATAGTTAGACTTACATGGTAATTGATGAATGTCTAAATACTCATCATTTTATAATAATCTGAACTGCCAAAATATCCAAAAACACTCAAATATGCATCATAATACTTAAAATATCTTAGAAGTGTGTTTTATATGTTTCAAATGCAAAATAATCAAAAACAGATGAAAAACGTACAAAGTTTGCATAATTGGCAATTTCAGTCCCTCAAGTTTAAAAAGTTGTCAAAACCAGTCCCTGGTTATTCTAAAAACATGAAAATGTCACCAAAGGTCCTTTTTAATCACAAAGTTACATATTTAGTCCTTTGATGCAAAGTTTCACAAAATTACAAGTTTAGTCCCTATACTTTGGAAATTGACATAAATGGTCCCTGGGATGTAAAAAACTTTGAGAAAAATAAATTTTGGTCCTTGTGCTATTAATCTTTTGCAGGAATGGTCCTTGGTGTGAAGTTTGGTGAAATGACATATTTAGTCCCTGAAGTTTGGTGAATTGGAAACTTTGGTCCCTGATGTTTAAAATGGGAAAAATTATCAATTATAGTCCTTGGTTTATCACATATGGCAAGAATAATCCTTTGAATATATTTTAGAAACCTGCCATTTCAGACCCTCAACTTTAAATAAATTACAAATTAGGTCCTTGTGATAAACAATAAAACCAAACGGACCCTTTATATTATCAAAAACCAAATCCAAACTAAACACTACCCAAGCCCACCCCTGATCCATTACCTTTCCCTGGCCCAACTCCAATCCAAGCCCACCCCTAAATAATAAAATGGGGTCAACTCCAGTCAAACCCACCCTTTCTTCCCCCCAAAACCACCTGATGAGGCGAAAAATGATCCGTTTTTAGGGGGTCATTTAAGCCCGAATCCGACTTTATTTGATCAAATATTGCCCTAAATCGTTCCTTTTGTGATTTTAGGTACTTGGAGAGTGAATTCTGGAAAAGGAGACGTTTCAGACGTTTTTGGAGCCTAAAAGTGAAGAAAACGGCAAAGTCTCAAATTTCTATGCTGGGAACAGTGCATGAAGGCGTCAAGAGTTGCTCTTGACGGCGTCAAAGTCCCAAGAATAAAATACCGTGGTTGATGACGGCGTCACATAGGCCGTCATAAGTAGATCAAGGCCGTCCGAGGAAGTATTTGGCGGCGAGATGACGGCGTCACACCCTTGCTCTTGACGCCGTCACCCTTGTTTTCCTATATATAGTTTTCTAGTTTTTCACATTAAAAAAGGGAGAAGTTTTGGTGAAACCCTAAAGACGAATTTGGTGCAACTTTTACAGGTTTTTCAAGGGTTCCAAACCCTTGATACCTTGCATTGTAATTGAGATAAGTGTTCTTCTAATTCAATCAATATGTCTATGTGTTGGTTGTCTATATCTTATTCTTGTCTCAATTCCATTATGCTAGGCTAGATCTCTTTTGTGTTTGCTTAGATCTAATGAAACCTAGATGTTGATTATGTGTTGATTACTTGTTTATTCTTGTCTTGGATGAATGATTTTATATGTTAGGCTTAAGAAAACTGGCAGATCTCCAAATGGTAACATGCTTGAACGTCTTAAGAAACATGAACTGAGGCGTACTAGGTCTTTATTGGTTGTATTTAATGCATGAGCCACTGTTTACAATCCCTATAGTTGTGTGCTGGGTCATGGTGTAGGAGGAGATAAGAGCTCATAGAATTGGGGAGTTATGTATGCCACCCCATGAATGGTATTAAGGAATACAATCCGTCATCCATACAATTATAACAAGTAATTAACGTGTAAAAGATATCTAGGGAGTAGTGAAATCTAAGTAAACACATTTTCTCCAATTACTGCTCACAACCTTAGTATAATTAGTTTATTTTCATTTTTAATATTTTATTTTAATTGCATCTTAGCTTTGGGTTAGTTGAATAGCAACTAATTCCGCCCACTCTTCCAAAAACCGATATTTTACTTGCTTTCTAAAAAAATATAAAAACACAAAAATAATTATCTCTCACCTTTAGAACTAGTAATTAGGTTTTCTAATCCTAGCGACACTATTCCTAAGCTGAACGATCAATCCCCCGGTACTTGTCACTATACTATACTACAACGATCAGGTACACTGCCTGGTGGGGGTTGTAAGCTTCTCGAGATCCCTCGAGAGGTAAAGCCTGTTGCGATTCCCACGCATCAAGTTTTTGGCGCCGCAGCCCGGGGAATAGTTATTGTCTAGGTTAGGATTTCTTTTTATTAGGTCTACTTGCTAGATTCCTTTCTAGTAAGATTTTTATTTTTATTTTTAGGTTTTCTTTAGTCTATCTTATTTCTTCATGCCTTTGTTCGTAACTCTTTACCATCCGACATCATGGAAGGTGGTAATATCTTTGAACCCGTCATCCCACCACAACAAAACCCACCACTAGAACCCCTTAGGCCCCGAACCTTAGGAGAGTACTCCCGACCTAGCCACCAAGGCTATCGAAACACCATTGAGCTCACCGGAGCCAATGTGACCCCCTTGCGATCCGACACCATCCGGTTGGTGCAAAGCGGATGTGCATTCCATGGACTTCGTTCCGAAGATCCAAACCAACATCTTAAGGACTTTCTCAAAATCATAGATTCTATAGACCTAGGTGTTGAAACTAGAGAGACTACCCGTCTACGCCTATTCCAATTCTCTCTACGGGATCAAGCTAGTCAATGGCTTGAGCGTTTACCCGCGGGATCCATCACCACATGGGATGATCTCACCACTCGTTTCCTTGCTCAATTTTTCCCACCGGGGAGAACTACTAAGCTTAGAAATGACATCTTGATGTTCCAACAACGTCAAAATGAAACCTTTTATGAAGCATGGATTCGATATAAAGACCTACTCCGAAAAGTCCCTCATCATGGCATCGAACCATGGCTCCAGATCCAAATCTTTTACGATAAGGTTGACTATCAAACAAGGAAAGCCATTGATTACGCAGCCAAGGGTAGGCTAGATAGACTTAGCGTTGACGAGTGCTGGAAAGTTCTTGAGGAGTTGGCACAGTACGAAGAGGAAGGATGGGAGGACCCGATGCTCGCAAGCAAGGTAAAACTTGATTACGCATGTGCCACCCAAGAACAATTGTTAGGAAGCATCGAGAAGCAGGTAAAAGAGTTAATGAGTATTGAGAAACTTGCTGCTGAACCCGTGTGGAATCATAATCTACGTAGGAATACGGTTATCAACCAAAATTTTCCTGAACGCTCACGACAAGAGGAATTCGAAGGGATAATGGTAACCTTCATGGATAATCAGGAAAAACAAATCCAGCACCTAGAGGCACGCATGGAAAGCACTCATAAAGCTTTTATGAATTTCGCAGACCAATTCATATCAAGGGTCAAAGAAAAGATCAGAGAAAATTCCATACCTAAAAAAATTGAAAAAGTCTTCGAGGTGTCAACCCCGTTGGTGTTTGACCAAGAGGATAGCGGGAAATTTTCCTCAAATGCTTTACCATTAACTTCCCCCCGTTCTCATGCAGAGAAAAATTCGCAAATCCATAACATTTTCGTTGGATGTTTGCGAACTACATTCCTGATCTCATCCAAAAAACGTTCCTTTGGTTTTAAACCCGGTGTAAAGAGGTCGCACCTCGAAAACACCACTGATTTGAAACCCCCTATGGAACAACATCTTTCTTCTCACACCAGTGACCCGTGCATAGGGATCAACTTAGCCAAAACGTCACCCGACCCCCTCTACAACCTTACCTCTTTCCGTGACAGTAATGAGACGTTCGACCCTGGTGGACCTCGTTAACGGAATAGCTACTCATGGGTTTTACTAATGTTTAGTTATTCACGCAAAGAGCAGGGACTGAACATGAAACTACTCCAAACCTTACCTTACACGGGCATCTGACGGCGTCAGATTTAACTCTTGACGCCGTCAGCTCGATGGATCAGCAATATTAACCCAAAACCAATCACTTTCAACCCATACCCCACAAATCTCACCCAAGGTGCTGCTGCTACTCCGATTCTCCACCTCCCAATTCGACGTCTTCCGCATCCAATCTCCACTTTGTAAGTAAGTTTTCTTCATCCTTTTTCGATCAATTATCCTTAGGACCCATCAATTTGAAAAACCCCTTTCGCCCGAAACCCCACTCTTGACCCACTATTTGCAAATCGTAATGCCATCCAATTGGTGATTTGTAATCATGGGGTTACCATTTGATGATGTTGTCTCACTCAAATCATGCATTTATTTAGAGAAAACCCATCATGCATCGGATACTTTGACCCCCCACCCTGGTTCCTGATTAAAGGAGCGTTTGGGTAATGGGTTAAGAGTTTGAAAATTGATTTTTTCCCTCGCATTTGCATGGTTCTGATTCTGATCCATCTGACGGCGTCAGGATTACTCTTGACGGCGTCAGATGTGTCTGACTGCATAAAGTTCATCGAAAAAAAAATCGCATTATAATCGTTTCCGTTCACTCCACCTTTTTCCAGGAAAATGAGCAAAAGATCTCGTCAACATAAGGGCAGTTCCTCTAGATCTCAAGGGGTCAATTATGGAGGATTAGTCCATAGTTGGGGCGAGTTTGGCGATGTTGGTACTAGCACCAAGTATGCGGAGTTGTGTAACCACTATATTGATGCTGGGGCTGTAGTTGACTGGGATTTTCCAAGAGCCAGTGGGTTGGAGGCTGCATTTTTAGGGAGGATCCGCACAGATGGGTTTGCGGGTCCGCAGTGGGAGAGGTTATTTAGGCTTAGAGAGACAGTATATAGTGAGTTAGTGAGGGAGTTCTTTGCGACCTTCCGTTTTGATCAGGCTGAGGCTAGGGCTGATATGGGGGCACCACTGTGTATTTTAGGCTAGGGGGAGAGTTGAGGTCATGTTCAGTGGCTGAGTTTGGTTGGAGGCTTGGGTTATATACTAGTGAGGAGGTTGATGGGACTTTTCTGCTGAGGTTGTTACATGGAGAGACTCAGAGGAATGAGATGAGGTGTATCACTTTTTGGCCGACCATAGGGGATGGGGTTTACACCTCGACTACTGGGGCTGCATCGATCAGGGACCCCATTGTAAGGCTAGTTCACAGGTGCATCACATACAGCCTGTCTGCACGTCATGGCACTACTCACGGTATCACTGCTTCGGACCTGTTCTACTTGTACACCATCTTTTCTGCGGATGTCTACTGCAACATCCCGTTTTGGGTGGCCAGTTATTTGAGGACCAGTGTGGGTGAGAGGGATATTGACAAGGTGTACGGGGGGATGTTCGTGACCCGGTTGGCTCGTTCCTATGGTCTTCTTACTCCTCAGATCATGGGGTACTTGAGCAACTGCGGGAACTGCAGGATAGTGAGGGCGAAATCCCTTAGGCAGATGAGCATTTTGATGCAGATGGTGGATGGGTCCTACACCTGGTACGTGGCAGCAGGGCCTGATGGTGAGGATGATGATGATGATGAGGGTATGCCCCAGCAGCATCAATTTGCTGGGTATGAGGAGGGGACTGCTGACTACTACCGGCACATGAGCCGAGGAGATTGGCAGGCACATCAGGGGGCTTGGATGGGTCAGGTGGATGCTTGGAGAACCACCACTGACCAGAGATTTGACTGGATGTATGAGCACACAGTCCGCCAGATGCAACATCTTTCGACCCGTGATCACATCGAGCCCCATCTGCAGATTGACCCATTCCCTGGGCGCGAGCAGGACTATCCTCCCTATGGGTATACTGGGAACCTCCCACCTGGCTACGATTATCGCTTCGGTCCTCCCCCTCAGTGATTCATTTTGATATCTGTGATTCTTGAACAATTTATTCTCGGTTGTTTGATTTGAAACATTTGGTCTTGTAATAGTTTAGGATTCAGCCTCTGTTGGCTTTGGACACTTTTTATTTTTTTTTTCTTTTTACAAATATTATGCATGTTCGGCTTTTAATTTTATTGTTGGTTAATCTTGGCTACCCATGTTTTGTGTGATTTTAATTGTTTGATTGTTATTTGCTTCCGTATGCATGTTTTATTTTTATAGTTGGTTGATCATGTCTCTCAATTAAAATGTGGAAATACTTTACTATGTTATTTTGGCCTAGTCTTAACTCCAACCTAAAAGTATTTTTGCAAAAGATAAGTGTAAGGGGAAACCCCAAATATGTTTTTAAGAAACAAATCGATCATGATTCTCCACAATATTAAATGAGCATGTATATTCGTATTTGTTAGAGTCAAATGCTTGTATTGAGTCATAATGAAGTTTTGCAGGATTTTCCAGGAAGTAGAACCAAGTTTTTCCAGAAATTTTCCGGAAACTTAACATAAGAATTTCTGCAGGTCCATTCTGACGGCGTCAGAGTTTCACTCTTGACGGCGTCAGGAGTTAAAATCTGGAAATTTTACCGGTTTTGTTTTTCTAACGGAGACTTATGGTTTTTGTGAATTATTAAGTTTTATAATCTCCAGGAGATCTGCAAACTTCATTCCACAAGCATTATATCTTACTTTGTTTTCTAGGATTTAGTAACTTATATAGGATGCCGCCGATTTTACGCGAGGTTGTCTTGTCTATTGTTGTCAGGATTTACAGGTTATGTTCGACAAGGAGATGATTTATATTCTGGAAGGGAAGCTTCGATTGTTCGTTTTCTTGGAGGAAGATCTAACCTGGCCAACCTATAATCCATACCGAGCGAATCAGGGGAGTATTTGATTTCATTCTCTTTACTTTTTAACTTTTACATTCTTTACTTGAACATTGGGGACAATGTTCATCTTAAGTGTAAGGGGAGGGTAAAAAGATGATACCTTACATATGCACTTTCGCTTGAGTTTGTTTTGTTTAATGGTAGATGTGTAATAAAACTATGAGAAATACTTGTTAGTGCAATTTTAGCGCCAAATTTAAATTTTTTTACAACATTTAGGAGTGAAACTTTAGCCATAGCAAGCATCTCATGGATAGGAGATTGTATGACTAGCACATAACCGTATATTCAGAAAAATTTTCCACCCAAAATTGTGAGGTTCGCCTTTAGATTTGATAGGAAAAACATTTACTATTAGTGCTTATGAGTGTACCGGTAGCATTTAGATTCTAGAACGTGCGTTAGTGATGCATCCCGAGACCGCTAGTGAGACTACATTCGTGTGGTAGGATTTACTACAAGATAAGAGGCATTAGGATCACCCTTGTGTTAAACCCGTATTATAATTACTTGACCATTTAAGTCATATTACTTGGCTAGTTAAGTCAACTAATTTTTCCCACACCCTTAGCGTTGTACTCATTTTTAGTACACGAAACCCCTAGTACACCCCTCCGAGCCTATCTTTTCATTTCTAACTTTAAGCATCTTACTTAAAGGAAGAATTTGTTACACCCCACTTAAATGTACACCCAAATCGCCTTAGCCTTCCGTGTATGCGCTCATTTTTAGTGCATTATTGTTATTTGTTAAACCCTAAGTTAACTTTCTAATTGATTACATGGTTGCTAAGTCGAGTCATATCATTGTACATATTGTTTTGGGACGATTGGGACTCATGGGTAAGTACTTATTTTATGGAGTAATGGGGAAGAACATAATATTATTACCCCCATATGTACGTTAATCTTAAAAGTGCTCCAAGTGTTTTGATTTTCTTAATTCGAGTCATTAGATTAGTTTAATGTAAAGTATGTAAAGATTCAAGTGTAAGGGGAATGTTCATTCTCTATGATGTATTATTTTGGATGGTAGGGTAAGAGTGTATGCAAAAAAAAAAAAAAAAAAAAAAAAAAAAAAAAAAAAAAAAAAAAAAAAATTGAAAAAAAAAAGAAAAAAAAAATAGAAAAAAGAAAAAGAGAAAAAGAGAAAAAAAAAACATACGGACTACCATTCCGTTTCATTCCATGTTTATTTTATGTTTTTGTTATTTTTCATTTGTTAGCTTAAGTCGAGTCTAGTCTTGGCTTAGCAACGCCATCTTGTACATGTAATTAACCAAGATTGTTAACTCGCCACCAGTAAAACTTCCTTTATCCAACAAAACCGTGTAATTCATATCCCTATACCTAACGTTACAACCCTTTAAAAGACCTCTTTGATAGTTTATCCTAGGTGCTTACACCATGTGGTGGAGGTTTGATCCTTTCCCAAGCCTATGGTAATCTATTTTGCTATGACAGGTAGTGAGGGATATCTTCCATTTCCATAATGTTATATTACTTTATTACACCCGAGAGATGTGAGTATCTAAACACTATTTGTGAGGTGCTTGTGTATGACCTCCGTGCTTGTCTATTGGTCTTTAGTGGAACGATTATTTGCTGTAATTACTTTTATATTAGTGTTAAATGACCCCTAACTTGTCTTTTGAGTAGAATAAAAGCGCATTTGCTTGAGGACAAGCAAATCTCAAGTGTAAGGGTATATGATGAGGCGAAAAATGATCCGTTTTTAGGGGGTCATTTAAGCCCGAATCCGACTTTATTTGATCAAATATTGCCCTAAGTCGTTCCTTTTGTGACTTTAGGTACTTGGAGAGTGAATTCTGGAAAAGAAGCCATTTTGGACGTTTTTGGAGCATAAAAGTGAAGAAAACGGCAAAGTCTCAAATTTCTATGCTTGGAACAGTGCATGAAGGCGTCAAGAGTTGCTCTTGACGGCGTCAAAGTCCCAAGAATAAAATACCGTGGTTGATGACGGCGTCACATAGGCCGTCATAAGTAGATCAAGGCCGTCCGAGGAAGTATTTGGCGGCGAGATAACGGCGTCACACCATTGCTCTTGACGCCGTCACCTCGATTTTCCTATATATAGTTTTCTAGTTTTTTACATTAAAGAAGGGAGAAGTTTTGGGTGAAACCCTAAAGACGAATTTGGTGCAACTTTTACAGGTTTTTCAAGGGTTCCAAACCCTTGATACCTTGCATTGTAATTGAGATAAGTGTTCTTCTAATTCAATCAATATGTCTATGTGTTGGTTGTCTATATCTTGTTCTTGTCTCAATTCCATTATGCTAGGCTAGATCTCTTTTGTGTTTGCTTAGATCTAATGAAACCTAGATGTTGATTATGTGTTGATTACTTGTTTATTCTTGTCTTGGATGAATGATTTTATATGTTAGGCTTAAGAAAACTGGCAGATCTCCAAATGGTAACATGCTTGAACGTCTTAAGAAACATGAACCAAGGCGTACTAGATCTTTATTGGTTGTATTTAATGCATGAGCCACTGTTTACAATCCCTATAGTTGTGCTGGGTCATGGTGTAGGAGGAGATAAGAGCTCATAGAATTGGGGAGTTATGTATGCCACCCCATGAATGGTATTAAGGAATACGATCCGTCATCCATGCAATTATAACAAGTAATTAACATGTAAAAGATATCTAGGGAGTAGTGAAGTCTAAGTAAACACATTTTCTCCAATTACTGCTCACAACTTTAGTATAATTTAGTTTATTTTCATTTTTTGTATTTTATTTTGATTATATATTAGTTTTGGGTTAGTTGAATAGCAACTAATTCCGCCCACTCTTCCAAAACCCGAGATTTTACTTGCTTTCATAAAAATATAAAAATACAAAAATAATCATCCATCACCTTTAGAACTAGTAATTAGGTTTTCTAATCCTAGCGACACTATTCCTAAGCTGAACGATCAATCCCCCGGTACTTGTCACTATACTATACTACAACGATCAGGTACACTGCCTGGTGGGGGTTGTAAGCTTCTCGAGATCCCTCGAGAGGTAAAGCCTGTTGCGATTCCCACGCATCATGCGTCATGCACCAACCTAACTTCTACCAGTTCCTCGTTTCTTGTGACTGGTTCTTGCCTTGTGAAATTTCCTTCGTTGTTCCATAGTTTAGTTCTAGACCAGTGAATTTAACTTTCCGATTTCGGTCTGTAAATGGGTAATTGGTACTTCAACCATAAAGTGCCTCAAATAGTGTAGTCTCTATGCTCGTGCGATAACTATCGTTGCAAATGAATCTGATTTATGATAAATGGTTAGCCCAACCATTTCTAGAGTCAATTGCTCACTCTCTGAGCATATCTTTCCTATGTTTGAATTGTCCTCTCAATCTGACCATTGGTCTGTGGATGATAGGCGGTGTTTACATCTAAATGGGATTCCGAAGGAAATCTTAAAATGATTGCTAGAAGTCTGAGGTGATTCGATTACCTTTATCAGGAACAATTAAAATGGGTACAATAAATCTTGTGACTAATTCCACAATGTTTTGTCTTTCGAACTTGGCGTTATCTGAATGAGATAGAATATGGGTAACAATTTTGATTCCTTGTGTTTTGGTCTAACGGATGCTAAGACATATGTCTTTCTTTGCCTATTGGTGGTTGTCAGGCAAAACTACAAGCCTAGGTATTCAAACTAACTTAAGTCCTGAGATGGTTTATCGTTGAAATTATCGTCATGTTGGCAAAATATATATTCGGGTCTGATTCCTTTCCTGGTATGAAAATGAGGTTATCTTAAAATTTCTAGCGAACACAACGCCTTAGGGAAATCTATATCGTTATCCTTAACTCAAATCAGTTATCCTTGGTGAAAACTCATTACAGGGAAGTTTGCGTTTAGATGTGACCATGTTTAATCAAAACACTCTACAGTATCGGTTAAGAGGCTTGGTTTATTTCTATAGTGTTGCTTAGCGTACCTTCACAATGTGTTCGATCCTGTAGCTCAGTCTAGCTAGTACCTTTGAATTATAAAATTTTGACAACTAGGTCAGAGATGGTGGTTCGGATGGTCTCGTGGTATCTTAGGATTGTTGTTGGATTATAAATTTTTCTTAGTCTAGGTTTAATATTTCCGTAATCCTTGTATTGATTTTCTTGTATCGAGGAATCCTACTTGTAGTTGATATGGAAAGTCTTTCATAAAGAAGTCAATGGAAAGTCCAACTTTATGGCTAAGTGGGTGACAGGTGGGGTAAGTATCCAGAGAGTGTTTGTCAGAAAAAAGATATTTATAAAAGAGTTTACTTGTTTAAAATGCTTTTAAATGAAGATTGTTATTAGCAATACTTTTTAAAAAGTAACTATTTCCTTCATGGCATAATTCTTCCTAAATTATACATAGGTGATCAGGCTATGTATAGTTGAGGACTAATGATGCGATGCTTGATTTAGTCAAAATAGTATTACTTTTCTCAAAAGTTTTAGATGGTGTTCAACGCATTGTTTTGAAAAATGGTATTCTAGTCATTTCCTTTCTAGTAACATGAAAATTGTTTCGTGTAATAATAGTAAATACTTGGTGCAATAACGAAAAATCAATTTATAGGGTGATAACAAAATAGCTTATTTTAGAAATTATGTAAAACAATTTTCTCACACAGTAGTAAAATAGCTTGGAACAAAATTCGCTAAATGTTTTATTGGATGCATGGGTGAATCTTATGGAATGGTAATAGTCTACTAGTCCTTCAAAAACGAAATCAGCCTAATCCCTAATAAGACAATGATATATGTTGCGAAACGATTGAAAATTGAGCAATTGGAATAGAAAATGGAATAAACGAAGGTAGTGATTATCGCTGAGATAACGAAAGATAGTCATTAAATTAGATAGGAAAGTGCTTAATACTACTAGGTTACACCAACGTACTTATGGAAAGTACCAAAAGAAAAGTACAACCCTAGAGGGCTCAAACTACGGTGTATATAATTAAAACATAAACTTCTTCTTCCAATTTTGGTTTCCCAACTCCGGGCATTCACTCCTGAAGTGTCCCACTATTCCACACTCACGGCAGATTACCGTGGGTTTTTGATGCTTTGCGAGGGTGGGAGCCTTGCAGTCCTTGGCTTTATGTCCGAGCTTTTGGCAGTTTTTTACATTGAGAGGGGCAAGATCCTTTGTGATGAAACTGACACTTGTTGCACTCGGGTAATTTACCCACATACCTTTTCTTTTGGCTTGACCCAGTAGCACAGGTCTCCACCACTTGGTGTATCTTAAATGGTTGTCGAGAAGCATTAGCATCCAGCTTACCGACCCACTTTCTCTTGTTGCTACCATTGCCTCCTAAGATCTTGGTGTGAGCTATGCGTTCCTTTGCTTCGATCGCCATTCTGATAGCTGTAGGCATGGTATCGGGTTTCAATGAGATGACCAACATACGAATTTCCGGAGAAAGTCCTCCGATGTACCTTTCAAGTTTCTTGCTTTCCGGTTCATCCATTGCAAAGCCTAGTCGAGCTAAATCATAAAAACGAGCAGTATACTTGAAAACATCATCTCCTACCATAGTAAGGTTTAGTGTTTCCTGTTCAATTGCTTGTAATTCGCTTTTCACACAAAATTTTAAACTCATCATCCTTTTTAGTTTCTCCCAAGAGTGTGAGTAAGCAGCATCCACTCCTACTACCTGAACATATTTAGTCCACCATTTCTGGGCATGATCCTGAAAAGTGCAAGTGGCGAACTTAACCTTGTCTTCCTTACAGCAGTCGCCACATTGAAATATTGTTTCTATTTCTTCGAACCATTTGACAAATTCCTTTGTGTCTATAGTTCCGCTAAAGGAGGGGGGATTACAACCCATAAATTCCACGTGAGTAAGTTCCTTGGTGAGGGCGGTGGCTATGTTCCTGACAGTGAGTTGTCCAACAGCGGCTTGCGTCATTCTTGAAATGGTTTGCTTAAATCTATTTTGATCAAATTATAAGAGACCATGAGAATCTATAAGTAATAAAACCATCATATTCGTAACTCATGAATATAACACATGAAATTTTTTGGTCTACATGGACCGATATTATAGATAGCACAACCATATCCATATGGTAGAGTCAAAGCTTGGTGATTCCGTTGTACAACAATCAAAATACCACAAGTTTCTTTGAACTATGCAACACCTCTCGTTGCTAGGATAATAGTAAAAGCTAGTGAAGATATAAGTCTAGTCTAGAGACTTCCTGGCGTTGCGGAGGTTCCTGTTGAGTCTGTGGTCTTTGTATTTTCCGCAAGGTGTTATCTAATTCATGGCAAGTGGAAATGTAAAAGGGAAATGACAATGGTGGTATTCTAAAGGATAAGAATAACATTGATGACGATGAGATCCTAGTGATGAGTTAGGATACGATGGTGATAATAGTGAATGGAATACTACCCTCTTTCGCGCTATCTCGCGACACCTAAGAGGTAAAGCTGAAGTATGCACTATGGGACGACCAATAGTGAAATAAGTAACTGACGGTGGTGGTAGTTCCTGAGTAGTAAGCGCCCTACTAGTGAAGGAAAGAAGACATACCATCTTCCTTGCAATAAGCATCCTAATAGGTCCATTAAGATTAAATCTGAATACTCTACCAAACGGCATTCTATGTATGGGCTGGATGATAGGAAAACCTTGTTCCTATAACAATTCAATGGTGCTAATGGCGGCGTAAGTGTAACTGATAGTACAATGGTAGTGGAAGATAACATGATATCTTAAACGTCGGAATCCGTTGAAAGGATGACAGGGAGGGTATTGAAGACATGTCACTTGTGAACCAGGTCAACATAATCATATATATATATATATATATATATATATATATATATATATATATATATATATATATATATATATATATATATATGTGAGTATGGGTATAAATAACTCGCACAATGTGTGCATGAAACAACATGTATAATGAATATGCACCTATGATGAAATGATGAGATGCTATGATGATGTGGTTATAGTCTAGGGTCCAAGATACATCCTAGTTCGCTATAACCTTAGCTCTGATGCCAATCTGTCACACCCCCAATTTACCTGACTTGCAGCGGAATGGAATGCCTGAGGGTTTAACGGTCATAGCATCACAACAAGGATATATTGAACGACCTAAAGTGTCGTTTGGAAAATACGTCGTTTGATCATTAAAAACATTCAGAGTTTACAAAACATAGGTCCCAAAAGATGTTGTCAATTTCGGAAAAATAAGTTCAACAAGATCAAACGTATCATAAGTGCGGAAAATATAGTGAGACGCGTCGACTCCGCGACTCCATGAAGGTCCAAATGCATGCCACATGAGCTACCTTAATAACCTGAAAATACATTGCTAAAACGTCAACACGAATGTTGGTGAATTCCATAGGTTTATAAGTTAAATCGTATGTACATAAGCCACAAGTATAAAATAAACCGACAAAAAAATGTCAAAATGCTACATTATCTCTTAAGCTCATGACCCCGAAGCTAGACTTTGTAATGGCCCCACCAGAGTGTTTACCAGACACTCAAATTGTTAAGACATGAAATGCATTCGTCCCGTTGGAGCAACCCAAACACGAATGGAGGCGTCATCCTCAATAGATCTATTCACTCACTCTCGCTTGGCAATATAATTAATGGTCCATGATATATAAGGGGACTTAACTTGGTAGTAAGACAAGTTAAGCAATGTATGGAATTTGTAATACTTGGGCATGTACAAAAAAAATAGTTGGTGCAATGTATTCTCCCCCGTGGGATTTGAAATCAAATAAGTAATTGAAAACGGGGCTATGAAAACTCACCTTAGCAAAAGCAATATCCGACAGACAAAGTAGTAGTTAGAAATAAGGTCCGGGTACTCTAATCGCGACCTAAATAGTACATATGTCTTAGGTTCGAAAACAAGGTCAAGCATGCAAGTCATACACTATATTATCACTTGTACATGTTGTTGAAATTTTTATCGTTAAAAATGTAGGTAATTAAGGTGATCTCGTTTTTAAGTCATCCACTGTTTTAGAAAACGTAGCTTGTAAATCTCACGACCAAATATTAGTCGTCTTGAAAATATATATTTTGAAAATCTCTAACGTACCTAATAAGTATACGTAATGCTCTCCCATTTTTATTTACGTCATTTTAGCCAAACTACACTCTAAAGTGTCCAACAACTCATTTTAATATTCCCATCAGCTTTTAAATATAGCACAAAAGCTGTCAACATTTTTGTGTTTTGCCGCAACTTTCCTAGGCCATAACTTTTGCGTCGTAGTTCCGTTTTTCAAGTTCTATATATTCCCGCGAAGGTATTCAAGTATACTTTAGGTTTTTCAAGGTCTCGGCTAGTCTAGATATCAGTTAATCTCAGTTTTCCTAGCTTGAAAAATCGGGACAGAATCATAATTTCAGAAAATATAGTTTTAGTTGTCAATCTTGAAAATAGCATATCTTTTTTGTTATAAGTCCGTTTTAACTCGTTCAAGCGGCTATGTTTTCGTTATTAAGTCTATTTTCTATATTTCTAGCCTAATATGGTCACCAAGGTACTGATTTTTCTGTGAAGGGTCGAATAGGGCAGATTCATCATAAATAATGTCAAACTATATTTCCTAGTGTTTTATTTATTTTCACCACTTACAACAACTCCAAATCTAGTCCTAGTTCATCCATCAACTTCTCAACTAGTAAATGGTGATCTAAACATAAACTTAACAATATTCAAGATCCATGTACAAGATCATCCAAGTATTTTACAACTTCAAATCTACTAATCATATATGTATATATATATAAAGTTTTTATTATTTTCTTGTAAAGATCTTTACTAACAAAATTTTCTTGAAATCAAAACTTGTTCAAACATATTTCCTTGTTAAGAGATCAAAGTGGATGTAAAGATTTTCAACATGTACCAAGTGATAACCAAGTATATATACTAGACAAGCATAAAAATCATGAAAAATCATGAAGTATAAGTAGTGTAAATATTACTTACAAAGAGGTTTGTGAGATGAGATTTGTAACAACACTTGTGTAACCCCAAAGATTAGTATCCAACCCTTGTTAATCTACCCTAAGTACCCTCGAAAGTGACCACAACTTCCTTTTCTTCCCTTGCTCCTTGGTGGTGTCAAAATGTGTATATAGATGGGAGGTGATTGTATTTCTTTCTTGTAACTAAGGAATGAGTATTTAGTTTAGGTATGTATATATATAACCAAATGGGTAAAAGGGACAAAAATATATTGTACATTGGTCTTTGTTGGTTGCCGAGTTTTAAGGGGAAAAGGGAGGCAAAAATGGGGCTCTAGCCTCCTAAATTAAATTTCATGTTTCATGGCATTTTAGTACAAGTAGAAAAGAAAATAGGTGAATAATTATGGAACAAAAAAAGAAAGGGGCGGCTCATTGATTATATTTGGAAGAAAATGTTTCAATTTGTATAAAAAATATATATTGAATGTATTGGGTATTAAAAATATGTATTGGGTATTAGTTTGGTAGTTAACGGAAGTTATACGTAATTAAACGTAAGGTGTAAAGAATTTAACTTGGACATTGGAAAATATTTTTGGGACTTTTGTAATTATTTTGAAAGTATAAAAATACCCTAAAAATAATTGTTGAGAAAGTCGGGTATGTCGGGTGTCACATTCTTGAATAAAAATTAACGTTTGTTGAATTTAAAAACCGTAAGTATTTAGAGAATAGGAATTAGTGTTGTTGTATAAAATTGTGAATTGGGGAAGGAGCAAGGTACCGGAGCGTTGTGGACTACAATTAGTCTAAGTCCTAGAGTACTTAGAATTTAGTTAGAAATTCGCGTCGATTCAAGTAAAAGGGCTCACATAAAATCTTTCAAATTAAAAGTCAATAATTTAAATTCGAGTTTAGAAAATAGTATTGACCTGGGAAATAGCGGGTTGTGACATTCTACCCCCTAAAAGGGAATCTCGTCCACGAGATTCAGTCAGCGTTGGTCATTGGAGTGGTAATGGTGAAGAGATAATAATATTTGAGAATTCCAGCGAACTATCACGATAGGAATTCGACTTTGCTTCAACCGTTTGACCTCACGGTCCATGATTTCTACTGGTTCTATTACCAAGTTTCGGTTTGTCATTGGGTTGGGTTCCTTCTAATGGAATCATAAGTGACTAATCTGAAAGTCATTTCTTGAGGTTTGAAATATGTGAAACATGTTTGTGCAATAATGCTACTCTCTAACAGGGCTCAAGTCTGAGGGTTACTGGCCTACTCTGTCTGAACTATTAAATGGTCTAGTGTACATTGAGTTTAACTTCCTGGATTTTTCTGAATGGTATCATGCCTTTCCTAGGCAGAACTTTTAATGTAACCCTACCACCAACTTGAAATTCTAAGGGTTTACAATTTATCGACTTGTAACTGATTCTTGATTTGCAGGAAATTCCTGGTTATTTCGTGAGTGCTTACAGGAATAGTGAGTTTGGCTTTTTTCGCGTTTGGTCCGTCAATAGATGATCAACACTTTTTGAGGTTTACAATGTAATATGGATAATATATGTTGTTGAACCCTGCCAGAACTCAAATTTTGTATGTCAGCTGGTCGATTCTAAAATGAATCTTAAATGGTCCAATATACTAGAGGTTCAATCTCTCGTGTTACCAAAATTGTATCATGCCTCTCCAAGGCAAAGCTTTCAACTTAGTTCATTCTCCCACTTGAATCTAGATGGTTTGCTGTTCAGGGATACCCAATCCGCATAATGTGCGTTGATGAGGCGAAAAATGATCCGTTTTTAGGGGGTCATTTAAGCCCGAATCCGACTTTATTTGATCAAATATTGCCCTAAATCGTTCCTTTTGTGATTTTAGGTACTTGGAGAGTGAATTCTGGATAAGAAGCCATTTTGGACGTTTTTGGAGCATAAAAGTGAAGAAAACGGCAAAGTCTCAAATTTCTATGCTGGGAACAGTGCATGAAGGCGTCAAGAGTTGCTCTTGACGGCGTCAAAGTCCCAAGAATAAAATACCGTGGTTGATGACGGCGTCACATAGGCCGTCATAAGTAGATCAAGGCCGTCCGAGGAAGTATTTGGCGGCGAGATGACGGCGTCACACCATTGCTCTTGACGCCGTCACCTCGATTTTCCTATATATAGTTTTCTAGTTTTTTACATTAAAGAAGGGAGAAGTTTTGGGTGAAACCCTAAAGACGAATTTGGTGCAACTTTTACAGGTTTTTCAAGGGTTCCAAACCCTTGATACCTTGCATTGTAATTGAGATAAGTGTTCTTCTAATTCAATCAATATGTCTATGTGTTGGTTGTCTATATCTTGTTCTTGTCTCAATTCCATTATGCTAGGCTAGATCTCTTTTGTGTTTGCTTAGATCTAATGAAACCTAGATGTTGATTATGTGTTGATTACTTGTTTATTCTTGTCTTGGATGAATGATTTTATACGTTAGGCTTAAGAAAACTGGCAGATCTCCAAATGGTAACATGCTTGAACGTCTTAAGAAACATGAACCGAGGCGTACTAGGTCTTTATTGGTTGTATTTAATGCATGAGCCACTGTTTACAATCCCTATAGTTGTGCTGGGTCATGGTGTAGGAGGAGATAAGAGCTCATAGAATTGGGGAGTTATGTATGCCACCCCATGAATGGTATTAAGGAATACGATTCGTCATCCATGCAATTATAACAAGTAATTAACGTGTAAAAGATATCTAGGGAGTAGTGAAGTCTAAGTAAACACATTTTCTCCAATTACTGCTCACAACTTTAGTATAATTTAGTTTATTTTCATTTTTTGTATTTTATTTTGATTATATATTAGTTTTGGGTTAGTTGAATAGCAACTAATTCCGCCCACTCTTCCAAAACCCGAGATTTTACTTGCTTTCATAAAAATATAAAAATACAAAAATAATCATCCATCACCTTTAGAACTAGTAATTAGGTTTTCTAATCCTAGCGACACTATTCCTAAGCTGAACGATCAATCCCCCGGTACTTGTCACTATACTATACTACAACGATCAGGTACACTGCCTGGTGGGGGTTGTAAGCTTCTCGAGATCCTTCGAGAGGTAAAGCCTGTTGCGATTCCTACGCATCAAGTTTTTGGCGCCGTTGCCGGGGAATAGTTATTGTCTAGGTTAGAATATCTTCTTATTAGGTCTACTTGCTAGATTCCTTTCTAGTAAGATTTTATTTTTATTTTTTAGGATTTCTTTAGTCTATCTTTTTCTTTGTGTGTTTGTTCGTAATTTCCATTGACTATTCCGTTCACCATTATGGAGTACGCGAATCCACCATACCACCAACCAAAAAGGCCATTCTACCCTATTGACATCTCGAATTTCAAACAATATCGAGATGAACCCATATATGATGCATGGACTCGTTTTAAAATTTTACTTCGAAAATTCCCTCATCATAGTTTCTCTTTAGCATCCCTAACCGAAACCTTTTACTATCGTGTCAACCGATGTGACCAAATGTGCATTGATGATTTTGCCAATGGGGGCCCTAGGGAATTAAGTGCTGAAGAAGCATGGGATACCATAGAAGACTGTGCCCAATATTATTATAGAGTAGACAACCCAACAAACAACATCACAAATCAATCAAAAACAAGTTTGAAGGAGCAAACAGGAAGTTTGTCTGGGGATGATTACTCAGGGATACCTGTGTGGATGTCACCTAAAGCCATAGTACAAAACAAACACATAGGTAATCTAGGCACAATGGAGGATGAGGTGGACAATTCAAGCCCACAAAGTACCTCACAAGTCCTACCATCATTTGAGGCACATACACCGCCCGTGACTTACCCGGAAGAAGTAGAAGAGACTATAGGAACCCCAATTGAGGTAGAACCCTTGGACCAAGCACCACTAGAGGATATAGGTTTGAACACTTGTAGTGATAACCTTACTCCTAGTTCTAGGGAAGTTCCTAGTTTTGATGACCCGGAGCCTCAACTAAAACCATTACCTAATCTTCCATCCTTGGATGAAGATTTAGGAATTGAAATAGGTCCCGATCCACCCATCAAACCATGTAGTCCGGGTAGTTTTACGTTGAAGGTAGTAGACCCCAAGCCTTGAAGAGAAGAAGCCAACATAGGAGTGAACCATGACCTTACATACTTACATCACCCATTCATGATTGATCGTAAGAAACATTATCGGTTTAAACCGGGTTTATTAGGTCAAGATAGATCCCCAACTAGGAATCTCTCGAAGTTGATAGAAAATGATCCCTTCTTAGGAGAAAATTTCAACTCACTCATTGACCAAAGTGAACTAGGTAAGGTTATGATGAAAGGAGCACACCCGTTTGAGCATATAATTCACCCACCACTCTTTTCTCACGTGGCATACTTCCACCCTAAGGGTGTGTATCGCTACTTCCACTCGCAATTAATCCTAAGTGTAGGGAAAACCTCCATTCTTTCCGTTAAATAAGGGTAGAGTCAGGCTCGTGACTCGAACAAAAACAAGCGCTTCTTGGGAGGCAACCCATGTTTTGTGTGTTTTTATTTGTTTTTTTGTTTGATTTTATTTGTTTCCGTATGCATGTTTTATTTTTATTGTTTATGGCTCATGTTTCAAAATAAATTGTGAAAATGCTTTATTTTGTTTTTAACTTCATCTTAATTGCATATAAAGGTATTTTGCAAAAGATAAGTGTAAGGGGAAACCCCAAATATGTTTTTAAGAAACAAACCGATCATGATTCTCCACAATATTAAATGAACATGTATATTCGTATTTGTTAGAGTCAAATGCTTGTATTGAGTCATAATGAAGTTTTGCGGGATTTTCCAGGAAGTAAGGCCAAGTTTTTCCAGAAATTTTCTGGAAACTTAGCATAAGAATTTCTGCAGGTCCATTCTGACGGCGTCAGGGGTTTACTCTTGACGGCGTCAGGAGTTAAAATCTGGAAATTTTACCGGTTTTGTTTTTCTAACGGAGTCTTATGGTTTTTGTGAATTATTAAGTTTTATAATCTCCAGGAAATCTGCAAACTTCATTCCACAAGAATTATATCTTATCTTGTTTTCTAGGATTTAGTAACTTATATAGGATGCCGCCGATTTTACGCGAGGTTGTCTTGTCTATTGTTGTCCTGATTTACAGGTTATGTTCGACAAGAAGATGATTTATATTCTGGAAGGGAAGCTTTGATGGTTCATTTTCTTGGAGGAAGATCTAACCTGGCCAACCTATAGTCCATACCGAGCGAATCAGGGGAGTATTTGATTTCATTCTCTTTACTTTTTCACTTTTACATTCTTTACTTGAACATTGGGGACAATGTTCATCTTAAGTGTAAGGGGAGGGTAAAAAGATGATACCTTACATATGCACTTTCGCTTGAGTTTGTTTTGTTTGATAGTAGATGTGTAATAAAACTATGAGAAATACTTGTTAGTGCAATTTTAGCGCCAAATTTAAAATTTTTTACAACATTTAGGAGTGAAACTTTAGCCATAGCAAGCGTCTCATGGATAGGAGATTGTATGACTAGCACATAACCGTATATTCAGAAAAATTTTCCACCCAAAAATGTGAGGTTCGCCTTTAGATTTGATAGGAAAAGCATTCATTATTAGTGCTTATGAGTGTACCGGTAGCATTTAGATTCTAGAACGTGCGTTAGTGATGCATCCCGAGACCGCTAGTGAGACTACATTCGTGTGGTAGGATTTACTACATGATAAGAGGCATTAGGATCACCCTTCATAATTACTTGACCATTTAAGTCATATTACTTGGCTAGTTAAGTCAACTAATTTTTCCCACACCCTTAGCGTTGTACTCATTTTTAGTACACGAAACCCCTAGTACACCCCTCCGAGCCTATCTTTTCATTTCTAACTTTAAGCATCTTACTTAAAGGAAGAATTTGTTACACCCCACTTAAATGTACAACCAAATCGCCTTAGCCTTCCGTGTATGCGCTCATTTTTAGTGCATTATTGTTATTTGTTAAACCCTAAGTTAACTTTCTAATTGATTACATGGTTGCTAAGTCGAGTCATATCCTTGTACATATTGTTTTGGGACGATTGAGACTCATGGGTAAGTACTTATTTTATGGAGTAATGGGGAAGAACATAATATTATTACCCCCATATGTACGTTAATCTTAAAAGTGCTCCAAGTGTTTTGATTTTCTTAATTCGAGTCATTAGAATAGTTGAATGTAAAGTATGTAAAGATTCAAGTATAAGGGGAATGTTCATACCCCTATGATGTATTATTTTGGATGGTAGGGTAAGAGTGTATGCAAAAAAAAAAAAAAAAAAAAATAGAAAAAGGAAAAAAAAAAAAAAAAAAAAAAAAACATACGGACTACCATCCCTTTTCATTCTATGTTCATTTTATATTTTTAGTTATTTTTCATTTGTTAGCTTAAGTCGAGTCTAGTCTTGGCTTAGCAACGCCATCTTGTACATGTAATTAACCAAGATTGTTAACTCGCCACCAGTAAAACTTCCTTTATCCAACAAAACCGTGTAATTCATATCCCTATACCTAACGTTACAACCCTTTAAAAGACCTCTTTGATAGTTTATCCTAGGTGCTTACGCCATGTGGTGGAGGTTTGATCCTTTCCCAAGCCTATGGTAATCTATTTTGCTATGACAGGTAGTGAGAGATATCTTCCATTTCCATAATGTTATATTACTTTATTACACCCGAGAGATGTGAGTATCTAAACACTATTTGTGAGGTGCTTGTGTATGACCTCCGTGCTTGTCTATTGGTCTTTAGTGGAAAGATTATTTGTTGTAATTATTTTTATATTAGTGTTAAGGGTATATGATGAGGCGAAAAATGATCCATTTTTAGGGGGTCATTTAAGCCCGAATCCGACTTTATTTGATCAAATATTGAACTAAATCGTTCCTTTTGTGATTTTAGGTACTTGGAGAGTGAATTCTGGGAAAGGAGCCGTTTCAGACGTTTTTGGAGCCTAAAAGTGAAGAAAACGGCAAAGTCTCAAATTTCTATGCTGGGAACAGTGCATGAAGGCGTCAAGAGTTGCTCTTGACGGCGTCAAAGTCCCAAGAATAAAATACCGTGGTTGATGACGGCGTCACATAGGCCGTCGTAAGTAGATCAAGGCCGTCCGAGGAAGTATTTGGCGGCGAGATGACGGCGTCACACCCTTGCTCTTGACGCCGTCACCCTTGTTTTCCTATATATAGTTTTCTAGTTTTTCACATTAAAAAAGAGAGAAGTTTTGGTGAAACCCTAAAGACGAATTTGGTGCAACTTTTACAGGTTTTTCAAGGGTTCCAAACCCTTGATACCTTGCATTGTAATTGAGATAAGTGTTCTTCTAATTCAATCAATATGTCTATGTGTTGGTTGTCTATATCTTGTTCTTGTCTCAATTCCATTATGCTAGGCTAGATCTCTTTTGTGTTTGCTTAGATCTAATGAAACCTAGATGTTGATTATGTGTTGATTACTTGTTTATTCTTGTCTTGGATGAATGATTTTATATGTTAGGCTTAAGAAAACTGGCAGATCTCCAAATGGTAACATGCTTGAACGTCTTAAGAAACATGAACCGAGGCGTACTAGGTCTTTATTGGTTGTATTTAATGCATGAGCCACTGTTTACAATCCCTATAGTTGTGCTGGGTCATGGTGTAGGAGAAGAAAAAAGCTCATAGAATTGGGGAGTTATGTATGCCACCCCATGAATGGTATTAAGGAATACAATCCGTCATCCATACAATTATAACAAGTAATTAACGTGTAAAAGATATCTAGGGAGTAGTGAAATCTAAGTAAACACATTTTCTCCAATTACTTGCTTTCTAAAAAAATATAAAAACACAAAAATAATCATCTCTCACCTTTAGAACTAGTAATTAGGTTTTCTAATCCTAGCGACACTATTCCTAAGCTGAACGATCAATCCCCCGGTACTTGTCACTATACTATACTACAACGATCAAGTACACTGCCTGGTGGGGGTTGTAAGCTTCTCGAGATCCCTCGAGAGGTAAAGCCTGTTGCGATTCCCACGCATCACCACCCCACACTCACAGACCACCATACCACCCTCCACCTCTCTGGTTTCACCACCAGCTCACCACCAACTTGCTACCACCTTATCCCTCCACCTCTCCACACTTCCCAATACCAATTAATGCCCCTGAATTCCCTCACACGCAACCACAGCTGCCCAAGGACTTTTTGGCGCGAAAAGGTGTTTTGAACGGTGGTGATTCAATTGACTAAACCAAGGGCTCAGATTTGATGGGATAGTCACAAAAGACTGCAAGGAACCATCCAAGCCTCTATTTAACAAGAAATATGCAGAGGAGTTCATTTATTAGTTTAGTCTTAGTGTAATTCAATCGTAGGTAGTAAAACTTTCTTGTTTAGTTGTAATTTTGATTTCAATCAGTTGTACTAAGATACTCTAATGTATTTCAATCTTTCTTGATCCTTTAATTATAATCTTGTTCAATCAAATTTAGATTTGGCAGTTTCAAAGTGAATTTGACAATTTCACTTGGAACTTGTTAATTTCTTGTTGTTCTTGTTCCATTAAGCTTATTTAATCTTATTTACAAGTTTTCAAAAAGGTTTCACAGCTTTGCAATCAGTTTACTCAATAATTACAAAATATAAGAAAAATAAAAATAAATATCTATAAAATAAAAAAATCAGTGTTTAGAAAGAATGAAGCTTGGAGATGGATGAATTTTGGATTGCAAGGGTACTAGTGCCTTATGGGAGGCTATAGGATGTGTTTGTGGTTCATGGTTCTGTGTTTCTCAGCTTGTCATCAATTGTAAGCTAATTCTTAATTTTTAGCTTAATTAGTTTTTATTGTTTCTGTAGTATAATTTTACTTCAATTAGTTTAATTCTCATTTACATAATCTGTTTTAGTAAAAAAAAATCAATAGTTGTAGTTTTAAATATAAAAGTTATAGTGTAATATTAATTTTAAGATAGTGTTTGGATTAAGCTGTTATACTATGTTGTTGTTGGTATAACAGGTTAAGCTTTGTTTGTTCATCATTATCAGGGTTAGGTTAGTTCATTTTGACCATTTGCTTGGTTCCTTTCATTGAAAAAGTCAAAATTGAAGAAAAATCTCACCAACAGCTCACTGTTGGTATTTTGAAGTACCAACTCCTTGATTTGAGCTTAGAATTAGGTTAAGTTGTTTGATTTAGGTTCACTTAGGGCTAATAAACATCAAGTAATGAATTGGACTCAATAGAAATTCACCAAAGTCAAACTAGTTCAAGTTTCATCAAAAGTCAAATTGTCATTTTCAGGAAATTCCAAATCTTGTGGGATTTTTGTAGAATTGTGTATTAGGTTTTAGGGTCTGAAAATTCTTGGGATCATAGTCTCCCACCTCAACTTCAGTGTCCCATAGTTGTTATAATTTTGATATTTTTGTGTGGACCCCACCAGACCTCCAAACTTACCTGCAGGGAAAGGAGTTCCCCTGCATCAGTAGCATCACATCCATCATCACCACTTTGGTGGTGATTTGTGGCCACCTCAGTGGGTCCCATACCATAAATTTGGGTTCTCCCAACTTCCTCCTACCAGGATTTAATGTTTGACCCTTTGTTTGACCTTGGAACCTGAGGACCCCACTTGAAAATACCACACAAATCTGTCCCATTTTCAGTTGAGTTGCAAATTGCCTAGTGCTTATTAATTGCTTATTAGCTTATTCCAAAGGCTTATCTGATCAAATATTGCTCATACTTGTTCAACAACTTATTAGAACCAGAATCATCCATAGTGGGTCCCACTTAAGCTCATTTGAGCTTATTTCTTTGTTTGGTCAAACAAAGTCAACTGTGGAGCAAATAAGCTTCCACAGTGCTTATTTTTAAGTTATAAAATAGTTGTTTTTACAAAAGTTGTTTGTTTTTAGATATAAAATATATTTGTAAAAGAAAAATCAAGAAAAACCAATATAATAATAAGTGATAGTTTCTATTTAATGTAATTTAAATTTTAATTTTCATTTTTAGATTTTTATTAAGTACTTACATTTTTATATTTTTATTAATTACCTTATATAGTAAAGTAATTTTAGTAAATTTTTCAGATTTTTATTTTGTAATTTAGTATTTATTAGATTTAATATTAGTTTAATTAATAATTAAGTTTTAAATAGCATAATTAGTTTTTATTAAGTAAGACCTAGTTTTTATGTTTTTCCTAGCTTTTAAATGCTATAAAATAATTTTAGGAATTTTTCCACAATTTTTTAAGTTAATTTAGTATTATTTGTAATTTAAATTAGTTTAATTAGTTTTTAATTAATAATAAATCCATAAAAAGACAAAAATATCTATTTTTAATTTTTATACTTTCTTCAAGTTCATTTTTAAGTTTAGAAATTATTTTTGCAAGTTTTTAGTTAAATTTGTAATCCTTATCATTTTTAGTTAATTAAAATTAGGTTTAAATTAGATTTTAAATAGTTTTATTAATTAAATAATATTTATATATTAAAATAATCACTTTTATAATTTCATTTTCATTTTAACTTTTCTTTTAATTTTAAGTTTGTAATAGTTTCATTTTCACCCCCTGTAGTTCATTTTCCTAAAAACTCACCTTTTTCTCAGCACGCAATCGCGTCTGATTTTAATTTGGTTTACGTTTATACGTTTTTGTTTCCCGTGATTGTTAATACTGTTATTTCTTATCATTCCAGTAGTGTCAACAAACCCAAATCATTATCTGGTTACTTCCCATCCAATTCACCTGATCACAAACTCGTTTTGATACCATCCACACCTCGTCGGGATATAACGACCCGGGGAAACACTGTATTCCACGGAAGCATTGGTTTGAGCTGTTTGACTATTATAGTTGACCATTCACAAGTGGTTGACCAATAATTATCTTACCGTTTGACGCCAATCAAAATTTGGCGCCGCTGCCGGGGAGGTTGTGCGCGTATTTTAAACGGTTTTGCGTATTAGTGAATCTGAATACACGCTCATTGTATATTTATCCATCCTTGTTCATATTATTATCATATAAAAACAAAACAATTCCCGAAAACATTTTAAAATCAGTTTTCAACGAACACAAAAAATATTTTCCTTCTTATTATTACAAAAATTTTCAAAAACACCAAAAATATTCTCCTTTACCCTCCTACCTTTTTGATTCTTCATTTCTCATCCTCCAAAACCCTTTGACTCTTTCTATGTCTTATTCTCACCCTCTTGTTTGTCAATGGTGTGGTAGTCCTTATAATGGTGGTAATTGTCCCAGTTGTGGCATGGTAGAGTCAGGAAACGGGTCTGTCTATAACCAGAATCCCTATTCCTACCATGACACGACTAATTCATTCCATCAGCTCCCACACCATGAGACTCAACAGTTTTACTGTTGTGAGTACTGTGGTGGTTCATACTACAGTTCTGATTGTCAATCGGGAAACACGCTTGTCAATGAGCAGTTTCCTGATAACAATTATGACTCGAACACATACGACTCACAGCCACATCAGTTCAACTATTGTGAGTACTGTGGAGGTCCACACTTTAGCTCTGATTGTCAAACAAGGAATCCATTTCCTTGTAACAATTACGACTATTCATTTCAAGACCCACCTCCACAGTGCCAAATGATTTAAGCAACTCCTCACATCCAGCAAGACCCTTATATAGAGGTTCTTGAGAAACTTAAAGATCTTAAGGAGGAGTTGGCTAATATTTCTCTTTGCCATGATCCAAATTCTTCTTGTGTATATTGTGGGGGTCCTCATAATGATGATCAATGTCAACCTTCCGGTTTTGATACATCCACACCCCCACAGTTTCCACTCATTCAAAATTCTCGTGATAAATCTATCGCAGAATTACTTGCTGAAGAACGAGATTCTGGAAAAAGCATGGAAGAATTACTTGCTGAGCAAAGAGCAGCCAAAATACGTGCCAATCTTCGCTATGCTGCTCTTTATGATGACGATGATGACAGTGATGATGATGATAACATTGTTATCATTCAAAAAGATTCATCGAGATCATCAGAGAAGTTTCTAGCAAATGAACAAATGGAACTTGTAAAATCCATAACTGCTAGTCCTTCTCAACTCCCTCAGTCTGTTGTTATCACACCCGAAGTTCACACTCACTCTCTAAACATGGGGGATGAGCATCTTAGCACTGTTCCTAATAAGGAATCAGACGAGTTAATAAAGTCTATTGTTGAGATCCTTGTCCCAATCCCGAGAGAGTCACAGGGAACTTTTGATCAAGTGTGTGATATTCCTTCTATCCCTGATAATCCAAATGACCAAATGGGGAATGTCTCTGATTCCAGTGATGATTGTTTATCTTATGGAGACATTGAGTATGTTGATGCATCCCTTCCCCACTCTAAAGCCGACTTTCTTCTCGAGGAGTTCACCGATGAACTCACTCACACCAGTCCACTTCCATCAGGAAGTAATGATCTCTTTGATTTCAAAGATGATTTGGAAGAAGTCAAAGCTTTCCTTGCCCTAAATAGTTCAACTTCGTATGAGGTTGATGATAACTATCTTGATCCTGAGGGGGACATTCTTTTTCTAGAAAGTTTATTAAACAAAGATCCATCTCCCCCTCTTCCACCCAAATAACTTCATAATAAGGAAATCAAATCAGTTGAGAAAACTGATAAATTTCCTGAGATCAAGCTTAAGGGCTTGCCTCCTCCACTTGAATATGCATTTCTTGAGGAGGAAGTTCTTATCTTAATTGCTATTCAGATCTCTCTTCTTTCCTTCACCTACCAGGTGATTTCTCCTCTTCTTCACTCCCTCGGGAATGAAGACACTATCTTTGACCCCGGCATTTTCATTTATAAATTTTGAGCCAGGGTCTATGTATCTCATCGGTGTGGAACTTTCACGTGCTTCAAATGTTTATCCAAACATCTTGAATGAAAGTCCGATGGAGATTGTTTCTTCCACATCATGCTTCCCCAAGGACAAATGAATTCGGAGTCGAGTCAAGCTAGCGACTCGGTAAATAAAAACAGTAGTATGCATTAGGGTTTTCACCCTAAGTGTGGGGGAGATACTAACCCACATGTTGTATATATGTATATATCCTCCAAAAAAAAATGTACATAAACTTAAATAAAGGCTATGGAGTATTTTCTTTCTTACGTTCTAAGTGCTGGTTTAACACCCGGTACTTTGAATATTGAGGACAATATTCAGTTCTATTGTGGGGGGGAATTCCTTATTCTAACGAATTTAAACACATGTTCCATCAAGCACCCCCATTTTAGCCCAAATTTTAAAATTTTTTCTCACTTAGAACGCAATAAATGGTTATCAGTCCGCCATGTCTAACACACATAAGGATTGGCTAATCCAGGAGCAAACGGCTCTTGGTAAAGATATCTCAAAACCGTTGATGGCTTGCAATTTGCCCAAAATTGTATGGTACCTCAACTCGCCATATCCTAAAAAGCGAGTGAGTTGGCTAGCCCGCAAGATTATGGCTTGTGGTAAATGAAGTGGAAAAACCATAATTGGTAATCAGCTCACCAAGATGTTGACTATTCCATCAAGAGTTGGCTAGTCCAGAAGCAAACGGCTTTTGGTAAAGACTAATCAAATCCGTTGACAGCTGGTGGTTTGCTCAACATCACACGGTTATCAGGTGTACCACAGTTCTTACATCTGGCTACTCCAGAAGTGATGGCTTTTGGTAAAGAGTTTCAAATCGATTAAGTTTTTCTCAAAAGATTGCTAGGGACTAGCAATGTTTTAGTGTGGGGATTGATGAGTGTCTAAATACTCATCATTTTATACTAATCTGAACTGCCAAAACATCCAAAAACACTCAAATATGCATCATAATACTTAAAATATCTTAGAAGTGTGTTTTATATGTTTCAAATGCAAAATAATCAAAAACAGATGAAAAACGTACAAAGTTTGCATAATTGGCAGTTTCAGTCCCTCAAGTTTCAAAAGTTGTCAAAACTAGTCCCTGGTTATTCTAAAAACATGAAAAAGTCACCAAAGGTCCTTTTTAATCACAAAGTTACATATTTAGTCCTTTGATGCAAAGTTTCACAAAATTACAAGTTTAGTCCCTATACTTTGGAAATTGACATAAATGGTCCCTAGGTTGTAAAAAACTTTGAGAAAAATAAATTTTGGTCCTTGTGCTATTAATATTTTGCAGGAATGGTCCTTGGTGTGAAGTTTGGTGAAATGACATATTTAGTCCCTGAAGTTTGGTGAATTGGCAACTTTGGTCCCTGATGTTTAAAATGGGAAAAAATATCAATTATAGTCCTTGGTTTATCACATATGGCAAGAATAATCCTTTGAATATATTTTAGAAACCTGCCATTTCAGACCCTCAACTTTAAATAAATTACAAATTAGGTCCTTGTGATAAACAATAAAACTAAACGGACCCTTTATATTATCAAAAACCAAATCCAAACTAAACACTACCCAAGCCCACCCCTGATCCATTACCTTTCCCTGGCCCAACTCCAATCCAAGCCCACCCCTAAATAATAAAACGGGGTCAACTCCAATCAAACCCACCCTTTCTTCCCCCCAAAACCACCCCACACTCACAGACCACCATACCACCCTCCACCTCTCTGGTTTCACCACCAGCTCACCACCAACTTGCTACCACCTTATCCCTCCACCTCTCCACACTTCCCAATACTAATTAATGCCCCTGAATTCCCTCACACGCAACCATAGCTGCCCAAGGACTTTTTGGCGCGAAAAGGTGTTTTGAACGGTGGTGATTCAATTGACCAAACCAAGGGCTCAGATTTGATGGGATAGTCACAGAAGACTGCAAGGAACCATCCAAGCCTCTATTTAACAAGAAATATGCAGAGGAGTTCATTTATTAGTTTAGTCTTAGTGTAATTCAATCGTAGGTAGTAAAACTTTCTTGTTTAGTTGTAATTTTGATTTCAATCAGTTGTACTAAGATACTTTAATGTATTTCAATCTTTCTTGATCCTTTAATTATAATCTTGTTCAATCAAATTTAGATTTGGCAGTTTCAAAGTGAATTTGACAATTTCACTTGGAACTTGTTAATTTCTTGTTGTTCTTGTTCCATTAAGCTTATTTAATCTTATTTACAAGTTTTCAAAAAGGTTTCACAGCTTTGCAATCAGTTTACTCAATAATTACAAAATATAAGAAAAATAAAAATAAATATCTATAAAATAAAAAAAAATCAGTGTTTAGAAAGAATGAAGCTTGGAGATGGATGAATTTTGGATTGCAAGGGTACTAGTGCCTTATGGGAGGCTATAGGATGTATTTGTGGTTCATGGTTCTGTGTTTCTCAGCTTGTCATCAATTGTAAGCTAATTCTTAATTTTTAGCTTAATTAGTTTTTATTGTTTTTGTAGTATAATTTTACTTCAAATAGTTTAATTGTCATTCACTTAATCTGTTTTAGTAAAAAAAATCAATAGTTGTAGTTTTAAATATAAAAGTTATAGTGTAATATTAATTTTAAGATAGTGTTTGGATTAAGCTGTTATACTATGTTGTTGTTGGTATAACAGGTTAAGCTTTGTTTGTTCATCATTATCAGGGTTAGGTTAGTTCATTTTGACTATTTGCTTGGTTCCTTTTATTGAAAAAGTCAAAATTGAAGAAAAATCTCACCAACAGCTCATTGTTGGTATTTTGAAGTACCAACTCCTTGATTTGAGCTTAGAATTAGGTTAAGTTGTTTGATTTAGGTTCACTTAGGGCTAATAAACACCAAGTAATCTATTGGACTCAGTAGAAATTCACCAAAGTCAAACTAGTTCAAGTTTCATCAAAAGACAAATTGTCATTTTCAGGAAATTCCAAATCTTGTGGGATTTTTGTAGAATTGTGTATTAGGTTTTAGGGTCTGAAAATTCTTGGGATCATAGTCTCCCACCTCAACTTCAGTGTCCCATAGTTGTTATAATTTTGATATTTTTGTGTGGACCCCACCAGACCTCCAAACTTACCTGCAGGGAAAGGAGTTCCCCTGCATCAGCAGCATCACATCCATCATCACCACTTTGGTGGTGATTTGTGGCCACCTCAGTGGGTCCCACACCATAAATTTGGGTTCTTCCAACCCCCTCCTACTAGGATTTAAAGTTTGACCCTTTGTTTGACCTTGGAACCTGTGGACCCCACTTGAAAGTACCACACAAATCTGTCCCATTTTCAGTTGAGTAGCAAATTGCCTAGTGCTTATTAATTGCTTATTAGCTTATTCCAAAGGCTTATCTGATCAAATCTTGCTCATACATGTTCAAACAACTTATTAGAACCAGAATCATCATAGTGGGTCCCACTTAAGCTCATTTGAGCTTATTTCTTTGTTTGGTCAAACAAAGTCAACTGTGGAGCAAATAAGCTTCCACATTGCTTAATTTTAAGTTATAAAATAGTTGTTTTTACAAAAGTTGTTTGTTTTTAGATATAAAATAGATTTGTAAAAGAAAAATCAAGAAAAACCAATATAATAATAAGTGATAGTTTCTATTTAATGTAATTTAAATTTTAATTTTCATTTTTAGATTTTTATTAAGTACTTGGCATTTTTATATTTTTATTAATTACCGTATATAGTAAAGTAATTTTAGTAAATTTTTCAGATTTTTATTTTGTCATTTAGTATTTATTAGATTTAATATTAGTTTAATTAATAATTAATTAATAATAAAGTTTTAAATAGCATAATTAGTTTTTATTAAGTAAGACCTAGTTTTTATATTTTTCCTAGCTTTTAAATGCTATAAAATAATTTTAGGAATTTTTCCATAATTTTCTAAGTTAATTTAGTATTATTTGTAATTTAAATTAGTTTAATTAGTTTAATTAAGTTAATTAGTTTTTAATTAATAATAAATCCATAAAAAGACAAAAATATCTATTTTTAATTTTTATACTTTCTTCAAGTGCATTTTTAAGTTTAGAAATTATTTTTGCAAGTTTTTAGTTAAATTTGTAATCCTTATCATTTTTAGTTAATTAAAATTAGGTTTAAATTAGATTTTAAATAGTTTTATTAATTAAATAATATTTAAATATTAAAATAATCACTTTTATAATTTCATTTTCATTTTAACTTTTCTTTTAATTTTAAGTTTGTAATAGTTTCATTTTCACCCCCTGTAGTTCATTTTCCTTAAAACTCACCTTTTTCTCAGCACGCAATCGCGTCTGATTTTAATTTGGTTTACGTTTATACGTTTCTGTTTCCCGTGATTGTTAATACTGTTATTCCTAATCATTCCAGTAGTGTAAACAAACCCAAATCATTATCAGGTTACTTCCCATCCAATTCACCCGATCACAAACCCGTTTTGATACCATCCACACCTCGTCGGGACATAACGACCCGGGGAAACACTGTATTCCACGGAAGCATTGGTTTGAGCTGTTTGACTATTATAGTTGACCATTCACAAGTGGTTTACCAATAATTATCTGACCGTTTCACGCCAATCAGTAATCATGAATACATATTGACCACATTTTATTTAAAAGGAATTGACCTTCCTTTCATGCCAAAACCTTAACGTGAAATATGGAAGCATTTGGCTTCTTCCTTTTGCTCGTATACACATAAGGATGACTCAATGCTTAACACTCATGATCACATATACTAACTACACTATTTGGATCCTATTCGTCGTACCACCTTTGACCTTGGGCACCAAGAAACTCACAAAACACGTGTTCTAATATCTCCTATATATACATGCATGCAAGTCGAGCCATGCACACCTCCTCAAACAAACACAACACAAAAATTTCTAAGTCTTTTGGGAACCTTGTGAGCACGTGTAAGCTTTGGCCAAGTCTGGTGGAAGTCATGGCAAGCTAAGGTCTAACAATCACTTACTCCTAAGTCCTTGGTGTGCAACGAGACGAGCAACAACTTTTCTAGCCTTCCTCAGTCTTTACGTAACGTTCTACCCACCCTCTTGAGGTGAGGTGAGACATCTCCTTCCCTTTTTAATTATCTCCATCTTAATATTTTCCATTTACGTATTTGTATCACGTTACACTTTGTCTCGTTAGTTCGTAAATCACATTAACGACACACACCTTTTATTCGACCTACTCTCATTTCTTTAAGTCCTTTACGAGGTACTATCAACATTTGGAACATGTATTAACGTATAAGACATTAATATGGCACGTTCCTACGTTGCATTGGACCTATGCGTATTGCACTAAAACACTTAGATTTTTTTTGTTTCAAAAGTTGTTTTGGAAAGGTTTTAGTCGATTTACTTTGGGGTCGTAAGTCCTAAACTCGACACACAACCCCCTCTTTTTAAGGCTCGAGCTATTAGTTCACATGTTAAACTAACGAGTTACCTAATTTACTCACTCCCACAAACCCATTCGAACCCTCGTTAAACCCCAAAGCTTGTCACGTTTTTCTTAAACCTAAAACCTACGCTTGGGCCTTTAAGCCCAATAAGTCGAAATTGAGCTTATGGACTAAACTGATCAGACCAACTGTTTTTCAAAGTTTTTAGAGTCTAAGTATAAGCCCAAAGCTAAGCCCAATAGTTTCCCAAGCCCAAAGATTTTAAAAACCTTAACGGGCCTAGTTATTAGCTCGTTAAAGGCACATTTTACTCAAAATAAGCTCTTTTGGTCAAATAAGCTGTTTCACAGCTTAAATAAGCTATTTCCAACTTATTTAGAAAATAAAAATGTTAAGTTTTTATGTTGGTGAAATTTGGACTAAATTTGCAAAAATTCCTAACTAAAGGATTTAAACTTTAAATATGAAAAGTTTAAGGGAAAACTATCATTTTGGCATTTTTGTGATGAAAACTGTAAATCTAGAAAGTTTTTGGTATAAAATGTAAATATAAAAGAGTTTTGGACTATAAGTGAAAATAAATAACGTTTTGGACTAACGGTGTAAAGTTATGCCGTTAGAGGGTTAAAATGTAAACTTTTCAAAACTTAAAGGTTTTTAATAAAATATAAATGTTATAATTTGTATTATATATATATATATATATATAAGTATTTTAGATAAAACCGATTCGATCAAACACTTTTCGTTAAATAAATATATATAGTTTATATCTATATAACGTAATAACGAAAATAATAAATATAAAACCTTTAATAATTAACACATTCTCTCAAACCCATTTCACTTATCGACACCTATCTAGCGTTGATCAATCACACGACCTTCGTAACCTCTCGACGTATAACGTCACATTCCAGATTTTTCTTATATATATATATATATATATATATATATATATATATATATATATATATATATATATATATATATATATATATATAGTGTTAAGATCAAATAGAAAGAATAATTAAAATAGGAAGGATAAGAAGTAACTACAACCACACATTAATTTATTTTCCCTCCCATATAAAAATAAATGCATCTTCATTCAAATTTTCCCTCCCATATAAAAATGTGTGGCTAGAATTACTTCTTACCCTTCTCATTTTAATTATTCTTCTTATTGGATCCCTACCATATATATATATATATATATATATATATATATATATATATATATATATATATATATATATATATATATATATATATATATATATATATATATACATATATATATATATATATATATATATATATATATATATATATATATATATATATATATATATATAAAATAATTAAAACGATTAACCAAAGCTTAAACCTGAATTTGGTTTTACCAACCACCGACCTCATTCTTTTTCGTAAAATCTCTATACTACGTCAACAAGAACATGCTCACGAGTTATATTTTGAAATATAACTTTTGTTCTTGAACTTCAGACATTTAAACATGCACGTTTAAATTGCTACGAGTCAACTAACAAAACAACACAATAATAAACAACTTTCGCGATAAACTGAACTTAGACTATCAAACTCTGAAAACTTGCCATATATTTTACTTAAGTTGTGTGTTGAAGCCGTTTCCACCTATCATTTGAATAACGATACTAGTACTACCGAGCTATCCAGGTGTGTGTTCATAGCCCACTCTTTAAACTTTTAAACTCTTTTGTGGCGAGATACATGCTTCAAACCCGAACAAAAGCTTTTTAGTATGCTATGCCTGATGTTTTTATTGCTTTAGTAGCTATTGCCAAAAGCCCCTCGATCATGAACCTTAATCACTTGCGAATGAACGTGAATATCTGGGAATTGATCTATTTGGGACTGACAATCCCCGTTTAGTTTAGCTAGGATGAGCGACTAGGTTCACAATATTTAACAACTCATAGGTTACTGGCAAAGACATATCCTGAGGGCACTCCTTTTATATTAGTTTACATCATACATTGATGCCTGTCTAATCGTTGCGTGTCATGAGCTTAATGCAATAACAAACTTGATTTTTAAACTTGTTAATTGGTTATGGATACAATTAACACCCTTACTTGTGTTCAAACTTTAAACTTAAACCTATGGACATCACTCAACTTTTGTTGACTTTTAGCATGTTATCTCAGGTAATTAAGACGTGGATGTTCAAGGCAGGGAGAAGGGCATTAACCCGGGAACGGGTTTTTTAAAATAAACGTTTTCTTTATCATTCAACTAAATAAAACATATCTGCGAAGATATGACTTGTCTTTCTAAAACTATTTCTGTACTCTAATATTTTAAATGAATGATAAAATGTGTTTTCAAAACATTTACTATGATTGTGACAAAGATCCACTACGTAATACCCCGTTAAGTCTTCCACTGTCGTTAATCGATTTTAGGGGGTGTTACTGACGATGATGCATTTTACACTGCTTATGCTTCTAAATCGGGCATAGGTCACTCTGGGGTGCCAAAGGTTAGGACGAATTCTGTTGATGATGGTGTTGTTGAAACTTTCTTTTTTTGTGGTCAATCATTTGATAACGCAAAAGATGTGAAAGAGAGGGTAAGAGAGCATTCCATAAAAACAAGAAGGGAGCTGCTATTTCTAAAGAATGACAAAAAAAGAATAAAAGTCAGATGTGTGGGTTGTGTTCCCCTATATGGCCTAATTGCTACTGCTGGACTGGGTATAGGTCCAGTTAGAGGTCCATTAACAAGAAGGGGTTTGGAAGCATTAATTGCTGGTAAAAATGACCCTTCACAAATACTCTGCCCATGGTTGTTGCTTGTCGGCAGCGATGGTACTGAAAAAGGTGCTTGGACAGTGAGAAGATATAATGATAAACACACGTGTTTGTAATCAAGGGCGCTCAAACATTTTGACCTCAAGTTTATCTCAAAGAAAATTAAAGATACGATTCAAACCAATCCAAGGATTCCTGTCAAGTCGGTTCATAATCAGCGTACCAACCAATTTGAGTTTGAAGTCTCAATGCAAAAGGTTTTAAGAGCTAAAAGAATAGCAGTCAGAGGCATTAGGAAGGAATTCAAGCTCCAATTCACCATGTTGAGAGACTATGTTCAAGAGTTGCATAAGAGGAACCCTGATACACCTACTGCACAACACATGTTAGAAGGTGATGCGTGGAAATCGCAACAGGCTTTACCTCTCGAGGGATCTCGAGAAGCTTATAACCCCCACCAGGCAGTGTACCTGATCGTTGTAGTATAGTATAGTGACAAGTACCGGGGGATTGATCGTTCAGCTTAGGAATAGTGTCGCTAGGATTAGAAAGCCTAAATACTAGTTCTAAGGGTGAGGGATGATTATTTTTGTATTTTTATATTTTTATGAAAGCAAGTAAAATCTCGGGGTTTGAAGGATTTAGGCGGAATTAGTTGCTAATCAACTAACCCAATGCTAAAGATGCAATCAAAATAAAATATTAAAAATGAAAATAAACTAATTATGCTAAAGATACAACCAACACATAGACATATTGATTGAATTAAAGGAACACTTATCTTGATTAAACATGCAAGGTATCAAGGGTTTGGAACCCTTGAAAAACCTGTAAAGTTACACCAAAATCGTACTTAGGGTTTCTCCCAAAACTTCTTTTCTTTTATGTGTGAAAATTAGAAAACTATATATAGAAAAATAGGTCTGACGGCGTCAAGACAAAGCTTGTGACGCCGTCACCTCGCCGCCAAAACTCTTCTCGAACTGCCTTGATCTACATTTGACGCCGTCAAGACTTAAATAATTCCAGGCCGTCATGACTTATTACTCTTGACGCCCTTCCTTCGTGACGCCGTCAAATCTGTACTGGGTCGTCATGGACTTCTGCTCTTGACGCCGTCATAGAAATACTCTTGACGCCGTCACCTACTGTTCCCAGCATGGAAAATTAAGACTTTGGCGTTTTCTTCACTTTTATGCTCCAAAAACGTCCGAATTGCTTCCTTTTCCAGATTTCTCTCCCAAAGTACCTAAAATCACAAAAGGAACGATTTAGGGCAATATTTGATCAAATAAATCCGGATTCGGGCTTAAATGACCCCCTAAAAACGGATCATTTTTCGCCTCATCATATACCCTTACACTTGAGATTTGCTTGTCCTCAAGCAAATGAACTTTTATTCTACTCAAAAGACAAGTTAGGGGTCATTTAACACTAATATAAAAGTAATTACAACAAATAATCGTTCCACTAAAACCAATAGACAAGCACGGAGGTCATACACAAGCACCTCACAAATAGTATTTAGATACTCACATCTCTCGGGTGTAATAAAGTGTAAATTACAATATGGAAACGGAAGATATCTCTCACTACCTGTCATAGCAAAATAGATTACCATAGGCTTGGGAAAGGATCAAACCTCCACAACATGGCGTAAGCACCTAGGATAAACTATCAAAGAGGTCTTTTAAAGGGTTGTAACGTTAGGTTTAGGGATATGAAATACACGGTTTTGTTGGATAAAGGAAGTTTTACTGGTGGCGAGTTAACAATCTTGGTTAATTACATGTACAATGTGGCGTTGCTAAGCCAAGACTAGACTCGACTTAAGCTAATAAATGAAAAATAACAAAAACACAAAATGAACATAAAAATAAAAAGGGATGGTAGTCCGTATGTTTTTTCTCTTTTCTTTTTCTATTTTTTTTTTCTTTTTTCTTGATTTTTCGATTTTTTTTTTTTTGCATACACTCTTACCCTACCATCAAAAATAATACATCATAGGGAATGAACATTTCCCTTACACTTGAATCCTTACATACTTTACATTAAACTAAACTAATGACTCGAATTAAGAAAATCAAAACACTTGGAGCACTTTTAAGATTAACGTACATATGGGGGTAATAAATGATGTTCTTCCCATTACTCTATAAAATAAGTACTTACCCATGAGTCCCAATCGTCCCAAAATAATATGTACAAGGATATGACTCGACTTAGCAACCATGTAATCAATTAGATAGTTAACTTAGGGTTTAACAAATAACAATAATGCACTAAAAATGAGCGCATACACGGAAGGCTAAGGCGATTTGGGTGTACATTTAAATGGGGTGTAACAAATTCTTCCTTTAAGTAAAATGCTTAAAGTTAGAAACGAAAAGATAGGTTCGGAGGGGTGTACTAGGGGTTTCGTGTACTAAAAATGAGTACAACGCTAAGGGTGTGGGAAAAATTAGTTGACTTAACTAGCCAAGTAATATGACATAAATGGTCAAGTAATTATGATACGGGTTTAACACAAGGGTGATCCTAATGCCTCTTATCATGTAGTAAATCCTACCACACGAATGTAGTCTCACTAGCGGTCTCGGGATGCATCACTAACGCAAGTTCTAGAATCTAAATGCTACCGGTACACTCATAAGCACTAATAATAAATGCTTTTCCTATCAAATCTAAAGGCGAACCTCACATATTTGGGTGGAAAATTTTTCTGAATATACGGCTATGTGCTAGTCATACAATCTGCTATCCATGAGACGTTTGCTATGGCTAAAGTTTCACTCCTAAATGTTGTAAAAAATTTTAAATTTGGCGCTAAAATTGCACTAACAAGTATTTCTCATAGTTTTATTACACATCTACTATTAAACAAAACAAACTCAAGCGAAAGTGCATATGTAAGGTATCATCTTTTTACCCTCCCCTTACACTTAAGATGAATATTGTCCCCAATGTTCAAGTAAAGAATATAAAAGTGAAAAAGTAAAGAGAATGAAATCAAATACTCCCCTGATTCGCTCGGTATGGATAATAGGGTGGCCAGGTTAAATCTTCCTCCAAGAAAATGAACAATCAAAGCTTCCCTTCCAGAATGTAAATCATCTTCTTGTCATACATAACCTGTAAAACCTGACAAAATAGACAAGACAACCTCGCGTAAAATCGGCGGCATTCTATATAAGTTACTAAATCCTAGAAAACAAGATAAGATATAATGCTTGTGGAATGAAGTTTGCAGATCTCCTGGAGATTATAAAACTTAATAATTCACAAAAACCATAAGACTCCGTTAGAAAAACAAAACCGGTAAAATTTCCAGATTTTTACACCTGACGCCGTCAAGAGTAAACCCCTGACGCCGTCAGAATTGACCTGCAGAAATCCTTATGTTAAGTTTCCGGAAAATTTCTGAAAAAACTTGGTCCTACTTCCTGGAAAATCCTGCAAAACTTCATTATGACTCAATACAAGCATTTGACTCTAACAAATACGAATACACATGTTCATTTATTATTGTAGAGAATCATGATCGGTTTGTTTCTTAAAAACATATTTGGGGTTTCCCCTTACACTTATCTTTTGCAAAAATACCTTTAGGTGGAGTTAAGACTAGGCCAAAACAACAAAGTAAAGTATTTCCACTATTTAGTTTAGAAACATGATCAACCAACAATAAAAATTAAGCATGCATACGGAAGCAAATAACAAACAAACAAATAAAATCACATAAAACATGGGTTGCCTCCCAAAAAGCACTTTTCTTTATTTACGAGTCTTGTAGCTAGACTCAAGGTCATGGGTTACTACGTGATTTCATCATTGGTTCCACTCTCTAGGTCGTCTTCTAAACCAGTTTTGTATTCCGGACCTAGTTGCAAGCACTCTTTGTAGAAATCAAGCATCCTATTTCTCACATACTCTACTCCTCTACGTCTATCCTCCTCATTCCTATAATAAGCCGCTTGCTTGTGTTCCTTTTCGAAATTAAAGAGATGGCGGTATTGCTCAATCTTGTAGGGCATTTGATAAGCAACCTCATCATTCTCTTCCTTGAATCTAACTATCCCTAAAGTCGGATCATAACTCATCCTAGTGGCCTCAACAAATGGTTTCCCAAATATTATTTGGCTTAGGCAAGCATCTATCACCGGACGAGTGTCCTCAACTATCATAAAATCGATCTCATAGGTGAGATTCCCTATAATCACATGCAATCCTTTCACTCTTCCTGCAAAATTACTTATCAGATTCTTATTAGGCATCATCCTAAAATCAAGTTGCTTCTTCATCACCCAATTGTAATAAGTCCTAGTCATGATGTTCACGGGGGATCTAGGGTCGATGTAAGCTTTCCATATATGCATGTGCCCGATATTGCATGGGATGTTAATGTTAGAGGGGTCTCCCATTTTGATAAGGGGGTCGCCAAAGATATATGTTCTCTCGGGACTATCGAATAAATCTTTATGGTATTCCCGTTCTTCCTTGGTTGGCAACTTATCAAAGTATTCTTCTATAGGTTCTACCTCCTCTAATTCCTCTCTACTATCAACCTCAACTTCCCTACTCTCATCCTTAATCTCGGCTTCTACTCTAACTTCATTCTTGTCACTCTCTTCTATCTCCTTATCTATTGGCTTAATAGTGACAACATTAACAAAGTGGACCTGTTTAGATGATGAGGGATCCTTAATTTGGTTTCCGTTATTGGTGTCTCTAGTGTCCTTCCTAGGTGTGACTAATGCTTGGTTGTTGAGGGCTTTCAACAAGTTGTCAATCTTGTTGGTCATCTTCGTTTGTTGTTGGTTGAATTCGGTTTCAAACCTAGCTATGCGAGCCTCTTGAGATGCCATAAACTTTGAAATCAATCCTTCAAGATTGTTGGTACTACCATAGTTGTTAGAAGGAATGTTGTTGAAAGTACGGTTGGATGGTGGACCGGTTGGTTGGTAACGGTTAGGCGGATTGGAAGAATTGGGTTGATTTTGTTTCCACCTAAGGTTTGGGTGATTTTTCCATGAGGGGTTGTATGAATCACCGTATGTGTTTGGCTCGGGCTTGAAAGTGTACCACTTATCTCCCGCTTCGTCGGTACGCGTGGATGCGTAGTCCGCAAAAGTTGTTCCGGGGAGTTCCACACAATCACGAGTGTCGTGGGGACCACTACATAATTCGCATGAAGAAGTGATTTTGTTCACTTGGCTTGAAGGCTTAGGAGCTTCGTAAGATTTCATGAGAAACTTGACTTGGTCCTCAAGTTCCATGATCCTACGATCGGGAGTGCTAGAATTGTTCGAAGGCAAAGATATTGCCTTGACCGTTTTGTTCAAGTCACGGGGATCATTCCAACTTTCGTTGTCATAGAGAGCAAGATCTTCTATGAGTTCCCATGATTGTTCCGCACTAAGATCACGTAGCTTACCACCGGCCGATTGGTCAATGGCTCGCCTCGTGGAGATGTCGATATGGTCATAAAAGATTTGGACTTGGAGCCAAAGATCTATGCCATGATGAGGGACCTTTTGGAGTAAGTCCTTGAAACGAGTCCATGCTTCATAGAGAGATTCATTTTGACGTTGTTGGAACATCAAGATATCATTTCTAAGCTTAGTAGTTCTCCCCGGTGGGAAAAATTGAGCAAGGAAACGAGTGGTGAGATCATCCCATGTGGTGATGGATCCCGCGGGTAAACGCTCAAGCCATTGACTAGCTTGATCCCGTAGAGAGAATTGGAATAGGCGTAATCGGGTTGTCTCTCTAGTTGCAACATCTAGGTCTATGGAATCTACGATTTTGAGGAAGTCCTTAAGATGTTGGTTTGGATCTTCGGAACGAAGTCCATGGAATGCACATCCGCTTTGCACCAATCGGATGGTGTCGGATAGCAAGGGGGTCACATTGGCTCCAGTGAGCTCAATGGTGTTTCGGTAGCCTTGGTGGCTAGGTCGGGAATACTCTCCTAAGGTTCGGGGCCTAAGGGGTTCTAATGGTGGGTTTTGTTGTGGTGGGATGACGGGTTCAAAGATGTTCCCGTTGTCCATGGTGTCGGGTGGTTACGAACAAAGGCACAAAGAAATAAGATAGACTAAAGAAACCTAAAAATAAAAATAAAATCTTACTAGAAAGGAATCTAGCAAGTAGACCTAATAAAAAGAAATTCTAACCTAGACAATAACTATTCCCTGGGCTGCGGCGCCAAAAACTTGATGGCGCCGCACTCTTTTGTGAAAGTTTATGAATAAATGTAAAGATAGACAATCCCCGGCAGCGGCGCCAAAAACTTGATGCGTGGGAATCGCAACAGGCTTTACCTCTCGAGGGATCTCGAGAAGCTTACAACCCCCACCAGGCAGTGTACCTGATCGTTGTAGTATAGTATAGTGACAAGTACCGGGGGATTGATCGTTCAGCTTAGGAATAGTGTCGCTAGGATTAGAAAGCCTAAATACTAGTTCTAAGGGTGAGGGATGATTATTTTTGTATTTTTATATTTTTATGAAAGCAAGTAAAATCTCGGGGTTTGAAGAATTTGGGCGGAATTAGTTGCTAATCAACTAACCCAATGCTATAGATGCAATCAAAATAAAATACTAAAAATGAAAATAAACTAATTATACTAAAGTTGTGAGCAGTAATTGGAGAAAATGTGTTTACTTAGATTTCACTACTCCCTAGACATCTTTTACACGTTAATTACTTGTTATAATTGCATGGATGACGGATCGTATTCCTTAATACCATTCATGGGGTGGCACACATAACTCCCCAATTCTATGAGCTCTTATCTCCTCCTACATCATGCCCAGCACAACTATAGGGATTGTAAACAGTGGCTCATGCATTAAATACAACCAATAAAGACCTAGTGCGCCTCGGTTCATGTTTCTTAAGACGTTCAAGCATGTTACCAAATGGAGATCTGCTAGTTTTCTTAAGCCTAACATATAAATCATTCATCCAAGACAAGAATAAATAAGTAATCAACACATAATTAACATCTAGGTTTCATTAGATCTAAGCAAACATAAGATAGATCTAGCCTAGCATGATAGAATTAAGACAAGAACAAGATATAGACAACCAACACATAGACATATTGATTGAATTAAATGAACACTTATCTTGATTAAACATGCAAGGTATCAAGGGTTTGGAACCCTTGAAAAACCTGTAAAGTTACACCAAAATCGTACTTAGGGTTTCTCCCAAAACTTCTTTTCTTTTATGTGTGAAAATTAGAAAACTATATATAGAAAAATAGGTCTGACGGCGTCAAGACAAAGCTTGTGACGCCGTCACCTCGCCGCCAAAACTCTTCTCGGACTGCCTTGATCTACATTTGACGCCGTCAAGACTTAAATAATTCTAGGCCGTCATGACTTATTACTCTTGACGCCCTTCCTTCGTGAAGCCGTCAAATCTGTACTGGGTCGTCATGGACTTCTGCTCTTGACGCCGTCAGAGAAATACTCTTGACGCCGTCACCTACTGTTCCCAGCATGGAAAATTTAGACTTTGGCGTTTTCTTCACTTTTATGCTCCAAAAACGTCCGAATTGCTTCCTTTTTCAGATTTCTCTCCCAAAGTACCTAAAATCACAAAAGGAACGATTTAGGGCAATATTTGATCAAATAAATTCGGATTCGGGCTTAAATGACCCCCTAAAAACGGATCATTTTTCACCTCATCATAAGGTATTAAGAAAGAGGCGGTTAGGTGTAATGTTTTATGAATGGGGGAGATAAGTTTCGGGTCAGTGGACCATGGGGAGACTAATGTGTAGTTAATGTTGTAGAGAAGTCTTGTACTTGCAGAAGATGGGAGATTACAGGTTTACCATGTAAACATGTTGTCACTACCAATTGGAATATGGCTTTAAATGGACAACAAGTAGGAACTGTTGAAACATGGGCGCATCCTTGTTACTATCTCAACACTTGGGAAGCAACGTACAAACACAATGTCTCCCCCATAACTAGCAATGAGCATTGGGAAAAATCATTTATGCCAACAACTATTTTTCCACCAAAGACTCAAGCAAATGCAGCTAACTCAACTAGTAAAAAAAGAGTAAGGATAGCACCTGAAACTGAAGAGATTGTCAAGAATGGTAAACTGTCTAAGGCTTGGAAGAGTGTAAGGTGTAGTGTTTATGGCATTGCTGGACATAACAAAAAAACATGTATTGGCTATGGTGGAACACAAAGTAGTCAAACTGGCGGTAAAAAACAAAATAGTTCAAGTTCTAAGGGAAAAGGTAAACAAGTGACTCAAAAGGTTGCATCAAAGAAGACACATCCTACAGGGAACAAAGTTGCAGCGGATAAAGAAGCTGAGGGTACAAGTGTTGATGAAAGTCAAGATGATGCAGTTGAAGGAACTTGTGTGCAATCTGGAATTCAAGATCAATGTACTCAAGATGTTGCAACAGAGAAACAAGATGAAATTGCAGGTGTTCAATCTCAGAGTCAAGATCAACCTATTGATGAATCCCAGTGTCAATCCCAGCAGCATGATCAATCACAATCTCAATCTCAGATTCTCAAGTCCATTCAAGTAATGTGCAAGCAGTTTCTGTTTCATCCTAGCATACTGCCAGAAGAGTGACTAGGCAGCAGGCTTTAATGGATAGAATGATGCCCTCACCATAGGGCTTTCTTTATGTTATGCTAATGAAGTAGACAATATTTATTTATATTAACTATGAACAAGTTATGTACTCTGATTATCATGCTTCGAAAAAGTATGAAATTTTATGCATTTGGAATTATATCCAATTGCATTATCTACAAAACCATGTTATGTTTCTGAATTGTAATTGTGTCCAAAATATGTATGTTGTGTGCAACGTATGTTATATCTAACCGTATGACTGCATAATATGCTACTGCAAATTGATGCAGGCAAAACTAACCAAAACTAAAACTTCAAAAGAATGTTTACTATTAAAAGTCAATTATAACCCAATTTCTATGCATCTGCATATATACCCATAACGTAAACTCAGAAAAAGAACTAAACTTCATATCCATGTTGGAGACAATGTTACTACCATTCAATACAATCTAAACTTAAAATATACTAGTACAAAATAGTTTTGGTAAAGGTTCTAACACTACCAAGGTGGCCTAACAAGTAATTACATTTTCAACAAAACATAAAACACGGCCATCATACTTTAAAGCTAAAAAGTTAACCAAGTGCATAAACAATCAAGAACAATATCCAACTGAGCACCAGGTAAATCTTCCACTTCCACACATCACCTTGAGCAACTTCTAATCTTTCCTCGAGCTCATTTCTCCCCCTCAAAAGGCCTGGTATGACCATTCTTGAACATGCACATATTTCAGGATCATACCATCGTATCCACCGACAAGAAGACACCTAATCATTAATATGACATTTCATTAATGAACCACCATTGTTACAATGTACTTTGCTACTTGTGAAAGCAAGGTAATACAATCAATCTTAAAACGCACTTACTTCATCAGGACAAGTATAGGATCGACGCCCTGGGTTGGCCAATGTCCACTAATTGCGTGTTATAGCTTGCTTACCACACCAGCAACGTACCATGTTGAAGGAGGAAAGGTTTTGGGGGAAAGATTAAAGGATTATGAGTGACAATATAATTTTGACTCACAGTAATATAGGGAACCGGGACAATGTACAACGGCTAGAAACTAGATCGTTACAGTGAATGACGATTTTACCTTCACCAAGAATACATTGCTATTCCTATTACAGGCCGAAGGACGCAATCGGCCTTAAAATCTCAAGTTTTGGACGCCACACGATGTTTTTTAAAAGTTAAGATGCCCTGTGATGTTTCGTGAAAAGTTTAGGGACCAACGGTGTATTTTTGTCTTAAATTAACATATGTATATATTAGATATTTTGTGGGTAATTAAGTAATTTAACATATTAGAAGCTCCGTCTAAAAAATTTAGCCTCATTTACGGGGCTAAGGCTTATAATTTCAAAAACCTCCTTATAAACCTTTACGCAAACGTGACTTATTTATGGGCTGAAGCTTATTTTTTAAATTTAAGCCCCATAAGCTTTATATAAACCCTTCCCAAACACACCCTTGGTGTTAATTAACAAGCCATAACGGCCGACAATATCATCTTTTGAGTTTTTTGGTTCACGATAGTACTTTTAAAAAGTATTTAACAAAATATGCAGTTTTAAAAGTATTTATTATTTAATAAAACTAGCTGGATACCCGCGCATAGCGGCGACAATAAAATATCATTGTATTATACATATAGTAAGTAAATTGATAGCCCAACTCTCCTCGCAATTCTCTACCCGCTTAGTGAATTCGTTTCACAATACTCCAAATATATATGTGTTAGTTTTATGTGTTTATTTGAGTTTCCCGTGACATCATTATTCCCGCATATACAAAGACCTTCACAATTACCGATCAAACACTCCCGTCTCCCCCCATAAATATACGATTTTGACGAATCAAGTTTCTATTTTTTTAAATAAAAGTTAAAGTTGTAAAATTTTGAATCTAAATAAAATAAACCCATTAAAAATGTAAAAAACTAACAAGTTATAAAAGTATATCAAAATAGATGTTGAATTAAAGAGAACAAAATTTTATAAAATATAGTGAAATTAGATCATAAAAAAATAAATATATTAAAAGATATTTCAATTTAAAAATAAAAGTTATTTTTTAGTTAAGAAGTGACACATGTTTCTCCATGATCAGAGCTCATTTTCTTAATTTTTGTTGAGGCCCACGATTTAAATGATTTATATAAATATAAAAGTATAGGTATACAGTTTTAGGTTTCTCCATGAAAACCCATGAAACCTTTTTTGCAGCCATCATCCTCTATCTGTATAGACGTCTCCTTCGGCCTAGTAATTTTCGACTCTTTCATATATAGCCAACTCTTTTATGAGCGATGGTGACGATGCAAAACATGATTCTGACGTCATCGTTTAGAGGAATATTATTTTTTTCTTGATGAGGAGTTTGGGATGTCAACGCGATTCCGGCATATCGCCTCGTCGGCGTAGAGGAACATGGTAACCAAGCAATTAGCTGAATGCTACGGATCACTGGAACCATATAATAACAAACTAATGAACACATAAAACCATTGAACGGAACCCGCCATCGTAAATACACATGCAGGAACCCACCAATGTATTTAATCAAAATATTATGTTTTCATAGCTAATATGCGTGTTTATGGATCCTTAAAAAATCCTTAACAACATATCCTAAAATATATACACCAGAAGGAACCAACATATTTACGGATCCTTAACCTACCAATGTACTTCACCAACATTGCACAAATCCTTAACAACATTTTTTTTTTTTTTTTTTTTTGAACTGCAAGATGAAGATACACCAAAATGACGATATATAATGGATCCAGTTATTGAACCAACAATGAATGACATACATAATCAAAGTATTATGTTTTCATTTGCTCGTTAAAATTAGGACAATCATATGAAGATGATAGGACTCTTTCTTAGTTTATTATTCTATTTTTTTATTTGATGAAAAACATAGTGGAGACCATCGTTGGTTGAAAAACTTCAAATTTAATGAGATTTTTTGATTTTGTAAAAGGAAAAGAAAATAAGTAAATATTTTATTAAATACTTTTAAAACTACATATTTTGTTAATTTATACTACTATATATATTGCGTTTGTCACTATTTTATAATTAAAAAGGTTTAAAATTCAGACTTTTACTTGCTTATTATATTTAAAAATTAAGGTTAAGAAGCAGGTTGGTTAGGAAGCAAATTGGTTAGGAAGTTTGTTAGCAAACATGTTGGTTGTTCAAACTAAAATTATTTTGCTTAACAATCTATACCATCTCTACTTATAAAGCATAAAAACAACCAAATGTGTAACCAAATAACTGAATAACGCAAAATATAGTTACAGATACCCGCCACCGCATTACACGAGTACCGTTCTAATACTTTTTAAAAGTACTGTAGTAACCAAAAAAATGTTGATTTTATAGACAAAATAATAATAGTCGTGTGTTAGGATCGAACTTGAGATCACGGGATTGCACATAATACGTATGAAGAGAAAATGTAATAATTATTTATAAAATGTTATAATTAATTATTAAACACAAAACAAATAATAATAATTAGTATTATTGATTAATGACTAATTATTTATTAAACGAAGATTAGGAAAGTAAATACTAGACAAAACATGGAAACAAGAGAAGGTTCCGGAATCCCCTAGGGGATGCCATAGCCGATCGGCCCAAGGGGTAAACCCACCTCCATTGCGCCTTGAGCTCCAAGTTTTGTGTAGTATATAAGCAAACCCAAGATGTAGGTTTTTCACATAACTTGTACACACACATCTTGGTGTTTTCTCTCCCTTTTCTCTCCTTGGTCGATTCATCAAACGAAACCCCTAAGGGTTTTCGATTTTCTTGTATCTAAAAAGGTTTTGTGTTTATTACTTGCAAATACTTTTTCTTGAATTAGTACGTGTGTACAAGAACGTGAATCAAACACGCTATTGTTTGATTCTTGGATTGAATTACAAAAAAGGTAAGGGGTAATTCTTATAATCCTTATAAACCCTAATTAGGGTTCTTGGTTCCGGAAGATTGCATTGATTCTTGTTCGGGCTAGAATCACAAAGGTACGTTTACGATTTTAATAATTGATTAATTAATTACATGTTATTCGATCTATTATAATTGCTTCCGCTCATGCTCACTTTGATGTACTTGGTTTATTTATATGAAGGTCATGATATAATAATTCCATCAGTGGCATCTAGAGCCGTTATAATGTGTAATTAATTATCAAAACGCATAAAAATTGGATCTTGATTCGTTTAGTTACATGTTTTTAGGGTTTATTTGTTAGATCCCTAACCCTAATTTTTTTTTGGGTCAATTTTGACCTTAAGGGTTTTTAGGGTTGTGGTTTTTAATTTTTTAATTTGATTAGAAACCCCAGGATGTCATGTAATTGTTATGCGTTTTAGTAAACGATCTTGGTGCAATGTGTTAATTGTTAAGCTAAATCCATGAAAAAGTGCATATTTGCATGGATTTTTATTGTGTTATAATTTAAATTGTTTAAATTGTTTATATGGATTAATGGTTAAGTTATATTAAAACATGTAAATTTTAATAGATGTCGAATTGGGGAAGACTCCAATATTAAGTAATCAATTATGTGCTATGTGGTATTTATTTAATTTTGGCTTACGCAATCGATTTATCGATGTATGTGGCTCTTTTTCCAAGAAAAAGAAAGCCCTAATTGAATTAATACGTAATACACCTAGATTTGATTATTAATAGGACTTTTGAATAAGATTTGCATGTGGCTACATGTTTTATACATATTTAATTGTTATGATTATGTATATGTGTTTATTTAGTTGTTTTATTTTTTATTGTCTATTACTTGTTTTGTTTTTTTATTGTGTTAGACATGTTTATAAACGAAAAGGGTAATTTTTTGAATAGAAAAATAATACGGACTAAATAATGGCGAAATTGTTTTGGTTTTTAAGAGTTTAAATTTCAAAGGATTGGTTGATTGATGTTTTTGTACGTAATGGTTAAATAGGCTCGACCGAAGTTTACACACTATAAGATGAGTATAAGGATGGCAACGCATTAAATTGTGGCCTTAGAGAGACAACATTCTGTCTTAACGCTCGTTTGTGTGTAAATTAGACTTACCGAACAACCATTACATGTACATTGTCATCTTAAGGGTGAATAATCCACAATTCCACAATGATTATCCGAAACACTAAGCTTTCGGGCTTATGCAAAAGTACGATATAGTGGACGATAATTGATGGTTATTCTTTAATTGGTGAACCCGATACCTCAATCAAAACTTTGTTATTTTACTCTTAGCTAATTGGTAATAAAAATGTTTTGTAAAACCAATGTTATGAAGTTGTATGCATGCTTCTTCATACATTATTTTGATCACATCAAAATATTAATACCCTTATAAAATTAAGTCGAATGCCATCTAATTAAGAACACTTGAAGTTGTAATTTACGTCATGTAAGAACTTGGCGAGATTGCAATGGAGAGGTAAATTTCATAAATTCATTGCTAGCAGATCAACTGATGTGATGGATTTGTGAGTTTGCAGTTTTTAAGTTAGACGACTTAAATTGAGTAGTAAGTGAGATCTTGGACTCAAGGCATTAAGATGGGGACTAAACATGCTTACAATACAAATGTTTTGTGATTGTAAATCCCATATATCTAGGAATTGGACAAATGTTATGCCAATTACTTGTACGACAAGTTACCTCATATTGTATTTTCATTACTAGCAGATCAACTGATGTGATGAAACTATGTTTATGGAGGATCCTAGTTTTCAAGATTGTTCTATGGATATTTTTCCTTGGGTATTTTAATTTTCTTGAAAAATTGTATTATCAAAAATACTAATGTTTTGAACTTTCTTTATCTGTAGAAATGGCTCAAACTGATAACACCAACTTTCGTTCTGTGTTCAAAACTTATTTTGAACGAGAAAAATTGACTGGCTCGGAAAATTTCAATGATTGGTACCGTTCACTAAGGATTGTCCTGCGAGTGACTGGTCAACTTGAAATCTTGAAAACGCCTTGTCCTGCTGAACCTGAAGGCGAGGCAGCAACTGATGTTGCTAAGGCCAAATGGAATCTTGATTACAAGGAACATATTGATGTGGCCACAATGATGTTAGGGGCGATGTCCACACCTCTTCAAAGGTAGTTTGAGGAGTATTTCCCCATGAACATGATTGATGAACTCAAGAAACTCTATGAGAAACCATCAAATGTAGAGATTTACGATTTGATGGAGGCTCTACATGGTTGTAAGCAAGGGGATGGTGAACCTGTGAGTACTCATGTGTTGAAGATGAAAAGTTTCATGGATCAACTACAAACACTTAAGAAACCCTATGACAATGATATGGCTGTGAACTTAATCAATAGGTCCCTTAACAAGGATTTTAATGGTTTTGTGAGGAACTTCAATATGCATTGCGTGGGGAAGACAGTAAGTGAATTGCACGCACTGCTCATTGATTATGAGAAAGGGTTGACACCAAAGGCTCCTACGCCCCAAGTTCTTGCTATACAAGGGGGTAGAATTAACAAGCCAAATGCGAACAAGAAGAAGGGTAAAGGAAAGAAGAAGGCTGATAAGAATAAGCAGGTTATGGCTTATCAACCACCTCAACCTAAGAAGAACCCTCCTGTCAAGAATAATCCAAAGAAGGATCAAGGATGCCATTACTGCAAGGTGATGGGCCATTGGAAGAGGAATTGTCCTCTTTATCTGGATGACTTGCGAAACAATAAGGTCAAGAAGACTGGGCACATGGGCGCCAGCACTTCTGGTAACTTATTTGTCATTGAATTATTTACTTTATCTCGTATAATAAATTCCTGGGTATATGATACTGGATGTGGTATTAATATTTGTAATACACTTCAGGGGTTTAGAGAGGAAAGGAGACTAGCTTATGGGGAGCAATTTCTGCATGTGGGAAATGGAGCACAAGCAGCAGTTGAAGCCATAGGAATGTTTGATTTAGTTTTACCTTCGGGTTTAGTACTTTGTTTAAACAATTGTCATTATGCACCTTCTATAATTAGAGGTGTTGTTTCCTTTTCTTGTTTGTTGGATCTTGGTTTTTCTCATACTATTGATGGCAATAAAATTTCTGTTTCTTTAAATGGTGTATTTTATTTTAATGATGTTGCTGTGAATGGTGTGTTTGAAATTGATATGAATAATTGTGTGACTTCCAACAATAATAATAATTCGATGTACAACATAAGTAAGAGAATGAAGTATGACTTGAATTCGTCTTACCTTTGGCACTGTAGACTTGCCCATATAGGCAAGACTCGCATGCAAAAGCTGCAACGTGAAGGGCTTTTGAATAATATCAATGATGAGTCATTTGATAAATGCGAATATTGTATTTCTGGGAAGATGACGAAGAAACCTTTTCATAATAATATGGAAAGAGCTTTAGATCTACTTGGTTTAATACACACGGATGTATGTGGACCACTTAGACATGTGTCAAGGAGAGGTGCTGTCTACTTCTTAACTTTTACGGATGATTTCAGCCGTTATGGTTATGTTTATTTACTTAAGCATAAACATGAGGTGTTTGAAACATTTAAAGTTTTCAAATCAGAAGTAGAATTGCAATTGGGAAAGAAGATTAAAGCTCTTCGTTCTGATTGAGGTGGTGAATACCTTAGTCAAGATTTTAAAGATTTCTTAACTGAGAATGGAATTGTCCAGAATCTCACATCTCCATATACTCCACAACAAAATGGTGTATCTGAGAGAAGGAATCGTACATTGTTGGACATGGTTCGATCAATGTATAATCTTACTAATCTTCCTTTGTCTTTTTGGGATTATGCTCTTGAATCAGCTGTTCGTATTTTGAATATGGTTCCCACCAAGAAGGTTGATAAGACACCATATGAGATATGGACTGGAAAAGCTCCAAACTTGTCTTATTTAAAGGTCTGGGGTTGTGAGGCGTATGTTAAACGTGACTCACAAGATAAACTCCAACAAAGATCTGTAAAATGCATTTTTGTAGGATACCCTAAGGAAACTATGGGTTACTACTTTTACTACCCACCTGAGAACAAAGTGTTTGTTGCAAGATATGGTGATTTTCTTGAAAGTGATTTTGTGACTCAAGAAATCAGTGGGAGAGTATATGATTTAGAAGATGATCTAAATAATGCATTGCCTTCAGAAAACACTAGCACACTTCCTATAGAACCGGAAAGTCTGGGTCCTCCACTGGAAGTTGATGTAATTCCCATTCGCAGATCTTCGAGATCTGTGAAAGCTCCTGACCGTCTATGTCTTAATGTAGAGGTCGATGAGCATACACTAGGGGATCTTAATGAACCTACTAGTTATAGAGCTGCCATTAATAGTCCTCAAAAGGCTAAGTGGAAAGCTGCTATGGATGGGGAAATACAATCCATGCATGACAATGAAGTCTGGGAAGAAGTTGACTTACCTCCTGGTGCCAAGGTAGTTGGGAGTAAGTGGCTCTACAAAATTAAGACTGACATGGATGGATATGCACACATTTATAAGGCTCGTCTAGTTGCTAAAGGTTTTACTCAAACTTTTGGAATTGATTACGAGGAGACGTTTTCTCCTGTAGCAGACATAAGGCTATAAGAATTCTCATAGCTATAGCAGCGTACTATGACTATGAGATTTGGCAAATGGATGTGAAAACCGCTTTCTTAAATGGTCATCTAGATGAAGACATCTATATGGCACAACCAGAAGGGTTTGAAAATCCAGAATTTCCAAATCGTGTATGCAAGCTTAAAAGATCCATTTATGGATTAAAGCAAGCATCACGACAATGGAACAAGAGGTTTGATGCTGAGATCAAAAAGTTTGGATTCACTCAAAATCTTGATGAGCCATATGTGTATCACAAAGCTAGTGGGAGTGATGATGTAATTTTCCTAATTCTTTATGTTGATGACATATTGATCATAGGAAAAGACATTCCAAGTTTGCAAAACGTTAAGGCATATCTTGGAAAGTGCTTTTCTATGAAAGATTTAGGAGAAGATGCATACATTAGGGGAATCAAAATCTATAGAGATAGATCAAGGCGGTTAATTGGATTAAGTCAAAGTGATTACATTGACAAAATATTGAAAAGATTCAATATGCAAAATTCCAAGAAAGGATATTTGCCGATGGAAGTGAAACATGGCTTATGTAATGAGTTTTGTGCTTCAACACCCGCTGAGGTGGCTCGCATGAGTAAAGTTCCTTATGCTTCGGCTGTAGGATCTATTATGTATGCGGTTAAGTGCTCAAGGTCAGATGTGGCGTTTGCTCAAAATATTACCAGTCAATTTCAACAGAATCCAGGTGATAAACATTGGATTGTTGTTAAGCATATTCTTAAGTATTTAAGGAATACAAAAGATATGTTTTTGGTATATGGTGAAAATCCAGCTGCAGAACTTTGTGTTACAGGTTTCTACGATGCATCCTTTCAAAGTAATAAAGATGATTCGAAGTCTCAGACGGGTTATGTCTTTGTTATCAATGGAGGATATGTAGACTGGAGGAGCAAGAAGCAGAGTACAATTGCGATGTCTGCAACAGAAGCTGAATACATTGCTGCTTCAGAAGCTGCTATGGAGGCTGTTTGGATTAGGAAATTCGTTTCAGGGCTTGGTGTTATGCCTTCAATTGAATTACCTATTAATATGTATGACAATTCTGCTGCAATCATATTTGCCAATGAACCTGGAGTCATGAGAGGCACCAGACATTTTCTACGAAAGTATCACTTTGTTCGTGAAAAGGTTGACGAAGGTGAGATAAATCTGCTGAAAGTTCACACAGATGAAAACTTAGCTGATCCGTTCACTAAGGCTTTGGCGAAAGAGAAGCTTAATGGATTATCCAATGGAATTGGACTTAAATTAACTAGTAGTTTCATGCATAACTGTGATTAGTATTTGGATAAAGGATATTGTAAACAATTATTATTTTAATGAAATAAAGTATGTTGGTATGTTTATTTCTATTGTTAAGTATTGTTGTCCTATTTTTGCATATTTAAATCCATGAATAATAGTTATTCTAAATTGTCCGTTGTCAGTTAATAATATGGGAATACTATTAAATTAAGACAAATCTGAAGTTGGTATAATATACTTAAAGTATATTGATGCGTAGACATGCCATTTCAGACGATATTCGATGATACTAAATATAGGACTTATCTCAACTATATGATGTTACTTTATGGATCTTTTCATTAAGTAAATCATAAGAAGTTATCCTTAGACTTGAGATACAAGATAACGGTCATGAATGTAGTACATTTTTGTGGAACAACTTAACGCTATACTTAACTGGTAGTCAAAAGGGTTGTTTTCGGAAGTGTTACAAAGTTTGTGTGTTTTGCTTGTAATCAATAAAGAATTTGTTCCTTCAAATTAATTTTTGGAGTTTAATACTGCTGGGGTCCTCGTAGGGCTGTCAAGGTATTTGCGTGGCCACGCCCAAGGTCTTTCTTGAAAGGTTCAAAAGATTTGGTAATCTTGTCAATTTTCTAAAACGAGAAACAGAATGGTTAATTAAGGAATGACCTAGATCCATATCCTTATTTAACACGGTATTAGAAACAAAGGGATAATAATAATGAGAAATCATTAAAAGGTTTTCCAGGAGCTTACTCAAGTTGTACTAGAGGCATCGACGTGTTGCAAGACGCTAATCGATGTGATCACACTATTATGATATGTCTAAGTGGGAGCTGTTGGTTTTATAGACAAAATAATAATAGTCGTGTGTTAGGATCGAACTTGAGATCACGGGATTGCACACAATACGTATGAAGAGAAAATGTAATAATTATTTATAAAATGTTATAATTAATTATTAAACACAAAACAAATAATAATAATTAGTATTATTGATTAATGACTAATTATTTATTAAACGAAGATTAGGAAAGTAAATACTAGACAAAACATGGAAACAAGAGAAGGTTCCGGAATCCCCTAGGGGATGCCATAGCCGATCGGCCCAAGGGGTAAACCCACCTCCATTGTGCCTTGAGCTCCAAGTTTTGTGTAGTATATAAGCAAACCCAAGATGTAGGTTTTTCACATAACTTGTACACACACATTTTAGTGTTTTCTCTCCCTTTTCTCTCCTTGGTCGATTCATCAAACGAAACCCCTAAGGGTTTTCAATTTTCTTGTATCTAAAAAGGTTTTGCGTTTATTACTTGCAAATACTTTTTCTTGAATTAGTACGTGTGTACAAGAACGTGAATCAAACACACTATTGTTTGATTCTTGGATTGAATTACAAAAAAGGTAAGGGGTAATTCTTATAATCCTTATAAACCCTAATTAGGGTTCTTGGTTCCGGAAGATTGCATTGATTCTTGTTCGGACTAGAATCACAAAGGTACGTTTACGATTTTAATAATTGATTAATTAATTACATGTTATTCGATCTATTATAATTGCTTCCGCTCATGCTCACTTTGATGTACTTGGTTTATTTATATAAAGGTCATGATATAATAATTCCATCAAAAAAACTCCTTTTTTCGTTTCAACTTAGCTTTCCCTCGTGACACATACTTAGTCCATACATATGCATGTTAACTGTGAGTTATTAAGCTGTCGAGATTGGTTATCTTCTTTCTTTTCCCTAAACCGCTACTTATTTTTAATAACTAAGTGGTTAATAATGCTGTAAACACTTTCGTATTCACTCATAGAACTTTGAACTTTGTTCTATTTTTTGTTACACTTGCCAAGTTTACCAATCTATCTCAGTTTAGTAACTTTAACAAGAAACAATTATACGATTTTTATTTAATTGTATGTTTGTATTGAATGTTGACACTCTCTGTTTGACCTGACTATAATCAGATAGAATTTAAGAATTAGTTCTTCGGTTCAAGTATGTGCATCATATGTTTTTGCTCTTGTTACATAGTGACACCCAGGTGTCGTTTGTTTTTTTTCACAATAAGCACCATTTTTCTTATTTCACTTCTTTTGTCTGCAGGAGGGCAGGGGTTTTTGTTTGTTTTTTTGCAGACAAAAGTGTTTCTTTTCACTTCTTTCCTCTTCTAAATTTCAGACATTATCTTTCACTTCTTACCTCTTCTTTCACTTCTTACCTCTTTTTTCACAAACCTTACACCTCTTTCTCAATATCCGTTTTTAAACGTTTTCGTTTGTTTTTTTATGTTGTCTTCCGTTTTTTACGTTTTCGGCCGTTCTTTTATGTTTTCGACAGTTTTTTACGTTTTCGACCAAATTTTTACGTTTTCGTCTGTTTTTTTACGCTTTCGCCCGTTTTTTTACGTTTTCGTCCATTTTTTTATGTTTTCGTCCGTTTTTTACGTTTTCGCCCGTTTTTTACGTTTTCGTCCGTTTTTTTACGTTTTCGTCCGTTCTTTTACGTTTTTGTCCGTTTTTTACGTTTTCGCTCGTTTTTTACGTTGTCGCCCATTTTTTTTTACGTTTTTGTCTATTTTTTTACGTTTCTCCCAATTTTTTAAGTTTTCGTCCGTTTTTTTACGTTTTCATCCATTATTTTACGTTTTCGTCCGTTTTTTTTACGTTTTCACCCGTTTTTCACTTTTTCGTCCATTTTTTACGTTTTCGTCCCTTTTTTACGTTGTCGCTCATTTTTTTTTTACGTTTTCGTCTATTTTTTTTACGTTTTCTCCCATTTTTTAAGTTTTCATCACTTTTTTTACGTTTTCGCATTTTTTTTTACATTTTCGCCTGTTTTCGTCTATTTTTTTTATGTTTTCGGCCGTTTTTTTTTACATTTCCGCCATTTTTTTTTATGTTTTCGCCCATTTTTTTTTACGTTTTCTTCTATTTTTTTACGTTTTCGCCTTATTTTTTTACGTTTTCATTAGTTTTAGTCCATTTTTGTCCATTATTTTTACGTTTTTGTATTTTTTTTATATTTTCATATGTTCTTGTCTGTTTTTTTTACGTTTTCGACCATTTTTTACGTTTTTGATTTTTTGGTTTTTTTTTTTTTTTTTTTTTTTTTTTTTTTTTTTTTTTTATGTTTTCGTCCGGTTTTTACGTTTTCAACCGATTTCTACTTTTTCTTATATCTTTTTCACATTTTCGTATTTAATTACGTTTTCGTCTTTTTTTTACGTTGTCGACCTTCTTCGTACGTTTTCTTACGTAAGAAAACGTTCAATAACGTAAAAAACGTACAAACAGACAAAATCACATGAAAACGGATGAAAACGTAAAAAAACAAACAAGAACGTAAAAAATAGACGAAAACGTAAAAAAAAAACGAACGAAAATGTAAAAAAGATCAAAACGTAAAGAACAGACGAAAACGTAAAAACCGGATGAAAACCTAAAAAACTGACATAAAAGTAAAAAAGGTCAAAAACGTAAAAAACGTTAAAAAAATGGATGAATACGTAAAAAACAGACGAAAACGTATAAAAACAGCCGAAAACGTAAAAAAGCGGTCGAAAACGTAAAAACAAACGAAAATGTAAAAAAAATAATAGGCGAAAATTTAAAAAAGACAAACATAAAAAACAGTTGAAAATATAAAAAATGTACCAAAACGTAAAAAATGGACGAAAACGTAAAAAAACATACGAAAAAGTAAAAAACGGATGAAAACGTAAAAAAAACAGACGAAAACGTAAAAAAAACGAAAAAAAAACAGACGAAGTCGTAAATAAACAGAAAAAGCGTAAAATAACGGTCGAAAACGTAAAAAACTTAAAAACGTATCAAAACGTAAAAAAACGGATGAAAATGTAAAAAAACTAATGAAAAAGAAAAAGGAAAGGAAAAAAAAAAGTATTTTAATAGCACAAAAAATACTAGTGAAAAAAAAAAAGATAGAAAGAAGTACTTCAATAGCACAAAAACAAACGGTTTTCTTCTTGTAGGTGAAGAGCTTATGTGCACCTCTTCTTCTGCAGACATGCTTTGCAGATGAAGAGGTAAAAGCTCTGAAATAACAAACGACACCGTAGTGTAGCTGAGGTGCTAAAAACTAAGTGGCATGTACAAAGTGAAACAGGTTCATCCAAGAACTCCAGTTCTCATAATCCTTTTAATACTCCTACACGATTATTTGCTAGCTAGGGTATATGTATGTCTATAAAAATGTTTGTGTAAGCTTATAAGTTATGACTTTTATGGGCTATTCCATTTCAAAATACAAATATATTCAGAGTGTCAAACACCTTATGGCTTACAACGTTTTTGACATAGAAAATGTTTTTTAGAAGCCATTTAATTAAAATGCTTATCCAGAAAAGATCATTTAACTAACAAAAATAAGCTCTTCTAGTTAAACTAACCGAACAACCCCTTGATAAGACTTACATTATGTTCTAAAAAAAATAAAGAAGGAATTGAAAGTAAAATAAAGAAAGAGAGAGTTAAGAAATGGAGATGAAGTAAAGTGGTATTTTACCCTAAAAGTGGGGTGAAAGTTTTCAATGCAAAATCATCTCACTTTCACTCATTTACTTTCACTTTCACTTCTAACAAAAACTTAAGAACATGAGCATTTTTACATTTCATAACTTTTTTTCACTTTACTCTCTTTTACTTAACTTGAGAACATAGTGTTAGGGTCCGTTTGGTTTATAAGTGGGTTTTGAATAGGATTAGGATTTGGTTTAAGATTTGGATTTTGTGTAAGTTTAGGAGAGATATATTATATTTGTTTTATTAATTTAATAATAAGATTTGATTTTTAAACAAAGAACAACTATCACTATAAAACAAACAACTACTATCACCATCAATACCAAATTCAAATCCGAAAACCACCAACCAAACGGGCCCTTAATTATCAAAACAAACATGAGAAATCCAACCTACTTCCCCTTTATCTCCATTAATGATCATGATACCATTTCGGCAATTCCTAGCATCTTTTATTTGATCCTTTTTCAAAGAAACATCTTTTATCTAATAAAAATCATAGGAAAATTTGCATAATTGTTACCAAAAAACAAATATTTTTAATTTGATTCAATATTGTAATATATTGCAAAAATTAAATTTTTTTATAATGTCAAGATTACCTCTATGGTTGTTTCCTTTAATATAGCAAATACATCTCTTATGTATGTTTAATGTTTGACTCCTAATTGCAGCTACGTTTGTAGTGTCTGCAGCTACGTTTGTAATATCTGTAGGCTTGCAGCTATAGTTGTCAAATCGCACCTAAGGCGCGCCTAGGTGCGCCTATGCGCAAGGCTCTAGCCTTTGGGGTTTTTTCAGATCGAGGCTCACGACATGCATGAATCCCACAAAAAGCGCGCGTCTTGGGGGCTTTTTGCGCCTTGAGGCTTTTTGCGCCTAGGAGATGTAACATTTTTTTTAAAGATAAGATCCATGAGCCTTTTAAGTCATAAGGTGAGTATTTGTATAATTTGTAAATTTGAATTAATTTTATGTTTATTTTATTGATTGACATTTTCATTAAAAAGTTACTTTGTTTCATTAAGTATTTTCTTTAGGACATATTATCATGAAAATATGGCATTGTGCCTTGAATATTAATATGTTGCTTGCTTGATATTTTGGGTTAAATTGTGAGCTTTGTTAGATGTAAGCTACAAGTGTAGGACACAAGCATATTTAGTCTGATATGGATTTTAATCTCTATATAGGTCATCGAGCTAAAGAATTGATCCATTTTAGAAGTGACAATTGATCCATTTTAATATTTATAATGGCAATATGTGTCATGCATTAAGTATTTTAATGTTATTTTATGTTATTTAAGCTACATAAATGGTCATATATGTTATAAAAACTTAATGTTTTTAGTGCGCCTCGTATTCATAAATCCCGCGCCTTGGAATGCACCTCGACTCGAGGCTCTTTGCCCCCCTTTGCGCCTTAGTGCGCCTTGAGCCTTTCAGAACACTGTAGTTGCAGCTACCCAGAAGTTACCAAATCTATCATTTTATTCATCTATAAGATTATTTCGAATCACATCGATAAATGTGATCATGTTGCGAACTCACTGTAAATTTAATATGTATGACTACTCATATGACAGATCAGGCGTTGTGTTGTGACAGAATTTGCGATTTAATTGCGAATGTTGGGCCAATTCAGTGTCCAATGGTCTTTGACTAGATTTAAACATAAATTAGACTAAGTATAACGAAGACTCGCTGATAAGGAAATCAACGAGCAATCTCAACCAAGTTCAAGTCAGAGACATCATTACGGAATCGAAGATAACTTGAAGACATACTCTCTAGTTGTTGCGGCGTCAGCTAGTATGTATACGGAACTAGAACTGAAGGACAAAGGTTCATTAGGGATCGACAATGCCCCTATGAGCCTATCAGCTCTCTGATCCATCAAATAGAGCTTAGCTCAAAATATCTCTTAGATATTTAGACGGGACTTTCCAAGATTGCAAAAGAGCGGGATAAAGTGTATCCTTTAGAAAGTCAAGACAAATACAAGTTAGTGAAAAAGGAGTGAGTAGTTGGCAGAACTGTTCACTAATGCAAGGTTGTTGTGTTTTCAAAAATAGAAAAATTTAATGGAAAATGTACTTTTCAATTAAATGTTTGACACGTCTCAATAGCCACACACGTGACATCCCTGTACTCCCATATATAAATAGAATTTTGTTTGGAGTAAACGCCATCTCTTCCACATTAATTGTATCAATTAAGTAGAGCATTTACTCTTACCTGAACTCATCTTTGTCCCTGATCCCATCAACGACCTCAAAGTTTAATTACAAACTTACACCTTCTTTATGTTGCTTGTTTAGTGAGCTAAACCATTATCATTCAATTAAGTGTTAAATCCGTACAACACTTTATAATTCTTTGATTCATTCTAACAAGAATTATACGATTGAAAATTTTATCTTTGTGTTGTTGCACTTAAATCTTTTATATCATGTTTCACAGAATAGCTACGGAGTTGGGAACTGCAATTGGTATCAAAGCAAGTCTGGTCTTAAAACATTTTCAAAACCAAGTGCTCAAATAATCACGAACTATAAAAATCAACCAAGATCCGGCCATGGCTGGAAACAATGAAAATGTTGATTATGTTCCTAGAAATAATGTTCCTAACTTTAATATCAACAACAATGCAAACAATATTTCAAACAATCACCTATCATAATTCCTAGATTTATGGGGGGAGCTCATGTTACTCCTGTCCCTCAACAAGAAATGGATGATTTTCCAAAATAGAAAGATAAGATGACAGTCTACCTTGATTGACTTAAACCCTTTCTTCCTAAAATCTTGGAAAATGGTCCATACATTCCAAAGCCCCCTGCATCCACTCCTCACAAGTTTTAGGCTATGTCACAAAACCAATGGACCCTAGAGGACGTGCTAACCAAGATAAGAGACTCAAGATTTTTATCTCAAGCTTACTAAATGACATCATGAAATCTGTCATTAGATGTAAAACAGCCAAAGAAATGTAGACTGGTCTTATCTTAGGTCATGAAGGTCCCTTTGAGACTCATGTATCACAATTCACAATTTCATGTCATTTTCCTAAGTCTCGACAATTTTCTATTCACAAATTTCCATTCATCAATTACTATTCATCATTTCACAATTCATCGTTTCACGTAAACTAGGTTTTCGGGTATTCATTTTTCATAACCAGGAAGGGTTAACCATGTGATCATGAGACATCATTCATAATACATTTCATAGACTAGGGTTAGTCTATATATCATCACTTCATCATGTGCATTCTATTCCACTCTTAGGTTATATATTATTTAAACTACTTATATGTAATTATAAATAAACAATCACAAGTGATCAATAATTTTTATCAACTCACCAAACAATTCCCACTATGGCACTAGTATTTTCATAAACTAATTATATTGCTACTAAAATAATAAAAGTTATTTATTTTATATTTTAAGGGTTTATATATTTTTAAATATTCATTTATATTAACTCATAACAATATTTGTATCAACCAAGCAATATCTATCAACACACTCAATATTTGCAAAAATTACATGTTATAATTTTTATGACGTTATTTTGTCATGTTAGTTCCAATAAAAATCTATTTTTAATTAACCCGATACCCAAATACGCTAAACCGCTCAAACTATACACTAAACGGTAACCCGTAATCAAAATAATGCACCAAAAATATCAACACAACCACCCCATTAGAGGTGGCCGGTTTTTGATATGTCTATGACACATGTCCTAGCCACTAAGCCACTATATAAGCCTTATATCACCTAACATAAAACATACATGCAAACTTTATAATTTTGAGATCAAAATAAAACTCTTTCTTCTCTCTTTTCTCTTGAGGGTGTACGGCAACAACAAGAACAACAAGGAGAAAGCATCAAAGTTTCAAGATCAAGTTAATTTCTAGGTTATTTGGTATTCCTTGTTAGGGTTTTGAAATAAAATCCCAAGGTATACTTAGGTTTTCATCACAAAAATCTCATTATCATTCAATTAAGTAAACTAATCTATTTTTCATAATCCTACAATGATTTTACAATGTACATCTCAATTTATTTACACATGCAAGTAGTATGTAATTTATACCACTCCATTTCATGTTTTTATCGTCGTTATGAGCTAGAAATTAATTTTAAGAGTGTATTGGTGTGGAGGCATGTTTGATGACATTTAGGAACCCATGACACCCTAAGAAGGTATATGGTAGGTTATGGGAATTGTTGGAGTTATTGGTGATGAATTTGGACAAGTTATTGACTAGGAAACCATTTTTGGAAATACATTGTTGGATATTGTCCCTATTTGTAAAATATGGTAAACTCAGTAGGTATGGACTAATTTTTGACCAAAGATATAGAAAATACATTCTAAGATGAAACCATGGCCGCAAGAATGAGTAAAAACCGATTTATAATGAAAAAGTTATGATAAAAACAAGTTACACCAAGTTTTGATTTAAACAATTTGGGACAGGCTGGTCATTTTTGTAAACCCTGGAGAAATCAGTAGCCTATGACCTATATTTGACCAAATACTTAGAAAGTAAATCTTATAATGAAACCGTAGCCGCTTGAATGGACTAAATTCGATTTACGACGAAAAAGTTATGCCAAAAACCATATTGAAGGTCTAATAGACAATTTCTGAAAAATTAGTACTGATGCACAACTTTTAGTGGGTAAAATGGAGCACTAACAATTAATATAATGCACTAACATGTTAAAAATTTATTAATTCACTATAATACGAAACCATGGATATATAGAACGTACAAAATGAGTTTATAACGACCAAAATATACCTTGTTTTGCGAAGTGTTGTCCGAGACTATTTTCAGAAATTTTCTGAGTATAGTAAATTTCGACGAAAGTTATATTTTCACTATATGACTATTATAAAACATTGTGTCACACCCCCAAAATCGGGTCCAGCGGAAGCATACATGTAACTGAGGTGTAACTCAATTGGTATTACAACACAAGTTCAAAAATGGTTTTCCTTACAATCATTCTGAATAAAATAGTTTAATCAAAAAAAAAATGTTGAATTTACATTGTTAAAAGTTGTGCAGAAGTAGGCCCTTAAAATAGTTTAAAACGGTCCCCAAATGAATAATCAGAGTCTTCTATGACCATGCCATGCCCTGTCAAAACCTACTGTAGCGTGCCATAGCTTAAAACCTGAAAATACATGCTAAAGTGTCAACACGAGGTTGGTGAGTTCATAGAGTCTTGTGAAAAAATTGTAATGCACATGAATGAAGATTTCCCAGCAAAGGCCTCGTAAATCTACTCAGTTCCAAGTCCCGCCATAAGAGACTTGTAACCTTTGTGTTTACGGCCCATTGCCAAATATGATCTATGTGAACAAAAGTAATACTTGTATTTAAATTCCAAGATAAATATAGCAAAACGGCTATATAAACAATTCAGACAATGAGGCCATTTGGTATATCAGTCAAGTAAAGAAACAACAATATTACGTTTGACATCACAGCCAAGTGGGGAATACCGCAATATTACGTTTGACATCACAGCCAAGTAGGGAATACCACAATATTACGTTTGACATCACAGCCAAGTGGGGAATACCACAATATTACAATGAACATATAGGAACAATTGGTGACCATGAGGTCATATGAACAAGGATGATCAATCCCATGAAATACAGGTAATCAAACATACCAATGAAATGCAGGTAATCAAACATACCAATGAAATGCAGGCGATCAAACATATATTTAAGTAAAGCTGAAAATATTTGAGTAACCAACCATGTAAAGCAAGTAATGCGTTTAAGTAAAACGAGCATGTATTCTCCCCCAAAGAGTTTACGAAACAATTAAAAGAGTAGGGGCTATGACTCACCTGGTGCAATAGCTACGATGACAACAGTGAATACACAGAAATGAGGCACGATCTCTAACCGCAACCTAATATTAATGATATGATCTAATGTAAGAAATGAAATGATGCTACACATGCAAATACGTATGTTATCGATACCACTCGTGAAATTTGAAAATAATGTTTATCGTCAAAAAATACATTTTTGATGTCTCGTTAGGTTAATAAACACTTTCCATGTAAATAGGTTGAAACGGTACTCCACGATCATCGTTTGGTGTTCTATCGGAAAATATAAGGTTTTCGTCGCAAAATATAACATTTTCATTACTTGAAAATATGTCCAAATTGGCCTCGTAAAACTAGTCGCGAAATAGTGAATATTAAGAGTTAGGAAAGAAGCTCAGTAGTTTTAGAAAGATTCTCACCTTATCTAAAAAGTCATAGAACTGAAGTTTGTCCATACGGGTCTCGATCATAAAGATAAATAGCCGAGAAGTGAGATGTGTGGGCTGTTTTGGCAGATTCTGGGCAGTTTTCGGGAAAGTTTGGAAGACCATAAGTTATTCGTTATAAAAGCTTTTGACAAACGGTTGGAGGTTTTGAAAAGTAGGCTGGGTAAACTCACTTTTTGTCAATGATGTAAATTTTCTAGAAATGAGTTTATCAATGAAGAAAATGGCTCTCAACCTGGTCACTTGGCGAAATGGTTAATACTTGGAAAATTTTCTAAGTGTTTTACTGAAGCAAAAATATTAAAATCGTCTAAGTTCAAACGCTTGTATCTTTTTCGTTATAAGCTCGTTTTCTACGTTCTTTATATCTCTAGAATCATGGGACAACATACTAATATATTTTTGATAATTCAGGATGGCTAGATCAAGGTTTACACCTCAGATTGGCCCTTGAAAATCGTGGGACAACAATTACAATTTTCAGAAAAAAATAGTTTTCGTCGTTAAACTTGCAAAAATCATATCTCCTTCGTTATAAACTCGTTTTAATCCGTTCTTTCGCCCACGGCTTTGTTTTTGAATGTATTTTTTAAATCTTTGGCCAAAAAGTACACCCAACCCCCTGGATTTCCCACGTTTTACAAATAGGGACAGTAGGTATTTTTCTTGTTCAATACTTGGTTTCCTAGTTACTAACTTGTATAAAAACCTTCCAAACAACTTCAATACAACCCTTAAACTACCATACACCTTCTTAGGGTGTCATGGGATCCTAAACTTCATAAAACATGGTAGGATTTCAAGGGATGATCATAGGTTATTAAAAATCTCATAAAACTTAAAATACTTGTAAAAGTGGTATAAATACATAAGTATATGAGCATGTTTACTAATAAATCTTGAAAATACATCATGTTATTAATCAAATGAGAGTATAAAAAGATCAAAAACTTTACTTGTAACTTACTTGATGTTTGAAGAGGATTAGTGATAGATTACTTAGTTAAACTTCAAGGTTTCATCCTAAACTTTAACTAGATTACTAGATAACCTTGTAAACACTTTGATTCTTGAAAAATATAGATCCCCCATGAAGGTTGCTGCTGCCATGAGTTTCTAGGAGAGAAAAGAGATTGATTTTTGTGATAAAAATAAATTATTAGCTAGTTATTTCCTTATATAGTCCAAGGGCATTTTGGTAATTTTATCAAAAGGGCATAATTGTAATTTCAGTGACAATTGAAAGTATCTAGATATTTGTTAGATATTTAGGATGAGTATGAAGGAAGTTTGATAATATCTCGTTCACGGAGTCAGTTTTGGTTCCGATAATCGCTAAACGTAAATTATTAAGCCGCGAAACGTAAATCCGGGTATCGTAAAAATATGAAACTTGAAAGAATGACTAAACTTGTCAAAATACTCCATAATAGAATATAAAATGAATGGTAAGTTCCATCGGGTTGCTTAAACGCTGTTAAAACTGGAAACGCGGGTTTAAAACGCGTAATTCGCGTAAAACGCTGAACTGGAAAATGTAAAATTCCAAAACTTTTAGAATTGTCGTAAAATGAGAGAAAATCATATTTTTATCGTTTATAGCATTTTATGGACATATCGGAATGCTGGAATGACGTTTAAACCTAAAAGTAAATCTTGGACACGGCTTCGTGATTTTTGCAGAAATGATCCGACGAGCACCAAACTCTCGGAATATCATTAAAATAGTTTAACTTACGAGAATATGAAATAAAAATTTCAGAGATGAATAGTGAAAGTGAATAGTAAAAAATGAATAGTAACTTCCGAAATGAAAAATGAAATTTCGACGTTTGAAAAAGGACATGAAATTACGAGTTGTGACATTCTTCCCCTCTAAAAGAAACTTCGTCCCGAAGTTCAGTTTGTGTTGGTCTCTGAAATGGTATTGGTGAAAAGATGATAATATTCGAGAATTCCAGCGAACTTTCACGATAGGAATTCGACTTTGCTTCAACTATTCGACCTTACCGTCCATGGTTTCTATTGGTTCTCCTACAAGGTTTTGGTTTGTCGTTGGGTTGGATTCCTTCCAATGGAATCATGAGTGACTAATCTGAAAGTCATTTCTTGAGATTTGGAAAACTTGAAACATGTTTGTGTAACCTACTGTTTTCTAACAAGGCTCAAGTCTGACGGTCACTAGTCCTACTCTGTCTAAAATATTAAATGGTCCAGTGTATATCAGGTTTAACTTTCTGAATTTTTCTGAATGGTATCATGCCTTTCCTAGGCAGAACTTTCAACATAACCCTGCCACCAACTTGAAATTCTAATGGTTTACAACTTATCGAACTTGTAACTGATTCTTGATTTGTAGGAAATTCCTGGTTATTTCATGAATGCTTACTGGACTAGCGAGTTGGGCTTTTCCAAATTTCGATCCGTCAATGGATGTTGGCACTTCGACCATTGAGTGCTTCAAATGATGTAGTCTCTAAGTTCGTGTAGTAACTATGGTTGCAACTGAATTTGGTTTATGGTAAATGGTTAGTCCAACCATTTCTAGAGTCAATCACTCATGCTCTGAGCATATCTTCCTATGTTTGAATCGTTCTCTAATTTATGACCATTGGTCTGCAGATGATAGGTGGTGTAGTTCCAAAGGAATCTTAATGTAATCGCTAGGAGTTTGAGGTGAATCAAATTCCTCTATTAGGAATAATTGGAATGGTTATTATGAATCTTGTTTGAAAGACTTATAAGGTTAAGTTCATCAAAGGGTGTTGCTGAAAATAATAGATTAGGATAAGGCTGTGATCCTCCGCAGGATGTCATGAATTGAGTCTTTCTCCACCTACGATGCTTAGTCTCCATTACTACGATTTTCCCCAAGCTCTATGTCGTCAATTCGCAAAATCCTAAATGTATAAGTGATGTAATATAGTGATTGATTTTTCAAAGTTTGTTTTGAGATTGTGCTTTGTTCATAAACCTTCCCTGAATAAATGAATCTACAACTTTAAGCAAACGGCTTTCCAAGTAACATTTTTTTTCTTGATGTTTCAAAATTTAATAGTTATGCAAGATAGGACAGTTTTCAACATAAGGTGGATAATATGGTTTACCAAAGATCGATGTTTAAAATTTCCTAACATTCAATAGTTTTGTAAAAGATTAACCAAAAGGAATTTGCTTATCAAAATAAGTGCCTCAGAAAAGTATTGCTTACAAGATATATGTTTTGTATAAATGTAATTTGGAGAAAAATCCATTTAAAAGTGAAAGTATTAAGAGGATAAAATAGCCAGGTATGTATGTCTGCACAATTGCATAGGTGTCTAACATGTTTGAATAAAGTCTATTGGTGAGGACATGTTCAATCTATAGTCTCGGTTAAGAGGTTGGATTTATCTCTATGGTGTTGCTTAGTGAGCACTCGTATCTAAACGAATCTTGTAATTCAGTCAAGCCAATACTTTCTAGATGGTAGAATTTTTGGTGATTAGGCCAGTGATAGTGGTTCGAATAGTTTTGTGATATCTTGAGATTTCTGTTGAGTTTTGAATGGTCTTAATGTACCGAGGGATCCTCCTCATAGATGGTATGGAAAGTCTTTCCTAGGGAGGTCATTGATAATATCCACTTATCAATATAGGGAGTAGTGAGTGATGAGTGACATAGGAATCTATAGAGTGTCACCTAATTCCTTATATATATATATATATGGGGATGGGGAAAAGAAATGATAGTGATGATGAGAAGGGAAAAGACTGTGACAACTGTGACAAAACGAGATTGTGATAAAAGAAAATACTGTGATGTAAGTGTATCGTGCATAGACGTGAATGTTCATAAGATGAAACGACCAATTGACGTGCTTCCAAGCGGCGGTTCACGAGGTGATGAAAAGTATGAATGTTCTGACAACGAGGGTATACACACACATGAATGAAACATTTGGAAATTGAGTAAAGGATTCAATCCAGACAAAATTTTATTATAACCATTTTCAGTGTTGCAAAATTCATTTCTGAGTCAGAGATAGGTGGTCAGCCTATATCTCACTATCCCGGGTCGAAAATAAATGACCAGTCTATATTCTACCGAGGTTCCATGAATTTTGAAATACTCAGCTCAGTTATACTAATACCATGTCCTTCACGAATAAAAAGACGTTATGAAAGACTAAGGCAGGTGACCAAACTCGAGGTCAAATGATGAAACTATGCAAAGAAAACATAACGCGGTGACATATATGATACGTGAACATGCTTATATGAAAGACAATTATAGTAATCAACTAGAATAAATGAATATAATATATCAGATAATGAGAAACAAATCTCATCACCTATGTCAGCAGCAAACCATAAGTGAGGCATCATCTTGGCAGGCAGGCACGTGATGGTCATAGGGTTAAGTTTTCTTGAAAGTAGTCATAGTCTAGGTTTTAAAAACACTTAGTTCGCTATAGCCAAAGCTCTGATGCCAATCTGTCCCACCCCCAAAATCGGGTCCAGCGGAAGCATACATGTAGCTGGGGTGTAACTCAATTGGTATTACAACACAAGTTCAAAAATGGTTTTCACTTGAATCATTTAGAATAAAATAGTTTAATAAAAAAATGTTGAATTTACATTGTTAAAAGTAGTGCGGAAGTAGGCCCTTAAAATAGTTTAAAACGGTCCCCAAATGAATAATCAGAGTCTTCTATGACCATGCCATGCCCTGCCAAAACCTCCTGTAGCGTGCCATAGCTTAAAACCTGAAAATACATGCTAAAGTGTCAACACGAGGTTGGTGAGTTCATAGAGTCTTGTGAAAAAAATGTAATGCACGTGAATGAAGATTTCCCAGCAAAGGCCTCGTAAATCCACTCAGTTCCAAGTCCCGCCATAAGAGACTTGTAACCTATGTGTTTACGACCCACTGCCAAATATGATCTATGTGAACAAAAGTAATACTTGTATTTAAATTCCAAGATAAATATAGCAAAACGGCTATATAAATAATTCAGACAATGAGGCCATTTGGTAAATCAGTCAAGTAAAGAAACAACAATATTATGTTTGACATCACAACCAAGTGGGGAATACCACAATATTACGTTTGACATCACAGCCAAGTGGGGAATACCACAATACATTTGACATCACAGCCAAGTGGGGAATACCACAATATTACGTTTGACATTACAGCCAAGTGGGGAATACCACAATATTACAATGAACATATAGGAACAATTGGTGACCATGAGGACATATAAACAAGGATGATCAATCCCATGAAATACAGGTAATCAAACATACCAAAGAAATACAGGTAATCAAACATACCAATGAAATGCAGGTAATCAAACATACCAATGAAATGCAGGCGATCAAACATATATTTAAGTAAAGCTGAAAATATTTGAGTAACCAACCATGTAAAGCAAGTAACGCGTTTAAGTAAAACGGGCATGTATTCTCCCCCAAAGAGTTTACGAAACAATTAAAAGAGTAGGGGCTATGACTCACCTGGTGCAATAGTTACGATGACAACAGTGAATACACAGAAATGAGGCACGATCTCTAACCGCAACCTAATATTAATGATATGATCTAATGTAAGAAATGAAATGATGCTACACATGCAAATACGTATGTTATCGATACCACTCGTGAAATTTGAAAATAATGTTTATCGTCGAAAAATACATTTTTGATGTCTTGTTAGGTTAATGAACACTTTCCATGTAAATAGGTTGAAACGGTACTCCACGATCCTCGTTTGGTGTTCTATCGGCAAATATAAGGTTTTCATCGCAAAATATAACATTTTCATTACTTGAAAATATGTCCAAATTGGCCTCGTAAAACTAGTCGCGAAATAGTGAATATTAAGAGTTAGGAAAGAAGCTCAGTAGTTTTTAGGAAGATTTTCACCTTATCTAAAAAATCATAGAACTGAAGTTTGTCCATACGGGTCTCGATCATAAAGATAAATAGCCGAGAAGTAAGATGCTTGGGCTGTTTTGGCAGATTCTGGGCAGTTTTCGGGAAAGTTTGGAAGACCATAAGTTATTCGTTATAAATCCTTTTGACAAACAGTTGGAGGTTTTGAAAACTATGCTGGGTAAACTAACTTTTTGTCAATGATGTAAATTTTTCAGAAATGAGTTTATCAATGAAGAAAATGGCTCTCAACCTGGTCACTTGACGAAATGGTTAATACTTGGAAAATTTTCTTAAGTGTTTTGCTGAATCAAAAATAATAAAATCGTCTAAGTTCAAACGCTTGTATCTTTTTCGTTATAAGCTCGTTTTCTACGTTATTTATATCCCCAGAATCGTGGGACAACATACTAATATATTTTTGATAATTCGGGATGGCTAGATCAAGTTTTACACCACAGATTGGCCTTTGAAAATTGTGGGACAGCAATTACAATTTTCAGAAAAAAATAGTTTTCGTCGTTAAACTTGCAAAAATCATACCTCCTTCGTTATAAACTCGTTTTAATCCGTTCTTTCGCCCACGGCTTTGTTTTTGAATATATTTTCTAAATCATTGGCCAAAAAGTACACCCAACCCCCTGGATTTCCCACGTTTTACAAATAGGGACAGTAGGTATTTTTCTTGTTCAATACTTGGTTTCCTAGTTACTAACTTGTATAAAAACCTTCCAAACAACTTCAATACAACCCTTAAACTACCATACACCTTCTTATGGTGTCATGGGGTCCTAAACTTCATAAAACATGGTAGGATTTCAAGGGATGATCATAGGTTATTAAAAATCTCATAAAACTTAAAATACTTATAAAAGTGGTATAAATACATAAGTATATGAGCGTGTTTACTAATAAATCTTGAAAATACATCATGTTATTAATCAAATGAGAGTATAAAAAGATCAAAAACTTTACTTGTAACTTACTTGATGTTTGAAGAGGATTAGTGATAGATTACTTAGTTAAACTTCAAGGTTTCATCCTAAACTTTAACTAGATTACTAGATAACCTTGTAAACACTTTGATTCTTGAAAAATATGGATCCCCCATGAAGGTTGCTGCTGCCATGAGTTTCTAGGAGAGAAAAGAGATTGATTTTTGTGATAAAAATGAATTATTAGCAAGTTATTTCCTTATATAGTCCAAGGGCATTTTGGTAATTTTATCAAAAGGGAATAATAATAATTTCAGTGACAATTGAAAGTATCTAGATATTTGTTAGATATTTAGGATGAGTATGAAGGAAGTTTGATAATATCTCGTTCACGGAGTCAGTTTTGGTTCCGATAATCGCTAAACGTAAATTGTTAAGCCGCGAAACGTAAATTCGGGTATCGTAAAAATATGAAACTTGAAAGAATGACTAAACTTGTCAAAATACTCCATAATAAAATATAAAATGAATGGTAAGTTCCATCGGGTTGCTTAAACGCTGTTAAAACTGGAAACGCGGGTTTAAAACGCGTAATTCGCGTAAAACGCTGAACTGGAAAACGTAAAATTCCAAAACTTTTAGAATTGTCGTAAAATGAGAGAAAATCATATTTTTATCGTTTATAGCGTTTTATGGACATATCAGGATGCTGGAATGACGTTTAAACGTAAAAGTAAATCTCGGACACGGCTTCGTGATTTTTGCAAAAATGATCCGACGAGCACCAAACTCTCGGATTATCATTAAAATAGTTTAACTTACGAGAATATGAAATAAAAATTTTGGAGATGAATAGTGAAAGTGAATAGTAAAAATGCATAGTAACTTTTCGAAATGAAAAATGAAATTTCGACGTTTGAAAAAGGACATGAAATTACGAGTTGTGACACGTTGTTTCACTATATTAACACCTATAGCACTATAATTTTCACAATTATAAAGATTTCAAAACATTATGAGTGGTATAGATAACATATGCACATGCATTCATAACATCGATATATAATCTAAATTAGATTATTCTTCATTCATATTAGGTTGCGGCTAGGAGTTGCGCCTTGTTATTTCAGATCACTTCATTGAACTTTGTTCCATCACTACAAGTGAGTTTTCATAGCCCCGTTTATATTTTTATTGTTTCCAAATCCCACGGGAGAGAATACATTGCACCAATTTTCGTACGAGCCTAAGTATCAAATCATTTGTACAATGCTTAAGTTACCTAGCTGCCATGTTAAAGTCCCCTATTCATTTATCATGGACCATTAATTATGCGTAAGAGAGAGTGAGTGGATAGATCTATTGAGGGTGACGCCTCCATCCGTGGTAGTTATACCTACAGTCAAACGGATGCATTTCATTTCTGTCATTTTAGAGTGTTTGGCAGAACACTCTGGAGGGGCATATACATCATCAGTCTAGCTTCGGGGTCATGAGTTTAAGGGCTATTGTACTATATTTTTTATGTGACTTTTGTCATGCACTTTATACTTGAGGTTATCGTATAACATTTCATTTTTACAAACCTATGATTTCTCACCAACATATTTGTTGACCATTTTAGCAATGTATTTTCAGGTAACTAAGATATATCCATCATGGCATGCATGGAATCATTACATTGAGTAGCGAGGATGACGCGTCTCATTTTGGATTTTCATGCACTTTTATAATATCGTTTGATCGTACCAAACTTATTTCCGCAAACTTTTCAAACTATGGGACCTATGTTATGTAACTCTGAATGTTTTAAATAAATCAAACGATGTATTTTCAAAACGACACTTTAGGTCATTCAATATAACCTTGTATGTGATGCTATGGACGTTACACCCAGGTATTTCATTCCGCTGCCATTCAGGTAAATTAAGGGTGTGACAGATTGGCATCAGAGCTAAGGTTATAGCGAACTAGGTTGTATCTTGGACCCTAGACTATAACCACATCATCATAGCATCTCATCATTACATCATAATTGCATATTTATTATTTTAGGTGATTTCATTACACAGGTTATTCATTCCATTTCACATTGATTGTCATAGAGACATGTCTTCAGACTCGAGCTTTATCATACTTTCCTCAGACACTGACGTTGAGGACGTTATGTCTTCCACTGCTATTATACCACCCATTCATCCAGTACCCCTGTCGCCACTTTTGGCATCGGGTGAGGACACTGAGCCCTTCGAGGAGGACGAGGTTGCTCCTACTCCCCAGATTTCTCCTATTGCACCACCAGCAGTTATACTTGCACCTTCAGATCCATCATCACCTACTACTTCTGTTCACCCAGAACCGACTCTCATGTTTCCCCGTCGCAAGACGACCATAGGCGCTAGGAAGAGTGTACGCCTTGTTACCCCATACTCCTCGGATTCCTACTACTCATACATCACCTCCACCAACAGCTACACCTACCACTACTCCTACCCCTACTTTACCTTTGCCGCTCAAGAAGCGTGCGAGGTTCACTACTCCAGCATCACCCACTATTGAGACCTCATACATTCCACCACCCCCACTATATCACATAGGTGAGAGCTCTCGAGCAGCTGCCGCGAGAGGGCCTACTGCTTTTACTTTGGATGCACAGATAGGAGATCAGCAGGGGAAGATTGATAGGTTGAGTTATCAGGTAGATGAGACCCTCACTAGTCGACTTGAGGTGGTCGAGGAGGAGGTTGAGGGATTAGTCTTAGGTAGGGTTGGTATTGATGTGTCTTATCATGGGTTAGAGGCACGATAGATGGAGCATCAGGAGCAGATTGAGAAATTGAGGGATGAGTTGCCTGAGATACGTAATAGAGCACAAATGACACAGGAGGCACAGGGACAGCAGGCACATCAGTTAGCTTTAGCTCAGGATAGGTTGACAGCTGCAGAGACTAGGGAGGCTGCTCTCCAGCTCCGAGTTGAGCACCTGGAGGAGATTTTTGTTGCGATGGATTGGGAGATCCGCTGCCTTAGGAGAGGACCTGGTGCACCTGGAGCACCTAGTGGAGCACCCGGAGGAGCCTAGGCATAGACTTGTATTATGTTAGCTTTTACTATTTTCCTAGTCCCGGGGTGTGGGACATAGTTTAAAGAACTTGTTGTCTTTTGATTGTTGTACAAACAAATGTATCAAGTATGACTCTACTATGTTGGAATGGTTGTGCTATCTATTATATCGGTCCATGTAGGCCGAAATTTTCATGTATTATATTCATGTGTTGTGATTATATTTATGATATTTCGTGGTTGCTCTTTACTATTATTGTGCTTATACATGTCGTGGTTGTATTTATACATGTCATGGTTGTATTTATACTTATTGTGGTTGTATATATACATGTCGTGGGTATGTACATTTTGTACGGTGACTATTTCTATTTATGATTTCCTCATGGTTATTTTCCGTTGTGATTTATCAGAAATATGGCGCCAAGGAAGGGTAAGACTGTACCGAAAACATCAACTATGATACAAGCTGCTATCCGCAAGTTGGTCAGGGATAGTATAGCAGAAGCCTTGGAGATTGAGAGAGCTGAAGTAGCTGCAAGGGCTGCTGAAACTGCTTTACAATCAGGAACGAATGAACAAATCAATAATAGGCGTGAATGCACTTGGAAGGATTTCAAGATTAGTGATCCCATCAAGTTTAAGGGCACTGAAGGAGTGGTTGCTTTGATTCGCTGGTTCGAAAAGACTGAGAATGTGTTTCTCATGTGTAGCTGCCCTGATGTCAACAAGGTAAAATTTGCTACTGGTATGCTTCTGGATGAAGCTATGTCATGGTGGAATTCTTATTCTCAGCCGATTGGTATGGAAAATGCCTACAAGCTCACCTGGGATCAATTCAATAAATTGATGACTAAGAAGTTTTGCCCTCGTACTGAGGTGAAGAAGTTGGAAACAAAGTTCTATGAGCTGGTAACTAAAGATGATGACATCGAGACCTACATTAGGAGGTTTCAAGAGTTGGCTGCACTATGCCCAACTATGGTTCCTGATGATGAGAAAAAGATGGAAAACTTCATTGGTGGACTGCCTAAAAGCATCCAAGGGGATGTGATTTCTTTTGATCCCCAATCAATGGAAGAGGCTATTCGGATAACTCAAAAACTCATGGCTCAAGCGGTAAAGGGTAAGTCCATTGTCAACAACAACAACAACCGTTCTCACAACAACAATTACAATAATAACCGAAGCAACAATAATTATAACAACAACTAAAACAACAACTACCCCAATAACCGGAACAACAACTCAAACAATAACAACAACAGGAAGAGGAGGTTGGACTACAATCAAGATGGGAATGCTACTCAACCACCACCTAAAAACAAGAAGTGGGAAGGGCCTATGTTGCAGGGCCAACTGAAGGGAAAGGATATGTGAGTAAGTTACCCAAGTGAAACAAGTGCCAAACTCATCATAACCCTGGTGATTGTCCAAGGCCTTGTGGTAACTGTGGAAAAGTCGGTCATCAGACTAGGGAATGCAGAGCTCCGCGCATGGAGAATAACCAGAATCAGCCAAGAGCATGTTTTGGTTGTGGAGAAGTTGGACACTATAAGAATAATTGTCCAAAGGGAAAGAATCAAGGAGCTGGGAATCAAGGTGGAACGGCTCGGGGAAGAGCTTATGTTATGGGAGGAGAAGATGTCAAAGAGGACCCCGAATGTTGTTACGGGTACGTTCCTTGTTGATGCGTGGGAATCGCAACAGGCTTTACCTCTCGAGGGATCTCGAGAAGCTTACAACCCCCACCAGGCAGTGTACCTGATCGTTGTAGTATAGTATAGTGACAAGTACCGGGGGATTGATCGTTCAGCTTAGGAATAGTGTCGCTAGGATTAGAAAGCCTAAATACTAGTTCTAAAGGTGAGGGATGATTATTTTTGTATTTTTATATTTTTATGAAAGCAATTAAAATCTCGGGTTTGAAAGATTTGGGCGGAATTAGTTGCTATTCAACTAACCCAATACTAAGATGCAATTAAAATAAAATACTAAAAAATGAAAATAAACTAATTAAACTAAAGTTGTAAGCAGTAATTGGAGAAAATGTGTTTACTTAGATTTCACTACTCCCTAGATATCTTTTACACGTTAATTACTTGTTATAATTGCATGGATGACGGATCGTATTCCTTAATACCATTCATGGGGTGGCACACATAACTCCCCAATTCTATGAGCTCTTATCTCCTCCTACACCATGCCCAACACAACTATAGGGATTGTAAACAGTGGCTCATGCATTAAATACAACCAATAAAGACCTAGTGCGCCTCGGTTCATGTTTCTTAAGACGTTCAAGCATGTTACCATTTGGAGATCTGCCAGTTTTCTTAAGCCTAACATATAAATCATTCATCCAAGACAAGTATAAACAAGTAATCAACACATAATTAACATCTAGGTTTCATTAGATCTAAGCAAACACAAGATAGATCTAGCCTAGCATGATGGAATTAAGGCAAGAACATGATATAGACAACCAACACATAGACATATTGATTGAATTAGAAGAACACTTATCTTGATTAATCATGCAAGGTATCAAGGGGTTGGAACCCTTGAAAAACCTGTAAAGTTACACCAAAATCGTACTTAGGGTTTCTCCCAAAACTTCTCTCTTTTTAATGTGTGAAAATTAGAAAACTATATATAGAAAAACAGGTATGACGGCGTCAAGACAAACAATGTGACGCCGTCACCTCGCCGCCAAAACTCTCCTCGGACTTCCTAGATCCACTTCTGACGTCGTCAAGACTTAAGTACTTCCAGGCCGTCATGACTCTTTTACTCTTGACGCCCTTCCTACGTGACGCCGTCAAATCTGTTCTGGGTCGTCATGGAAATTCATGAAATTTGCTCTTGACGCCGTCAAGATTTTGCTCTTGAAGCCGTCACCTACTGTTCCCAGCATGGAAAATTAAGACTTTGGCGTTTTCTTCACTTTTATGCTCCAAAAACGTCTGAATTGCTTCCTTTTCCAGATTTCTCTCCCAAAGTACCTAAAATCACAAAAGGAACGATTTAGGGTAATATTTGATCAAATAAATTCGGATTCGGGCTTAAATGACCCCCTAAAAGTGGTTTATTTTTCGCCTCATCATATACCCTTAAACTTGAGATTTGCTTGTCCTCAAGCAAATGCGCTTTTATTCTAGTCAAAATACAAGTTAGGGGTCATTTAACACTAATATAAAAGTAATTACAACAAATAATCGTTCCACTAAAGACCAAAGACAAGCACGGAGGTCATACACTAGCACCTCACAAATAGTGTTTAGATACTCACATCTCTCGGGTGTAATAAAGTATAGATTACAATATGGAAACGGAAGATATCTCTCACTACCGTATCGACTAGCACCTTTTGAGATGCAAGAATTGTCGAACTAATTACAGGAGGCATAGGGACAGCAGGCACATCAGTTAGCTTTAGCTCAGGATAGGTTGACAGCTGCAGAGACTAGGGAGGCTGCTCTCCAGCTCCGAGTTGAGCACCTGGAGAAGATTGTTGTTGCGATGGATTAGGAGATCCGCCGCCTTAGGAGAGGACCTGGTGCACCTGGAGCACCTAGTGGAGCACCCGTAGGAGCCTAGGCATAGACTTGTATTATGTTAGCTTTTACTATTTTCCTAGTCCCGGGGTGTGGGACATAGTTTAAAGAACTTGTTGTCTTTTGATTGTTGTACAAACAAATGTATCAAGTATGACTCTACTATGTTGGAATGGTTGTGCTATATATTATATCGGTCCATGTAGGCCGAAATTTTCATGTATTATATTCATGTGTTGTGATTATATTTATGATATTTCGTGGTTGCTCTTTACTATTATTGTGCTTATACATGTCGTGGTTGTATTTATACATGTCGTGGTTGTATTTATACTTATTGTGGTTGTATATATACATGTCGTGGGTATGTACATTTTGTACGGTGACTATTTCTATTTATGATTTCCTCATGGTTATTTTCCGTTGTGATTTATCAGAAATATGGCGCCAAGGAAGGGTAAGACTGTACCGGAAACATCAACTATGATACAAGCTGCTATCCGCAAGTTGGTCAAGGATAATATAGCAGAAGCCTTGGTGATTGAGAGAGCTGAAGTAGCTGCAAGGGCTGCTGAAACTGCTTCACAATCAGGGACGAATGAACAAATCAATAATAGGCGTGAATGCACTTGGAAGGATTTCAAGATTAGTGATCCCATCAAGTTTAAGGGCACTGAAGGAGTGGTCGCTTTGATTCGCTAGTTCGAAAAGACTGAGAATGTGTTTCTCATGTGTAGCTGCCCTGATGTCAACAAGGTAAAATTTGCTACTGGTATGCTTCTGGATGAAGCTATGTCATGGTGGAATTCTTATTCTCAGCCGATTGGTATGGAAAATGCCTACAAGCTCACCTGGGATCAATTCAAGAAGTTGATGACTAAGAAGTTTTGCCCTCGTACTGAGGTGAAGAAGTTGGAAACAAAGTTCTATGAGCTGGTAACTAAAGGTGATGACATCGAGACCTACATTAGGAGGTTTCAAGAGTTGGCTGCACTATGCCCAACTATGGTTCCTGATGATGAGAAAAAGATGGAAAACTTCGTTGGTGGACTGCCTAAAAGCATCCAAGGGGATGTGATTTCTTTTGATCCCCAATCAACGGAAGAGGCTATTCGGATAACTCAAAAACTCATGGCTCAAGTGGTAAACGATAAGTCCGTTGTCAACAACAACAACAACCGTTCTCACAACAACAATTACAATAATAACCGAACCAACAATAATTATAACAACAACCGAAACAACAACTACCCCAATAACCGGAACAACAACTCAAACAATAACAACAACAGCAAGAGGAGGTTGGACTACAATCAAGATGGGAATGCTACTCAACCACCACCGAAGAAACAAGAAGTGGGAAGGGCCTATGCTGCAGGGCCAACTGAAGGGAAAGGATATGCGAGTAAGTTACCCAAGTGAAACAAGTGCCAAACTCATCATAACCCTGGTGATTGTCCAAGGCCTTGTGGTAACTGTGGAAAAGTCGGTCATCAGACTAGGGAATGCAAAGCTCCGTGCATGGAGAATAACCAGAATCAGCCAAGAGCATGTTTTGGTTGTGGAGAAGTTGGACACTATAAGAATAATTGTCCAAAGGGAAAGAATCAAGGAACTGGGAATCAAGGTGGAACGGCTCGGGGAAGAGCTTATGTTATGGGAGGAGAAGATGTCAAAGAGGACCCCGAATGTTGTTACAGGTACGTTCCTTGTTAATAATCGTTATGCATCCATTTTATTTGATTCAGGAGCCGATAGAACTTTTGTTTCTCTTGCATTTGCATCTTTACTCAATATTGAACCAACCACATTAGACATTTCCTATATCGTCGAATTAGCTAATGGGTCATTAGTTAACACCAACACCATTGTCCGTGGTTGCACTATCAATTTCCTGAACCACCCATTCAATATAGACCTCATGCCCGTAGAACTTGGAAGTTTCGACATCATTATCGGTATAGATTGGTTCTCTCGACATCGTACAAGAATCATTTGTGATGAGAAAGTTGTTCACCTTCCTTATGACGGTGAAAATTTGGTTATTCATGGAGAACGAAGTGGAACTAGAATCAATATCATATCATGCATCAAAACCGAGAAATACATAAAGAAGGGTTGTTATGCATTCTTAGCTCACATTACTAACAAAAAGTCGGACGAGAAACGACTTTAAGATGTGCCAATTGTTAAGGAATTTCCCGAAGTCTTTCCGGAAGAATTGCCAGGACTTCCACCTATACGGCAAGTCGAGTTCCAAATTGACTTAGTGCCAGGAGCCGCACCAGTTGCGCGAGCACCGTATCGACTAGCACCTTCTGAGATGCAAGAATTGTCAAACCAATTACAAGAACTTTTGGACAAAAGATTCATTAGACCGAGTTCCTCGCCTTGGGGAGCCACGATTTTGTTTGTAAAGAAGAAACATGGATCTTTCAGAATGTGCATCGACTCTCGCGAATTGAACAAGTTAACGGTGAAGAATCGTTATCCACTCCCCAGGATCGATGACTTGTTCGATCAGTTGCAAGGTTCTAGTTTTTATTCCTAGATCGATTTACGATCCGGTTTTCATCAACTTAGAGTTCGGGAAGAGGATATCCCGAAGACGGCATTCAGAACCCGTTATGGTCATTATGAATTTCAAGTAATGTCGTTCGGATTAACTAACGCACCTGCGGTATTCATGGACCTCATGAATAGGATGTGCAAGCCATATCTTGATAAGTTTGTAATTGTATTCATTGACGACATCTTGATTTATTCCAAGAATAGGCAGGAGCATGAAGAACACCTCAGAACAATCTTAGAACTACTCAAGAGGGAGCAATTGTATGCCAAATTTTCGAAGTGTGATTTTTGGATACGAAGATTTCAATTTCTTGGCCATGTCATTGATAGTCAAGGATTACAAGTTGATCCAGCAAAGATCGAGGCAGTTAAAGATTGGGCTACGCCCAAGACTCCTATAGAGATTCGTCAATTCTTAGGACTTGCTGGATATTATAGAAGGTTCATTGAAGGGTTTTCTAAGATAACTAAGCCGCTAACCAAGTTGACCCAAAAGAATTAGAAATATGAATGGTGAGAAAAGCAAGAGTCCACTTTTCAGTTGTTGAAACAGAAGCTTTGTAGCGCGCCGATTTTGGCACTACCAAAAGGTATTGAGAACTTCGTGGTATATTGCGATGCATCACATAAAGGACTTGGAGCTGTGTTGATGCAGAATGAGAAGGTAATAGCTTATGCATCTCGACAGCTTAAGAAACACAAGAAGAATTACACTACACACGACTTAGAGTTGGGTGCAGTGGTTTTTGCACTCAAGATTTGGAGGCACTACCTTTATGGTACGAAGTGCGTAGTGTTCACACATCACAAGAGCTTACAGTATATACTTGATCAGAAGGGACTCAATATGAGACAACGTCGTTGGGTAGAATTGCTTAGTGATTACGACTGTGAGATCCGATATCACCCGGGGAAAGCCAATGTTGTGGCTGATGCACTTAGTCGGAAGGAACGACTCAAACCTTTGAGGGTCAGGTCATTGGGAATGACAATCATTTCTCCGTTACCATCAAAGATTCTTGAGGCTCAAATTGAGGCACTTAAGGAAGAAAATCGACCGAATGAGAAACTCTATGGTATGCCAGAGAACAAAAATGGTTTTGTTAAGAGATCAGATGGAGTATTATTCTTCAAGGACCGAAGTTGGATACCTCTCTATGGTGGAATACGAGAATTGATTATGCATGAATTACACACGTCAAAGTATTCTATTCATCCAGGTTCTTATAAGATGTATCAGGATCTTAAGAAACTTTATTTGTGGCCGGATATGAAAGCAGAAATAGCTAAGTATGTTAGCAAATGCCTTACTTGTGCTAAAGTGAAAACCGAGTACCAGAAACCGTCAGGGTTACTTCAACAACCGGAGATTCCACAATGGAAATGGGAACGTATTACATTGGACTTTGTCACTAAACTTCCCAAGACGTCAGGTGGTTACGATGCTATTTGGGTGATAGTTGATCGTCTCACCAAATCAGCTCACTTCATACCGATTAGAGAGACTTATTCCATGGATCAGCTCGCTAGACTTTATGTCAAGGAAATAGTCTCGAGGCACGGCGCACCAATTTCCATCTTTTCCAACAGAGATAGTCGTTTTACTTCAAACTTTTGGCGATCATTGCAAGATTCATTTGGATCTAAGTTAGACATGAGCACTACCTACCATCCTCATACCGATGGTCAGAGCGAGAGGACAATTCAAACACTGGAGGACATGTTGATAGCATGTGTTATTGACTTTGAAAATGGTTGGGCTAACCATTTGCCATTAATCGAGTTTTCTTACAACAACAGTTACCATTCAAGCATAAAAGCAGCACCATTCGTGGCACTTTATGGTCGTAAGTGTCGATCCCTAGTTTGTTGGGCCGAAGTTGGTGATGTACAATGTACTGGTCAGGAGTTGGTACGAGACACAACCGAAAAGATAATTCAGATTCGAGAAAGACTCGAAACAGCTAGAAGTCGACAAAAGAGCTACGCAGATATTCGACGCAAACCATCAGAATTTCAGGTTGGAAACGAAGTTATGTTGAAAGTCTCGCCTTGGAAATGCGTGATACGATTCGGGAAATGCGGGAAGTTGAACCCGAGGTACATTGGGCCATTTAATATTTTAGAATGGATTGGTCCGGTAGCTGACAAGCTTGAGCTTCCGTCAGAATTCAACAACATTCATAACACGTTTCATGTCTCAAATCTCAAGAAATGTCTTTCTGATGAGTCATCCATAATCCCGCTTGAAGAAATTCAACTCGATGTTAACTCTGTGGAGGAACCAGCAGAAATCACGGACCGTGGGGTCAAGCAACTGAAACAGAGTCGAATTCCTATGCGAAAGTTTTCTGGAATTCTCGAAAAGGTCCCGAGTTTACTTGGGAACGAGAAGACCAAATGCAACTCAAATACCCACATCTTTTCACAGAACCTATTTCAGAGACCAACACCAGATGAATTCAGGGACTGAATTCCTTTTTGGGTATGCGACTATCACAATTCACAATTTCAGGTCATTTTCCTAAGTCTCGACAATTTTCTATTCACAGATTTCCATTCATAAATTACTATTCATCATTTCACAATTCATCGTTTCATGTAAACTAGGTTTTCGGGTATTCATTTTTCATAACCAGGAAGGGTTAACCATGTGATCATAAGACATCATTCATAATACATTTCATAGACTAGGGTTAGTCTACATATCATCACTTCATCATGTGCATTCTATTCCACTCTTAGGTTATATATATTATTTAAACTACTTATATTTAATTATAAATAAACAATCACAAGTGATCAATGATTTTTATCAACTCACCAAACAATTCCCACTATGGCACTAGTATTTTCATAAACTAATTATATTGCTACTAGAATAATAAAAGTTATTTATTTTATATTTTAAGGGTTTATATATTTTTAAACATTCATTTATATTAACTCATAACAATATTTGTATCAACCAAGCAATATCTATCAACACACTCAATGTTTGCAAAAATTATATGTTATAATTTTTATGACGTTATTTTGTCATGTTAGTTCCAATAAAAATCTATTTTTAATTAACCCGGTACCCAAATACGCTAAACCGCTCAAACTATACACTAAACGGTACCCCGTAATCAAAATAATGTACCAAAAATATCAACACAACCACCCCATTAGATGTGGCCAGTTTGTGATGTGTCTAGGACACACGTCCTAGCCACTAAGCCACTATATAAGCCTTATATCACCTAACATAAAACATACATGCAAACTTTATAATTTTGAGATCAAAATAAAACTCTTTATTCTCTCTTTTCTCTTGAGGGTGTACGGCAATAACAAAAACAAGAAGGTGAAAGCATCAAATTTTCAAGATCAAGTTAGTTTCTAGGTTATTTTGTATTCCTTGTTAGGGTTTTGAAATAAAAACCCAAGGTATACTTAGGTTTTCATCACAAAAATCTCATTATCATTCAAGTAAGTAAACTAATCTATTTTTCATAATCCTACAATGATTTTACAATGTACATCTCAATTTATTTACACATGCAAGTAGTATGTAATTTATACCACTCCATTTCATGTTTTTATCATCCTTATGAGCTAGAAATTAATCTTAAGAGTGTATTGGTGTGGAGACTTGTTTGACAACATTTAGGAACCCATGACACCCTAAGAAGGTGTATGGTAGGTTATGGGAATTGTTGGAGTTATTGGTGATGAATTTGGACAAGTTATTGACTAGGAAACCATTTTTGGAAATACATTGTTGGCTACTGTCCCTATTCGTAAAATATGGTAAACTCAGTAGGTATGGACTAATTTTTGACCAAAGATATAGAAAATACATTCTAAGATGAAACCATGGCCGCAAGAATGAGTAAAAACCGATTTATTATGAAAAAGTTATGATAAAAACAAGTTACACCAAGTTTTGATTTAAACAATTTGGGACAGGCTGGTCATTTTTGTAAAACCTGGAGAAATCAGTAGCCTATAACCTATTTTTGACCAAATACTCAGAAAGTAAATCTTATATTGAAACCGTAGCCGCTTGAATGGACTAACTTCTGTTTACGACGAAAAAGTTATGCCAAAAACCATATTCAAGGTCTAATAGACAATTTCTGAAAAATAAGTGCTGATGCACAACTTTTAGTGGGTAAAATGGAGCACTAACAATTAATATAATGCACTATGTTAAAAATTTATTAATTCACTATAATACGAAACCATGGATATATAGAACGTAGAAAATGAGTTTATAACGACCAAAATACACCTTGTTTTGCGAAGTGTTGCCCAAGACTATTTTCAGAAATTTTCTAAGTACAGTAAATTTCAATGAAAGTTATATTTTCACTATATGACTATTATAAAATATTCTTTCACTATATTAACACCTATAGCACTATATGACTTGGTGTGAAAATATAAAGTATAATTTTCACAATTATAAACATTTCAAAACATTATGAGTGGTATAGATAACATATGCACATGCATTCATAACATCGATATATAATCTAAATTAGATTATACTTCATTCATATTAGGTTGCGGCTAGGAGTTGCGCCTTGTTATTTCAAATCACTTCATTGTACTTTGTTCCATCACTACAGGTGAGTTTTCATAGCCCCGTTTACAATTTTATTGTTTCCAAATCCCATGGGGGAGAATACATTGCACCAATTCTCGTATGAGCCCAAGTATCAAATCATGTGTACAATGCTTAAGTTACCTAGCTGCCATGTTAAAGTCCCCTATTCATTTATCATGGACCGTTAATTATGCGTAAGCGAGAGTGAGTGGATAGATCTATTGAGGGTGACGCCTCCATCCGTGGTAGTTATACCGACAGTCAAATGGATGCATTTCATTTCTGTCATTTTAGGGTGTTTGGCAGAATACTCTGGAGGGGCATATACATCATCAGTCTAGCTTCGGGGTCATGAGCTTAAGGTCTATTGTACTATATTTTTTTTATGTGAATTTTGTCATGCACTTTATACTTGAGGTTATCGTATGACATTTCATTTTTACAAACCTATGATTTCTCACCAACATATTTGTTGACCGTTTTAGCAATGTATTTTCAGGTAACTAAGATATAGCCATCATGGCATGCATGAAGACATTACATTGAGTAGCGAGGATGACACGTCTCATTTTGGATTTTCATGCACTTTTATAATATCGTTTGATTGTACCAAACTTATTTCCGCAAACTTTTCAAACTATGGGACCTATGTTATGTAACTCTGAATGTTTTAAATAAACCAAATGATGTATTTTCATAACGACACTTTAGGTCGTTCAATATAACCTTGTATGTGATGCTATGGACGTTACACCCAGGTATTCCATTCCGCTGCCATTCAGGTAAATTCAGGGTGTGACATCATGACACCAAAATAGCAACATCAAAGGCTATAATTCAAAGTATTTAAGGCACTTGATGGTAAAAAAAATTGCTCAAACTTACATCAGGCTCCAAATCTTACTAAACGACTTACAAAATAAATGGGTTTGAAGTTCCTAAAGCTGAAATAAGGGGCCCTATTTTTGAACAGTTTACCTGGAAAATGGCTAAGTTTGAATCAAAATGCCAAACTAGAATAATGTAAAAATCCTAAGTCCAGTTCATCAATGTGATGAGACCTCTCCCTCTATGAATGAAACAACTAACACTTCTGACTGTGAATCAGAGTGTGCTGCCTAAGAACCATTACTTTCCCTACCAAAAGTCAAAGGTGCTACTCCTAAGAGTTAATCTGAGAGAACTGGTAAAGGTGTTGGTTCTTTCCAAACCTTATCATTCTCTGACAAGAATGACAAGGTAACTAAGAAGAAGATTCTAGATAGGCCAAACAAAAAGAAAACATTCACCAAATCAACCTCTTTATCTGATAAGCAACTGAAAATAAGGTTGAGCCTATCTCTGAGTATACTTTGATGTCCTTGGTCAAGGAAGTACTGAGACTAAAAGAACAAATGAAACCTCTGTCAGCCAATTCTACCTCCAAGTCTGTGTCAAGCAGCTCTAAATGTGTTAAATCCAAGCAGAGAGTCAATTCTAGTCCTTGCATACATTTTGGATACAAAAATCATCTATCAAATGACTGTTATAACAATCTTATGTGTAATATATGTAAGGGAGCTAAACACTTGACCAAAGAACACTCTCAGCATGTCATCATGATGAGAAACCTAAACCATTACAAGACATAATTTTCTCAAAGAAGATTTTCAAATGGTGCCTTGATCATACCAAAACCTTTCAAGCCATGTAGATACAACGGCTTCAATTATCATCAATCATATGAGTGTTCATACTACCTTGGATGTGACATATATGGGAAATTTGCTCATGAAACCTCTGACCATGGTCACCCTGTGTTTACATCAACATTTCCTCTAAACAGGAGGTACAAGATTGCTCATCAGTAATCAAAAGAACCTATTGAAAAGTGGGTTCCAAAAGAAATTAATCAGTTTACTTCTCTGTGTAGAGAATTGAAAAAATCTTTTTGGTATCTAGACAGTAGTTGTTCAAGACATATGACAGGGGTTAAACAATATATGCACCGATATATAAAGAAACCATGTCCTAAAGTAGTATTTGGAGATAAATCTTCAGGCACCACTAAGGGATATGGTTCAATGAACTTCAATGGAATAATCTTCACTAATGTCGCATATGTAAATGGTTTGAAACACAATGTGATTGATGAGGTGAAAAATTATACTATTTTAGGGGTTACTTAACCCTTAATTTCATGCACTTTGTAATTGCTTAAAATCCTTTCTGTTTGTCTTTTAGGTATTTGTGTAATTGCTGGTAATGTACAAGATTTGGGCTCATTAGAACGAAGTTTTGAAAAAAGACGAAAGTTTCAAAGTTTTGACCGACACATATGACGCCTTCACTGAAACTGACCAGAAAGTGAAGTTTCACAATTTTTCGTGATCGTTCAGTGTGTGGAGACGACCTATGTGATGCCGTCACAAATTCTACATGACGCCGTCACAACCTCAACGTGATGAAGATGGTGAAAGAATATACGACTGAAAGAGCCCCAATGAAAGTAATGGTAAGAGAGGAGAAAGATGCTCACATTACTAAGCGCGTGAATGACATTTCCGTTGTTCAAGCGGAGAATGAAGAAATTGATCAACAAGTCAATGATGACGATGATGTTGTAGAGGACAAGGAGGTGATTAAATAGGGATCAGATGGAAGTGATGATATGATCCTTACTGGATATGGAGATTATGCGGATAAAATGATGACAATGCCAAAATTTCATTCCATAAGCTACTATCTGAAACATGAAATTAAAAAGAAAAAAAATTGATCATCTCATAAACAACAATAAGTATAATGATTTGTTGAGAAAGGCCTTTATATGAGAAATGGATTACGATCAATGGTAGCATTACTGTTGGATCACACATTGTTCCTGTCATTTTCCATATCAACTTGAACGCATAGTGTTATCTGGTTACATGCTTTACTTGATACATGCAAGGATTATTGAGAATAATCTTGGATAACAATTTATGGTAGAACGCACAAGGAACATGTTATGCTTCTTGATCTGCTACAACTATATGGTTCATAAGTTTTTTAGAGTCAGTCGGTCTCCTTGTGGTAGCCTGTTGCCCGCTTCAGTTATATCAGTATAGTGTGCATAAATTATTTGGAACGAATATCAGACTTAAATTAGCTCCGTAGCAATGCACGACAACCTATATATTATTATTTTTTATATGATTTAATACCAAACTTTTTTTTACATACTAAGGGATTAATCTCCACCCTCCATTTTTATTTGATCTAATGGATGAGATTAATTTCAACGATAAAATCCCACTTTCATCATTTTTTTTTCAAATATTAATATCTTTCAAAAACTGTTAATCGTTAAACGAAAAAAAAGATACTGTCACAACGAGCATTTAATTATTTTTATAGATAGGCACTTTGACATACTTTCGACAATTTTTTTTAGTGTTTCTCACGTTTTTTTTCGTTACTAAGAAATTTTCTTGAAAAATCATATGTGATTTAACACTAATATCACATATGATATTACATATCACATGTGCTATTGTATATCATATTTGATTTAACACTAATATCACATGTGATATTACATATCATATATGATATATCACATGTGATTTTTTCATGCAAATTTCAGTGACGAAAAAATACATGAGAAAAATGATTTTTTTTGTCGAAAGTATATATCAAAGTGCCCCGTCTATAGAAAGATAATTAATTGTTCGTCGTGATTGTAATTATTTTCGCTTAACGATTAACGGTTTAAGAAATATTTAAATTATAAAAAATATGTGAAATATTAAAATGCTTTTAATCTCAAAAATTGATTTCTTTTTAGATGAATGATGGAGATGAATCCCTTGGTATATAAGAAAAATTTGGTATGTAAAATATATTTTTTTTTTCCAAAATTAACACCTATATTTTTATAATACTAGTTATAATGCACGCGCATGCGCGGGATTTTTTCTAATTTTTTTAATAATGTATTTTTATTTACTTAAAAACAAATATTTTAATTTATTTTTGCTTTATTTATGGTTTTTTATTTTGTACTATACAATGAAGAGTATTATTGAATAATGTATTTTTATATATTTAAAACCAAAAAGTTGATTATAACTAATTTGCACACTCCATATTGTGCTCTAAAGAATTAACATTTGTTGTATATTGCTTAGGCATCCACTATAGTAAAATATTATAAAGCTTTACAAATTAATTTTTTCATGCCACAACAATAAGTTTCAAACCTTTTTAGTTAATAAACCTATTTCTACTATGGCATAAACATCTTACAGCTTTATAATTGTTTCTCACAACACATGCATTATATGTCTTGAGATTATGAAAAGATTTAACATTTAAGAGTTAAGACCTTTTCATGTTACATGTGTATAAAATAAAGCTCCACTATGACTACTATAAAACATAAACATTTTCAAGTTTTTTAGACTGATTCTTAGACCTCTCATAGTTGATGCTCTTAAACTACATCAAAATACAATCTAGTTATAACATATAAAAATTCATTGGGCTCTTATGCACCCACTTTTGGGGTTAGCCTTTTCTGTGTTGACCCGGCCCGTCTAACTCCAATTTACCATGCGCTTCGTTTTGCCCCGACCCGCCCTGCCCGCCATAACTCACATCCCCTCTTTTGTCTTCGGATCCGGCTGGTGCATCTGCGGTTCCTCAACCCGTCGCCAGCTTGAATTGTAAAATAGTTTCTACAGTGATTTGTGAGGGGGGCTAAAGTAACGGGATTTTTTTAACCTTTTTATGGTCTTTGTTGCGACATGTGTTGCAAACATATGCGTTTGCGATTATGCCCACATGTTTTTTTTTTGGGATTGTAGTTTTATATCATCTCAGGTTAGGTGCATACCTAATTTCTTGATCAAAAACCCAGTGGAGAAGTTGCAATCTAGGTTTGCTTTTGTTTGTTTTTTTCCCCTGTTTCGCTTTTACGTGTTCTTTGTTGCTATTGTCACGTGCCTTATGCTGCTTTTAGGTTGCTGATGTACTTCGAGCCTCCATTAAATTGTTATTGTTGTTTATCAAGGGTTTAGGGTTATGTCACTTTTGGGTTGGTCATTTAAGTTGCTGCTTCATTAAATTGTTATCATTTAGAGTTAGATTTAGGGTTAGCTTGATTTAATGAGGTGTGCATTAACTTCTTAGGATTATTGGTATCTGCCAATGTTAGAGCTCCATAAGTGTTATGCTTAGGTTTATGTTGTGCCAATTTAATGAGCCCCTTTGCAGTTATTTAGTCTACACAAATTGGTCTCATTTAAAGCTTTAATTTGTCTTGTTTTATTTATTTATTTATTTATTTAATTTTTGTCCCTGTCCAGCATTCGGAATTTCTTGTTTTTTTATTTTTTTATTTTTTATTTATTTTTTTTTCAACTCTCTTTTTTGCAAATTATTCTTTGAAATGTATTTATTCATCAGCATAACTAATTCTGAAATATTAGTCATACTTGCTTGCCTATGTTTGGATTACTGTCTCATTGGTCTTTCTTTTCCTTCTTCTAATTATGAAACCAAAAACAAAACCTCATGTTCGAAATACAACCAAACAACTTACTCACAACCAAAAAATAACCGCCCCTTTGCCTATGCATGGGTCTGGCAAATGTTTGTTACAAGATTCTGTTACCCGTTCTTCTCAAGGTTAGTTCACCCTGTGTTTTCCATACATTATTATTTCATCTGTTTATGCCATCTGTAAGTTATAATACTTATTTTTAGAACTTCTTTGTGTAGCCGAGGATCGCCACCAGCATCACAATACTCCGATTCCTAAATTTGAAACCAGCGGTGATTTTGCCATCAGCGATGCATCTGCATCATTGGCTGCCACCTTTGGCTCTCATCGGTTGAAGCGTGCTATCACAGCTCACCGCTTGAGAGAGGCTAATTTTCCAGCTAGCTTAGGTTTGTATTTGTCCAATCACTCTTACTTTTCTGAGAAAACGTCTGAATACCATGCACTTATAGTTGGCTTTTTTTTCAGATACACCCACCACTTCACAAAAACAGTAAACACAAACTGCCAACTGTCGCTTGGATACGCCAGGCATACCTACAGCCTGTCTTGCTACTGGCGATATCTAGTGCCGCTGCAGCTAAAAAAAGCTTGCTTGATAATGTCCTTCAAGGTAACCAGAGTACACTATGTTCTATTTTTTAAAATGTTGTCTTCTACTATACCAATAACGCTATGACATACAGCATGTCCTAACTCCTTTAAAAAAAATCCTTTGCACAGTGGGTACAAGTGGGTGTGATGCTGATGAATCACCTCATGTAAATAGCAAGACATGTTTGAAACAACATCAGAAAAAAAGAAAGGTGTCAGCTGAAGTGAGCACATGATATGTCAGGCAACGTTCTTTGCTTAATCATTTGCACCGTGATTCAACCAGTGTCATTCCTCAGCGTGTTCGGCAACCAAATTCTCATACAAATCAAGGTAAATTGCAATGTCTCTTTCCCAATGCATCGTGCTTTAGGTAAATTATATTTTCCCATACTTGATTATGCATGCATTGTTTAGTTGTTGTGCTTAATTTTTGTTGATTACAGAAACAGTTGCTGCTTCCACCTCTTTTCAAGCAAATGTAAAAAAGATGAGGTTGCCAAGTTGGGCAACTTCAGCTCATGTAAGCGACCATTCTTCGGCAGCTCATTTGCAGCATCATTTCAGGAGTTCAGTACAACGTAGGGGTCTCAGTTGTGATCACTCTCAGCAGCCACCTACTTGCACAGTTAAAGGTAAGCTCCAGCATTTTTTCCCCAAAACATGTCAGTGTAAGTCAATAATTTATTTTACATAACTGATTATGTTATCTCTGCTTGGTTGCAGAAACAATTGGTAGAAGCAGTTGTTTACAAGGAAGTGCCAGAAAAAGGAAGCTACCAAGTTGGGCGACTAGAAGCCATGCAAGCCGTGCAAGGCGTCGTGTACAGCGTGGGAGCCAAAGGCGTGATACTCATACAACTGACGGTAAACCTCATTACCCTTTTTTCAATGCCATGCCTTTTATGTACAGCCAACCTTTGTCACCTTTTAGATAACCTTTCATTTGTGCTTAATGCAGATGGATCACCTCTGTATGATGATCTAGGAGATTGTGATCAGCGGTGCCGTTATTGCAAAGCGGCATTCTGGCCTGGCGAACGATTGAAAGGCCACTGATCTTCCAACGGTCAACCTGAGTATCATTTGTGCTGTGGAGGTGGTAAAATCTTTATGGACCCTGAACGAGATCCACCAGAATATTTCAAACAGCTCCTTGCAGACGCAAATTTTATGCACAATATACGGGCCTACAATCAAATGTTTGCTATGACTTCATTTGGAGCCACTATTGACACCACGGTTAACCAAGGAAGAGGGCCATATGTGTTTAAAGGTTCTGGCCAGATATATGATTGGATTGGCTCATTATGTCCCACCGGTGATGATAAGCCATGCTTTCTACAACTGTATATCTACAATACGCAAAATGAAGTGCAGAACAAAATGAACCACTTTAAGGGTGCCGAAAGAGCTGCATTAGATCCAGAAGTGGTCCAAGGGCTTATACACTTTTTAGATGCTCATAATGAACTGGTGCAGGTCTTCAGAACAGCACGAGATAAGTGTGCCGAGGCTGATATCCCTGAATTTAAGGTCAGGCTTTACAATGGTGAAGGTGCACGCCGGTGTGAATTGCCTACATCTCAGGCTCTTAGATCTATAGTGTTCGATAGTGGTCCAACAACCGAGCCAGACTATGATGTTATCATCGAATACAGAGATGGGTTAACGAAAAGGATCAACAAACTTCATCAATCATATATGTCACTGCAATTTCCGTTAATTTTTATTTATGGCCAACCAGGATTTCATACAGAGTTAATGCTGAGATCGGCAGACCCCCCACAAAAGGAAACGTCGGGTTTCGATGAACGCGTTTTACACATACCAGTTTCACCCAAAGCATGATCATTATAATTTGCTATTCAGAACAGGCCGCCTTTTCCAGCAGTATGTCGTTGGTGTTTATTGTTGCATATAAGAAAATAGGATGGATTTTTATAGAACACATCAGAATGATATTCGTGGAGATTATTTGTGTGGCCTGTATGATGCAGTTTCAAGAAACGACCGTGATGGTTCAGAGGTAGGCTCAAGGATTATTTTGCCTTCTTCGTTTACTGGAAGTCCACGGTATATGTATAGCCACTATTTGGATGCACTGGCAATTTGTCGAGAACTTGGTAATCCACAGTTTTTCATAACGTTCACATGTAATGTGAATTGGCCAGAAATACAGCGATACATGCAAGAGTTTCCGCACTTGAACGCATCGGACAGAGCAGATGTGATATGCAGAGTTTTTGAGCAAAAACTCAAAGCTTTCATCAAGTTTCTAAAAAAAAAAGGCCATTTGGATATGTCAAAGGAGGTATGCCTATCATTTGTTACAAACATTCTCCCAAGTTTGCTTTAACTATACTTTTAAAACTTCCGGAAGTTACCTATGTAGTATATCAACATATTGTTCTAAGCTTCTATCTGTATGTTCTTTGGTATGCAGTTTTATACACAGTTGAGTTCCAAAAGCGTGGCTTACCACATTTGCACACACTTCTGTGGGTATCCTCAGCAAGCAAGATACAGAATGCTGAAGATGTTTACCGCTATATTTCTGCAGAGTTGCCTAAACCAGTTGCCGATCCGCGTGCCTATAAAATTGTTTCTGAGATGATGATGATGCACGGGCCATGTGGAAAGGCCAACATGAATGCACCATGTATGGATGGTGAGGTGTGTACAAAAAATTTCCCAAAAAAATACAATAATGACACCTTTTTTGATGACAAGGGTCGTGTGCATTATCGAAGAAGACAGACCAACATTTTTGCTTGACGTTTGAGGCACATATTAATGTAGAGTACTGTGGATCAAGTATGCTCATAAAATATCTTTTTAAATATATATCCAAAGGAACGGATCGAATATTCGCACACGTTACCAAGTCAACTGGTGATTCGTCTACTTCAGCAATCCAACCCCATCCACACATCGATGAAATCAAGAATTTTGTAGACGGTCGTTTTATATGCCCCCATGAAGCCTGTTGGAGGATCCTAAAATTTCTCATACACAGCCAAGAACCAGCAGTAGAAATACTTCAAGTACACCTTGAAAATATGCAAGATATAACTTTCAGAAGCGGTGACAATTTGGAAGCTATTGTCAATCGACCAGATAAGAAACTCACCACATTGACAGAATGGTTTACTTACAACATCGAAAACACAGATGGGCGCCATTTGACTTATCTAGAGTTTCCTTCACACTTTGTTTGGTATTCAAAAACTAAAACCTGGTCGCGTAGAAAAAATAGCCTTTATTTTCTTGGCCGCCTTGCATACGTGCACCCAAGCTCAGGCGAGCTTTTCTATTTTAGAATGTTGTTGTCTCATCAAAAAGGGTGTAAAGGGTTTACAGAAGTGTGAACAGTTAACCAAACTGTCTACCCTACGTATTGAGCTGCATGTCAGGCTATGGGTCTCCTTGGTGATGATAAAGAATGGGATACAACCCTTGAAGAAGCATGTGTATCAGCTTCGTCACCAGAACTGAGGTTTCTTTTTGCTCAGATACTTACATACTGCGAAGTAGGAGACCCTATAAACCTTTGGAATAAATTCTGGCGAGAAATGGGTCATGATATCCCAAGCATTGTTTCAAGATACGTGCGGATTCCCAACTACCATGTCAATGATGCTGAGTTGCAGGGTTATTTATTGTATGAATTGGAAATATTGCTAAGCAGTTGTGGGAAATCAGTTAAGAATTATGGCCTACAATTGTCTCCAAAAAGTTTGCTTGATGAGCTAGACAATCGTCTACTGATGGAAGAAAAAAATTACAACAGGCCATTGCTAGCAAAAGAAAGAGATGAGTCAGTGCCTAAGCTAAACACCGGTCAAAGAAGAATTTACGATCTTATCATAAGTGCTTCAGCAGCCGGTACACAAGAGTTGGTTTTTGTGTATGGCCACGGAAGCACGGGCAAAACTTTTCTTTGGAAAACTATTATCAGCACTCTGCGATCCGAAGGCAAGATAGTCCTTGCAGTTGCTTCTTCTGGCATCGCTTCACTCCTTCTTCCGTCAGGCTGAACTGCGCATTCAAGATTCAAGTTACCACTTGAACTGACAGACGAGTCGCTTTGCAGTGTTAAAAAAAAACTCTCATAGGAAACTTGCTAATAGAAACAGATCAAATTATTTGGGATGAAGCATCTATGAATGATCGTCGATGCTTCGAGGCATTAGACATAACTCTTAGAGACATACTAAACGTACCCGATGTTCTCTTTGGGGGAAAAACAATTGTTTTAAGAGGAGATTTTAGACAAACACTATCGGTCAAAAAAGGTGCACCAAAAATGGAGATAATAGCATCGTCTATCGCAAGGTCACACCTCTGGTCACTGTTTAAGCTAATGACACTAAAAGAAAATATGAGGCTATTTCGATCACATCTAGACTTAGAAGAGCAAAGCTTGGCACGCTCCTTTGCCTCATGGCTTCTTGATATTGGTGATGGGAAAATCGGTGAACCTGATGAAGAAGACCCTAGAAATACAACATGGGTTGAAATTCCAGATAGATATTGCATACAAGACGACGAAGAAGGTCTCTCAAAACTCATAGATTTTATCTATGACGCAAGCACACACCAAACACCTTCAGCAGCCACTCTCCAACAAAAAGCAATAGTCTGTCCAAAAAATGGAACTGCAGACATTATTAATTCACGCGTTCTCTCAATGATTGAAGGAGAAATTACCACCTATGCAAGTCATGATGTAGCTATACCAGTTGCTGATAGCAATGCTGAAACAGAGATGTTGTATCCGCCTGACTATCTAAACACGTTTAATCTCCCAGGCTTCCCGCCACATCAGCTTGAACTTAAAGTTGGCGCACCTGTTATGCTTCTAAGAAATGTCAATCTAGCAGGTGGTTTATGCAATGGAACGCGCATGATTGTGACACACCTAATGTCTAGACTTATAGAAGTGCAGATCATCACGGGAACAAGAGTTGGTGAAAAAGTTTTCATAAACAGAATACCTTTAATCCATAGAGATCCCAATCTTCCCTTCCTTTTCAAGCGCCACCAATTCCCGATAAAACTTTGTTATGCCATGACCATCAACAAAAACTAAGGGCAATCTCTCAACAAAATCGGTGTTTACCTTCCCGAACCAGTTTTTGGCCATGGCCACATGTATGTAGCTCTTTCTAGGGCTACATCTCCTCACGGTTTAAAAGTTCTCATTTGGCAACAGGAAAATCGGAGACCGAATGAGACAAAAAATATAGTTTACAAAGACTTCTTAGCAAAAATAAATGATGCGAATACTTTTTCGCAACGCCTTTGCATCCTTTAATATCTGACACCTTAGGCATTTCTTTTTTTTTTTCCCTTTTTTTTCCCTTTATTTAGTCTTGGGTTTAGTTTACCTTGCTTCAGTGACATTTACTATTTACAATTTTTTTTGCGCAACTTTTTGCTATAACAACTGCATATCGCCACCTTTTGGTTTCCTGAAACTATGATACATTTTCTAAACACTAATGGTATTCCACATCTGGCATCCTATTACTGCTAAATGGTTTCTGTATACATAGTTTTGCATTGCTAATTTTTCTTTATAACATACTCTTATTTATTATGGATTGACAATGAAATCGATAATCGTGCAATCACTGCAGTACCAGAAGGATCTGAAAACAAAATCATTTAAAATTCCGGCACTGCAATTGCTGAGGTCAAATATCCATCTGAAGGCACAATGGTTGGGGCCAGCAATGCACCAAAGATTACAACAACTGCTGAGTTACGGCCAACCTCTTACGACAAAGTTATTGAAGTTAGAGTCTACAGGAAATGGATTTCAGTAAGCTATGGAAAAAAAATGAAAGTGGATTCTCTCCCAAGAAAACTGAAACTGCATTTTGCTGTATGTTGATAGACCGAGAGGTATGGAAAACTCATGTGCTATAAATGAAACAGGTTTTGCATTTACGTTTGTATAACAACATATGCACATCCACAGGGAAATGCTATACAAGCCAACATGAATGTCAAAGAAATGGATTACTTTGACCCAAAAATTAAGCTTGGGTCCGTTTATAGAATTTTAGATTTCATGTGCGAACCCACCAGCTCTTACCAACAGACAATTGACAACAAAACAAGCCTTAGATTTGGAAAAATCACCAAGTTCGACCTTATAACAGCACCACACATCCCATACAACTACTTTAGCTTCGTCTCTTACAACGACCTTCAATCCAGAGTCCCAAGAGTAGATGAAACAGGGAAAATGCAATACCCAATTCTATCAGGTCAGGGTTTCAAATTCACATATTGTAAATCCAACAAAACATGCAAATCTTGATAATTATTTACTTGCAGACTTCATGGGTTATCTGAGATCAGTCGGAGAAACAAAACGCGTTGACAAACCCAACCAAGATCAGACTATCTATAGAAAGGTTGACATTGAAAGTTTAAGGTATGTAACCTTGCAATAATAGCCTTTGGTTAAAAAAAATAGTGCAGTAAAGTTTTCCAATCTTCTAATACCTCAATCATATTGACAGCGGTCACATAGTCGAATTTACAATGTGGGATCATATGGCGGACAAATTTGAAGACAGCAGGATTGAAACAACGGAACATCCTGTTGTAGTTACTGTCAGCTCTTGCCGTGTCACAAAATTTAGAGGTACTTTATCAATTGTATAACAGAAAAATTATATAAACAACGACTATTAATCCATTTTTAAATACTGTCATGGTAGATAATTACCAGTTAACAGCAACCTCGGCAACAGAATGTTACCTAAACCCAAAGATACCAGAAGTTGAGCACGCAAGAGCACAATAAGACTTTTCTGATCCAAAAATCAAACTCAATCCATACTTACATTGCACCTTGCTAAAGTAGGTTTGTTCTAACTTTTGAAAATGAAACAGTTACGAACAGAAATACCAAGCAGCTCTGCCACTGCGCATTTGCAAAACTGCGTATGAAGATGTTGAAAAAGAAAAGTTCTGAAATAGATTCCCTTTAAAAACACTTCTAAAACAAGATCCAGAAACATACAGGGTAAATATCGTACAATGTAGAATAGCATTAGTTGAAACATTTTTGTCAGTCACTAACTATTTCAACCAACATTTGCAGGGAGTGAAATTCACTACGGAAGCGACAATAACTGGCATCAACATCAAAAGAGATTGGTTCTACATATCTTGAATGCATGAAAAAAGTGAGGGAACAAGATGGAATTTACCGATGTTTTGATCATGGAAAGCAAGACAAACCATTTTATAGGTAAATCAGGTTCTAATCTAACTTTGTGCAAACTCGCAGAAAATAACTAAAAAAATAAAATAAATAATAAGCCTTTCACTTTCTTAATCATATGCAGATATAATTTCAAAGGTTTCATTACCGATCCATCCGCAACAGTACCTCTCACTTTCTTTACACCTGGAGCAGATGATGTGGTAGGCTATCCATGTTCGCAACTGATTGCAATGCATAAAGCCGAAGACCAACAGGAAATACCACCCGAAGTCTTTGCAGTGGAAGGGCAAAAAAATGTTTTCCAAATACATTTCAACCAATCAGGCGAGACAACAAACTTTATTCTAGATCAAGTTTTGACAAAAAAAAAAAATAAATAAAAAATAAAAAATAAAAAAATAAAAAATAAAATCATCCAACTTCGACTAGGTTGCTAGAATCCAGCTCAGGTAAAACACTTTTACCCAACACTTTTTATTAATTAAATATACCGCATACAATTGGAAATCTCAAAAATTATTTATAAAAAACAAGAACATCAACAACACCTCTTCCAATTGCAAACCAGCAGGATACATGCCTCATAACCGACGAAGAGTTGATGGCTGCAGAGCTAAAAGGACACACAGCTGCAACAGCAGAACAACAACAAGGTACCACCAACTGACTAAATGGTTCCTCTTATTTAAAACTTAAACATGCAAATACATATATTAACTATTTCTTTATCAAATTCAGGAACACCACCAACACCAAGCACTATAACAAACCAACAAGATCCACAACAAAAGATGGATACAAAGACTAACACCAAACCAGTCAAGAGAGCGTTGTTTGAAAGTGAACCAACCGACCCGAAGAAACACAAAGGTAAGTGCTAAACATTTAATTAATATAAAAAGTCAGTTTTGTTTACCAAAATATCTTAGACCCAACTGATATACTCCTCATAGAAACACTAAAATAACAATCACAGATTTAGTTAAAATAACGTCAGCCTTTTATTCAATTTAATATCTTACAATCAGCTACAATGCACTGCATTAAAACATTACAATAAAAAACATACTTGATACATTACAATAACAAACATAGTAGCAATAAACATACATAAATAATAGCCACACACTTAGAAATACATTAAACCTTTGAGTTTCTGAATAAACACATCGTTGTTCCGAGCATTTAGCTCCAATTCAGCTGCCATTATGCGCATTTGCATGACCTTCTGATCATCTTTTTCTTGCACTTCCCTTAGATACTCCGCCATTTTCTGAGCATAAGTATTCCCAACATTCTCAAGCTCTTGGATAAAACTAGCTCTCTCACGCGTCACACCAGCTAATCTACTACATAGCCCATTCATCTGTTGTGTCATTTGAATGTCCTCGATACTAGCTTTTCGGCAATACAAAACCAATATCTCAGACCAATTATTAGAATTGGCCTCACGTCTAAGCTGCTCACACTTTGGCTGCCTAGACATTTTGTTTCATTGGTTTTTTAAGACACTTATTAGATAAGTTATGAAGATACATGTACATCCCACCTATCTTAAATAGAAAAACCAAGGTAAAAAAATATGCTAACATGCCTATCCTTTACATACCAAAAAAAACAAATCCCTCAAATGTGTAACGCATTATTAGATGTTCAATAAAAGATTCATTCATTTGCATGAAAACAAGATATGAAATTGCATTACTGTTTTATAGATTTCCTGAAGATCCGCTTTCATAATACATGACAAAAAAATATCATACAATTATGTGTGCTGATTTTTTTAGCCACACACACATTAAATATCACATGCTAACAGTTTTTTCTTAACACATCTGCTGACAAAAAAACAAAGCTCAGGTTAAAGAAAATACAATATGAAAAAAACAAATATCCTACTGTTCGTATTCAATTTCATGCTTTCCATTTTATCTTCTTTTCCTGACTTTGTTATTTTCATTATCTTTATGCAGCGACAGCCGAGACTACAGCTGCAGGAAAACCAACAACCAGAGCCACTGGAAAGGAAAAACAAAACTAAACGGTAGCTTGCCAATGTAAATATTTAAACGGTGTCCTGCCATGATCAAAAACTAATATGTTTTGCAACATATTTCTACAGGTCATGCAAGAATATGTGCCAAAACATCACTAATCTTTTGTATAACACTTCAACTAAACATGTGGTGTGTTTAGCTAGCATCTTTTGTATCGCACTTGCACTGCACAACCACCTTAAGTCTGAAACTTGCAGGCTTCATCTTTTGTATGCCATTGCATCACTGAATGCAAAACAAACTAATCTAAGCAATGCAGTTCCTACTTCCCACCTATAAACCTTTTATTATTATATACCATTGTTCCATGGAAACCACATCACCATTTATCAACTGAAAATGCACTATGTTTAGCTGGAAAACACCCAGTATTTTCTATAATTCTGTATGATGATAACTTTATATCATTACAATCTTCCATACTTTAGATATTATCACTGCCATTCTTATTTTTACTACACTTTTAAACCTTCTTTGCCAAAACATCCCGCAGCAACGCGCGGGTGCCCCACCTCGTTAAGAACATGTATGCACTTACGTATCAAATGAGGTCTCATATATCACTTACACCCACTTTTTGGTACTTTTTTATTCTCATTTTTTTTTTTTTTTTTGCTAATGCACTACCATCACAATCACAACCAATTCACGAAGAAAATTGTATAAATAAGAACATTATATACATAAGCTTTGAAAAAGAACTACACAATAAGTAGCAAAAATAAAACATATTTACTAATCTTGTGACATCAAGCTTCTCATCCTAACGCTTAAAAGATTAATCATTTTCACTTGTCTCTTGATTCACCCAGGTATATCTAAGAAACAAAAACCTACTAAACTTATATAAATTAAATAAACAAACATTCACTTCTACTCTATAACCAACCCATTATGCAACCAATTTCTCATGATCATGATAGCTTCTTCTACATCTTGATCATCTTCAGCTAATATGGCTCTATGAACAAACCAATGGCCTATTCCCTTTAAAAACTACCACTATTGATCACCCAACATTAGTCTTTTCAATATCTCTCAAGGCATGTGTACAACACAAATGGTTCTCATCACCTATATTATATAAAACTAGGAAATTCATTCCAGTAACAACAGATGGTTGTCATGATCCCAAAATGATATACCTTTGATGTAGACACCATCGAGCACTTCAATGTGTGTACGGAAAGTTTCACGATAAAATATTAGTCAATTTTAATACATGAAACGATAATTAAATAAATAAATACAACCACCAGTTAGTATAGCATATACTTATAATGTTTAAATTATCATAATATCATTAATGGTGGTGATATAAGTTAACTACTTAACTATGAATGCCAAATATTTATTCTATGTATAGCTAGCATTGATGTGTATGGGTTGGGTAACAGTTTTGGGTTGGAAATCATTTTAGGTTTCGCTTAGTTTTAAATCAAATTGCAACTAAACATCATATGTATACTGATCATAGCAAGGACTTGTAAGTTACTTGATTCATCTCGTAAAACTTCCCGATAACCTAAAGGCATTTGTGAGATGTACAGGTGATTTACGCTTGACCCATATATCTGCAAGACAAAAATTGGCAATTTATTTTCAAAAGTAATTACAGAGATGCGCGCATCAAGCCTAATACTCTACTTGTAGCAAACCTGGATCGAAATAGGAAGTAGGTTTCCAATGTCAAAACTGGTTCAAGCAGCCACTACATTGTGAATGTTACCAAGGGATTGATGTTTCTTATTTCACGTATTATAGAAAAGCATACACAACGAATAAATTATTTAAAAAAAACCTTGGAATTTACTAAAGGAACATAGAGCAATGAAACATAGAACAATGAAATAAAAAAACCAAATTTTAGAACTACATTATAACCAATGTATGCCAGGCTGCTAGCATAGTTAGTTAATTTATAGAAAAAACAATCCGCAAATTCATTATTTAAGAATACAGACCTCTTATGCAAATAAAACTACGAACAAACAGATTTATCAAAATGCTTCACGAATCTATAAGTGGTCATATATAGGTTATTAAATATTAAAGGGAATAACGATGACAGGCGGTGAATGGAGGAATGCTAAACTTATAAAGTACATGTGGTCAACTTAGGTGATCACCTTTGTTTCACACGTTTTAGACCATTTTGGTGTTTATCATCCAGCTTCTCATATTCCTTGAGTTCATCCTTGCACCTTTCCAACTAAGCATCTAGTTCCTTAAGCAATATAAATAGAAGTTATGATGAACATAAGCTTTACAAAGTCATTTTTTACCAGCTCAAAAATAAAACACAAAAACTCATTGTCATTTGATCATACATTCTCATGGCATAAAAAAGGTCGACCGCACCAATACTTCATTCTCCATCTAATAAAATATAAAGCAGCCTCAAGGGTATGTGATTACATAAAATAACCTTTTGTTGTCCTACAACCGAATTGTAATGAAATGGGTCAAAATTGCCCATATAAATAAGAACGGAGCACAATAGGAAAAAAAAATATCCTTGTAGATAAGTAAACGTATTAGTACTTTTTGGGTCATAATTAACATATTACTTATTTTTATTAAAAATGGAAAAGATTGTGTTTGTTGGTCGACCCAACCAAGCCATTTTAACCCGTACAAAAATACTACTCCGTAAAATTTATAAGTTTCAACAAAAATCCATTTTGACCTATTATCCAACCAACCCGAGCACCACCCATCATGCTACATGTAATATCTTTAACTTATCGTATAATGCTAAAAACTTATAAACTAACCCTTAGATGTATTGTGTTGATGATGAGACCTTTCAAAACAAACCAATTTGACAATCAACTGTTGTAAGCCTAAATTTTCTCTGTAGTATAAGGGCATTATCTCAATAACAGTAATATAAAAAAATATAGATCTCTTGCTTTCTACACCTGAGATTTCCATGCATACCCAGATCAATTTTTTTATATATGGTATTAATGACCGTGTATTATCATTTGAATTAACATAACAACGTGAAAAGTGGCATTAAGTATTTTTTGTTCCAACACATACGAAAACACTACTGAAATTATCCTAATTTTGAGTTACTGAAATTACCTCTTTATATCAATCAGTTCTCATACCAAAATAACCGTCTCCATTGCCATGCCCCCGATCATGCCCGGCCATATTCGTGCTGCATTCCATAAATAAGAAATATAAAAGAAAATACCTTTAAAAAAATTACTTATTCATGAATGTATGAGGAGCAGGCTAAAATGATCAAATGGGTTGAAAATAACTAGATAGCAGCTTTATCTACTCATACCATAGATTATTCTCCATGCTGTTATTTGCAATGTTCTGAATTTGGCTTTTCGTCGTGTTTAACAGAGATGGTGTACTCCCAATACAACTATGTTATCGACGTATAACTACTGACCAAACCTATATACACTCTCAGAATGATCAATTTAGTCTTATTTATCATAAGGAACTCACAATTTTTCACTTTGTATCAAACTCATGTTTTTATGAAATTATCACTTTTTACCCATTCACCCATTCTGACCCACAAGTTGATAACTTTATGTTCTATCATATTGGACAAAAAACTATTTTTGATAGCTTTCCAAGTTTGAATTGAACATTGAAATATGAATGTGAAATACCTTGTTATGCCTTCTAATTTGTATAGTAGCTTAGGGTTAATTGCCACCGCTACTATCACAGTATGTTGGTGGCTCCTCCATTAGCCTTTCTATTGTGTCCTTCATTTTTTCTATTGTTCTTTGTTAACATAAATAATGCCTAAAAACATTGTTAATATTTAACGACATCTCTATGTTTTGATAATTACAAAACGTAAACTAATTAAACTATAAATTATGACGTAAACAAGTATTTAGCAATAAATATCTCTCTTTACATCCAAATCACTTAAGGTATGAATAAACAAAGTGTTTATTTCATTATATGATCAAAGGAAAATTTTCTCAATCACTAGACTTTTTATAAAATGTCACAAACAATTTATATCTTTAACAAAATCATTTTTGAAATTAAAAGAATGTGTTTAAATCATTAAAAATGTATGAATTCAAAATTTTAACCAAAAATGGCAAATATAATCCAGAAAAACCTTCCCCACAAAAGGACAAACAAATCCAACGTTCTGGAGGGGGCGGCCCCCTTAATTCCTAGCCGGCCCCCTTAATTATTAAGAGGACCGGCCCTAATTAAGGGGACCGGCATGCTCCAGAACAGTGGTTTTCTGGCCTATAAATACTTGTTCATTTCACAGATTGTTTTTTTTCACCTTTTGCACCCCAAAACTTTCTGATCTAAATTCCCATTTCCATTTCCTATAACCCTTTGATCATATATACATTAACCTTTGTTTGAAAGTGATCCAAGTCTCATCCTTTCAAGTGCGAAAGAAGAATACTTCTATTCACCAAGACAAGAAGTATTACAACTTGTTGTGACCTCCACATCTAAGTTGTTAGAGCATCATTCATTACATATATCTCTTTGTGTAATTAGTTGTGAATATTTGGTAGAATATAGATTAGCAAGGTGTGTAGATATAAAGATTTAGGAGTAGATTGTTGTGTAGTAGATTGTTGGGAAGTAGATAGTTGTGAGGAAAATAGTTGTGAAGATAGATAGGTGTGAAGAAGTAGTGTTGTAATTAAGGTGTGAAGAAGTTGTGTAGAAGGTGTGCGAAGTTGTGGTGTGAATATTGGTGTGTAAGGTTTTCTCCGCCATAAGGGAGCTTGTTGACACAGTGAAGAAAACTCTCGAGTTAGGTGCCCGGGGAGTGGATTAGGGTAAGGAAGGTGTCCTTGTAGCCGAACCACTATAAATCTCTTGTCTCTCGGTTCGATATTTCCATCTCTTACTTATTTCATTTATTACACTATTATAGTCTTAGCATTTAATTGTAGTTGTTTATATTGTGCAAGACTTGACTTCATATAATATCGAATCTACAATTTTTGTAAGTAAACAAAACATGCAAACAAACTTTTTATAACAAATTAAAAGGACGAAAAACTATTCAACCCCCCCCCCCCTTCTAGTTTTCCACAATTGGTATAAAGAGCCACATCAAGCGAGATTTTTAAAATATATTGTATTTTAAAACTTGCAACGATCTATGGAATCTTAAAAATATTTAGAAGGGCAATATATGTAAAGACCACCACTATTTGAAAGTGATGGATTTTTATATTGGAAAAATAGATTAGAAACTTATGTGAAATCTAAAGATCTTGATTTTTGGCATGTTATTACCTTTGGTGATTTTGTCCTACTCAACAAAATCCGGAAACTAAAATGGATGAAATTGTACCTTTTGAAAAACAAAATGATGATTTGAAAAAGAAACTAGCTAAAAATATTGAAGCTAAAATGGTAATTTATAATGCGTTATCGCGCAAAGAATATGAAAGAATTTTTATGTGTAAAACCGCCAAAGAAATTTGGGAGTCACTACTTATTACTCACCAAGGTAATAGTCAAGTCAAAGACAATAAAATAGATCTTCTTGTACAACAATATGAACAATTAACGATTCCAGAAGAGGAATCAATTGATAATGTTTTTGCTAAATTTAACACTATTATCACACGTTTAAAAGCACTTGATGAGACATTTTCTAGTAAAAATTGTGTTAGGAAATTTCTTAGAGCATTGAATCCAAAATGGCGAGCTAAGGTCACGGAAATTGAAGAATCAAAGAATTTGATGACGTTATCACTTGATGAACTTATTGGCAACTTGAAGGTCCATGAAGAAATTATAAGAAGAGATTCGGAAACGGTCAAAGTCAAGAAAGAACAAACTAAATCCATTCCTCTAAAAGCCAAAATGGAACTTAGTGACGATGATGATTCAGGTGACGAGAGTGAAGACAAAGAATATGCAATGGCCGTAAGAGAATTCAAGAAATTCTTCAAAAGACGAGGAAGATTCACTATATTACCACGAGACGAAAGAAAGTCATTCCAAATAAATAGAAGTGATAACTACGGGAAAAGAAAGTGTTTTAGATGTGGAAGTCCAAATCATCTCATTGGTGAATATCTAAAGCCACCGGGTTATGAAAATCAAGGCACCTTCGTTAGTAGAACATGGAGTGATGGTGACCAAGAAGAAGTGGAAAAACCAAGAGATGAAAAATGTTTTGTGGCCAATGCGACCGATGAAATATGTTTAGGAATAGACTTGGAGCCCGACGAATGGGTCAAGGATAGTGGATGTTCGAGGCACATGACGGGGAACCGCAAGCTATTTTCTACATATAAGGCATACAATGGAGGTAACGTTATTTTCCGTAGTGACTTGCGTGGAAAAATCATTGGCAAAGGTACGATCTCTCAAGACTCACTTACTATTGAAAATGTTGAGCATGTAGATAACTTAACATATAACTTGCTTAGTATAGGCGAAATATGCGATAATAAATGTAGGGTTACCTTTACCGATAGGGATAGCGAAATAGTTAAGAATGGAAAGGTCATAGGTAAAGGAATTAGGAAAGGAGGCATATATGTTATGAAACTAGGAAACAAACCGGAAGATAAGATATGCCTAGCAACCCTAGACGAAAACTCCACTTTGTGGCATAGGAGATTAGGACATGCAAACATGCAACAAATACAATCTTTAGCCTCTAAAGAACTAGTTAGAAACTTGCCTAACCTAAAATATGACAAACACTTTTGTGATGCTTGTAAAATTGGAAAACAAGCTCATGCTAGTCACAAAGCTAAGAATATAGTGTCCACTACTAGGTGCCTATAATTATTACATATGGATCTATTTGGTCCATTCGCTGTGCAGAGCTATGGAGGAAACCATTATACCTTAGTAATAGTAGACGACTATTCACGATACACGTGGACTAGGTTTTTAAGTGACAAAACCCAAGCCTTTGAAAACTTTGAAATATTTAGTAAAATGATTCAAAATAAATTAGGATGCACAATAGTATCTATTAGGATGGACCATGGTAGGGAATTTGATAACGAAGTACAATTCGAAAAATATTGTGATTTAAATGGAATATCTCACAATTTCTCCGCTCCTTGTACTCCTCAATCAAATGGCGTACACTGGTACAAAAATGGGCTTTCGTCACACATGGTCAATTTCAAACGGCACACTGTAGCATATTTATGTGACTAAATGTATGAAAATAAAATAAACAGCCACACTCGATCCGACTTGTGTGACCATTTCGGAAGATATATGTCACACATTTGTGTATTTATGTGACTAGAGGGTAGCTGGTAAATATTTTTTGATCATTTAGTCATGTTTAATTTGGGACGTGTGATCGATACAAATCAGCTTTAAGCATTAGTCACACTACAGATATACATATGTGACAAATATATGTCACACAATTGAAGAGTGTGACCAAAATAGATATATGGTCACATGAAGTAATTGTGTATGTGACTAAATTATATAGTCAAGTTTGTCACACATTATTTAAACGTAACTGCTATTCTTTGCTGAATATTTAGCCACATAGCGTTTGAAATATGTGACAACTGAAAAGTAAGTTTGAAGCGTTAGTCACGATATGCATTTAATAGTGACAAATATATATGTCACACACTTGAAGAGTGTGACCAAATGTCATATATGATCACACGAAACCATAGAAACATGATTAAGTGTAACAAAAATTCGATACATATGGTCACGTAAGTAAATATGTGTGTCTAAAGTTTAGTGTGTGTTTGCTTGCCACAACCTAATGTGTAGTCACATTTAATTGTAGCACGATCATGTGACTATAGGCTTTACAATAGTCACACCATATCACAAATGTGTATCTAAATTATGTTTATTGCCACATTATAAGGGTATTATATGTGCAATACATTCAAAATAGTCACATTGTGATATTTATGTGACTATTATTTATAGCAAAATGTGAACTCGGTTATCATTAACCTTGATATTAGTCACATTGAGTTACACAAACAACAGAGTTGTAATAGCAGTAGTAACTATTGTAATAGCAGTAGTAACTTTTGTACAAACAACAGAGTTGTAATCTCACAAAAGGTGAATTATATAGTACTTACCAAAAGGTTTTTTACAACATAATGAAAACAGATAAGCTAAAGTACGTACCCCTGATACCTCCAAATACCTAATTATCAGCTTGTTTTCTTCACATCATACAATGCTCTCTTATATTGAGCATGAATTCTTTCAATGAGATCTTTAACTACCTCTCTACGTTCTTCACATATTATCTTTGTAGATGTCATCACAGCAAGTAAACTAGCAGGCAAAGGATATTCTTTTTCTGCAAGCGTAAAAACATCAATTCCACCTTGTGTTGATAAGTGATGTACATTGCAGTTATCATAGAACTTCCATGAAGTTGAGAAATGATGGCATGGGAAGTTCCAATAGTTATCAGCTGGATCAGGTTTATATAACCTATGTAATTCAACCCACAAATCTTGCTCTTTTGCATCTAGCTTCTTGACTGTTTTGATTCTTTCTTGAACCAACTCCCATAATCTGTCTAAGTCTACTCTGTCAATTGTTCTTATCAAATCCTCAAACCTTTTATACACTGCTGAGCCTCCACCAGCCCTGATTATCTTCCAAGCCTTTCCAAATTTATCTCGGTAAATCTCCCAGTCCATGATTGGATGTCTAGCTTGAATAGGATCAACATATAATGTTTCAGGAACAATCACCATCATCTGATCATGAGAAGAGCTGTCTTCTTTTCTTCTCAGCAGGTTTGTCTTCAATGATCTTTTGTTTCTTTGATGGTGTTTCATCTGTACCCGTGGGGATAAAGTTTTCAACATATTTCTTGATTCGGTAGTATAGACATTCAATTTGTTCATATGTCATTCCCCTGAGGTCAGAAGCTTTATACTCACCTTGATGTTGTATGTATATCTTCATTTCATTGATGAGCTGAGACCTTGTGGGATTTCTCTTCCTCTTCTGACTTTGACGTTGATTCATTGACTTAATTAGGTCCTTCAAAACTAATTCTTCATATCTTTCCTTTATCAAATCAGCAAGTCTTTGTACTTTTTCTTCCCCATTTACAGTCTCATCTGTGTAAAGTTCTTTAATTCTAGCTTGTAGAACTTCATCCGCATCAATAAAAGCTTGCATTTGCTCTCCATGAGCTCTTTTTTTTCTCCTCTTCTTCAAGTATGAATTTTACTTGCTCATCTGTTTCAAATTCAGACACTTTATCTCTCCTCTTCTCATCCATAAAATTAGCTATTTCAGCTTCATCAACTCTCTTTGCAACCTCTTCATCTGTAGCAACTTCAGCAGTAGAAACTTGATTTGTTGTAGCAGCAGAAACATCTTGTTGTACCACCTTAGCCATTTCTTCAACATTACTATTAGCAGCAGTTTCTCCCAAACTAGTATTAGTTTCCACTACCTGCTCTTTATTTACATGTTCCAAAACCGCCTCATAACCCCCCTTGTCAGCAACTAAATAATCATCATCCACATTATCATCACTATCAATCCTAATATCCATATCCACATGCATATCAGCACAAGCACCTTCAGCATTTGTTGTTTCCTCCCCTGAGACTCTACTTTCATTCCTCACCTGTTTGGGAGCATCCTCCAAACTAGTAGCCTTAGAAGAACTCACCCTGTGTGTTGTACCCACCTTCTTCAACCTTCTGAACTGAGCTTTTCTTGACCTCTTTCGACCTTCCAAATATCAAACACTCAGCTTCAACCTTTTGATCTTTGCACCATGTTTTGTTAAGCGATTTTGGAGGCCAAGAACATCCTCTTCTAACTGGGTACAACAGGCCTTCAAATCCTGTATAAGTTTCATTCTATTCTCACCAGTATCCATCAATTCATTTGTTTCAGAACTACCCTCATCACTTCTGAATGTGTTACCTTCCCTGAGAGGTGAATCAACGGGTGTATACTCACTCTCATGTATGTTACCACTGGCCTGCTCCACACCTATGACATCCTCACCCTTTTTTGTGGAAGGTTCCCCATATATGGAAAAAGCGCTGTAACCTTTCCTAAAAAATCCTTGCCATTATTTTTCAGATTTGAATACTTTCTTTTGTAGTGAGGGGCAGCATAAGTTCCTTTATGTCTTTTAAAGGTAGTCAACTGTTTTTGAATAATAAGTTGCAAAAACCTTGGATATAATAAAGAAGTACCATCATCCGCCAAGGTCTTGATCATACCCTCCAAAATCATTTTTGAAAATTTGAAAGGTTTTCCTTTAGCAAGGCATATCACTGCTGATGCCATGGTGGTACCAAACTCATTCTTACCTGTTGTTTTAGTACTCAAACAATGTAAGAGAGTATGAATCAAGAATTTCCACTGAGATGAGAAGAGTCCTTTGTAAAATTTTAATCTATCATTTTTCTTCTCATACCCCATTTTTTTCAAACCTTTGAAAATGGCGGCATTTTCAAGACACACAAACACTTCATTATCTGGTAGGTTAAGAGATTCCCTAATAGATGACTCAGTTATGAGTATATCTTGGCCATCTACCTTAGCCTTAATCTATTTTTCTTCATTAAAAGTTATGACCTTAGCAGTAGCCCAAAACTGCTTAATAAAAGAAATGCATATAGGAGGATTCACAGTTAATGCATACCTAATAGGGGTAGCATTCAAGAAATCGATTATCTGTGTGAATCCTTCAGAACCATCTGGTTTCTTCAAAAAAGCGACTATGTTGTGTCTGTCAACAAATGTGCGTTTTGATTCAATTGGCAACACCATCTTGAATTAGGGTTTTGTGATTTGGGGATTTTGAAAATGATTGATAAAAGATGTTAGTGTTTGTGATTATAGAGAAATTATGTGTGTGTGAAACTGAATAATCGATTTGATTGGGGATTTAAACCGTTAAGTGTAAATGTTACCAATCCACCCCTGCACTCTCAGTTCTAGCAGTACAAACCCAGCTGAAACAACGTTTTCTTAGCAGCAGAATTTTTTTATTATTATTATTTTTTTTTTAGTGCAAAGGGTGAATCATTATATTAATATCAACAAGTAATGAGAAAATTGAGCAATGACAAAAGTACGGGAATTAAGATTAAACATTTTCCATTAAAACTTGAAATGAAAAATTACAAAATAATGTACAAAACCAGCTGCAGTAACATTTTCTTAGCAACATAATCTTTTTATACTGCAAAGGGTGAATAATTATATTAATATCAACAAGTAATGAGAAAATTGAGCAATGACAAAAGTACTGGAATTAAGATTAAACATTTTCCATTAAAACTTGAAATGAAAAATTACAAAATAATGTACAATACCAGCTGCAGTAATGTTTTCTTAGCAGCAGAATCTTTTTATACTGCAAAGGGTGAATCAATATATTAATATCAACAAGTAATGAGAAAATTGAGCAATGACAAAAGTACTGGAATTAAGATTAAACATTTTCCATTAAAACTTGAAATGAAAAATTACAAAATAATGTACAAAATCAGCTGCAGTAACGTTTCCTTAGCAGCATAATCTTTTTATACTGCAAAGGGTCTATATTAATATCAACAAGTAATGAGAAAATTGAGCAATGACAAAAGTACTGGAATTAAGATTCAACATTTTCGATTAAAACTTGAAATGAAAAATTACAAAATACTGGAAATAAAAGTTACACATTCTAAAAATCTACTAATCTAATTTTGGAGATTTCTCTGGGTCAAATGCCACATGTGCATCTCCGTAATCCAACCCATCAAACTCCACATCAGACAAATCATCATCATCCAATGTCTTGTACGCCTTGGGATGTTGTTTGAGAGATAGTTTTTTTGTTGCTTTGTACTCCTTTTCATCCTCAGCATGTTGTTTGATAGATTTGTAACTTTCCTGCTTTCTTTCTTTCAGCAGCCCACCAATTGTACGCCTTTGGATGTTGTTTGAGAGATGGTTTTTTTGTTGCTTTGTACTCCTTTTTATCCTCAGCATGTTGTTTGATAGATTTGTGATTTTCCTGCTTTCTTTCTTTCAGCAGCCCACCATTGTGCTGATCTCTTGTTGTTTGCAGACATTGTTTATGAATACTTCCTGCAGGTTTTTGTTTAGAGATTTGATAAACTAGGATTTGTGATTTGAGATACACATGGAAACGAGTATAAAAAGGGGATATGGGAAAACCAAAATACATATGTTTAATGCAGGAAAGGATTGATGTTTCCCACAGGTGGCTTGAACCTTTTCAACATCTTCGGGCCAATCATGATCCATTGTGACAAGTTTGCCAGGTATCAATGCTTATAACTCTTGACTGAACTATATACATATTGTCGCCAACAAAGACTAGCCACAATGGAACATGATTGACTTGAAGAAATCAGCAAAATTTCATGATTGAACTGATCCAAATATCCCTTTGGAAAGTAGTCTGACCATGGATTTGCTGCAAAAAAATTAAAAAATATATTAAAATTTTAAAAAATATTGTGTAAATGAAATAAAAGATAATGTTGCAATTCAGGGTGTGTTTGAAACAACCTTTGTTCTTGGAACTCCAATTGCCACATTACTTGGTGGATGGTTGGTTTTAGATCATAAAAGAGAATGGAATGCAATAAACCAACATACGTAACCCTTCTAACTTCCCACTACTGCTTCTTTTTTCATTTCAACTCCCTTTGAGAAAAGGACTGCACCAGCCACATTGCTAGATTGTTGAAAAAACAAAAGAAATAGTATGGGAATTTAGAATGGAAATGTATGTTGAAATTCCAGACTCAAAGTAATACAAACAATCTACAAATGTTAAGTAAAGAATAGAGTCTAAGTAACATCACTCATCTTGAATGCGATAATGGAGTGTGGCATGTCATGAACAGTACACACTATATCATTATTCCATTGAAGACGTCTTAATGATCAGGCCAGATCGATCTATCTAACGTTGCAGTACCGTCTAATAACCACACAAACGGTAGTAGACGTTTTCTAAATTAAGCAATGGAACCATCTACAATGCTAGATAGAGTGCCCTAATCATTGAGATTTAAGTTATTAGAAAACAGATTCTTACTATCATTTATATTGCTCCCTTAGATGTGACGAATATACATATTAATTATGTAGATTCTACGACATTAGAGAGCTAATTGTGCATGAATGAAATCATATAAAATTTATATTAACAATGCAATGAACTACCATCCTTTCTACCCTAGCCAACAACAACATATTATTCAGCCTTGAATCTCTAACCTACCAACATGCTGGAAGACGAAGACGCTAAATTCAAGCATCGAACCTACAAATTATACTTGATAATTGTTTCTGTATTTTGACAAAGAGCAAAGATGAATCAACATGGATGAACAATACCAAAACAAGTTTATGTTCATACTTGAAAGTGGTGTCTGTTCACCCATGTTGATACTTCTTCCATCTTTGATACTTGGATGTTTTAGCCAAAATATTCGCACACACATCCGTCACTTTTCTTCTTTATTCTCTCAATACAAATGCAACATAATTCTTATATCAAAAATACATCATACATATATATAAAGCAAACAGAGTGATACAAACAATCTATAAATGTTGAGTAAAGAATAGAGTCTAAGTAACATCACTCATCTTGAATGCGATAATGAAGGAGTGTGGCCTGTCATGAACAATACACACTATATCATTATCGCATTGAAGACGTCTCAATGATCAGGCCATATCTATCTAACGATGTAGATGGGTTCCATCGCTTTAATTGGACCCTGTTTTCTAACGATGTTTAATCTTGATTATTGAAAGAACCATTAAACATCGTTAGAAAATGGGGACCAGCTAAAGCGATGGAACCCATCTACATCGTTAGATAGATCTGTCCTGATAATTGAGCTTTAAGTTCTTAGCAACCAAATTCTTACTATCATTTATATTGCTCACTTAAATGTGACAAACATACATATTAGTTATGTAGGTCCTACGATATTAGAGAGCTAATCATGAATCAATGAAATCATATTAAATTTATATCAACAATGCAATGAAAATATTTTCATTGTAACTAAATACATGAAAAAACTGTTTAAGTTCTTGATATGTTTATTGTACTTCAACCTAATCCTAAGATAAAATAAGCTAATCCAAGCAAACCTTAATATCTCTTTTGCTCTAATTATTCGCAAAAACAAAACAACATGTTCTTCCTTATTCTATCAATACAAATTATACTTGATAATTATTTCTATATTTTGACAAAGAGCAAAGATGAATCAATAATGGATGGACAACACCAGGACAAGTTTATGTTCATACTTGAAAGTGGTGTCTATCCACCCATCACTGATACTTCTTTCATCTTTGATACTTGGATGTTTTAGCCTAAATATTCGCACACACATCTGCCACTTTTCTTCCTTATTCTCTTAATACAAATGCAACATAATTCTTATAACAAATATTCAACCTAATCCTAAGATAAAATAAGCTAATCCAAACAAACCTTAATATCTCTTTTGCTCTAATTATTCGCAAAAACAACACAGCATGCTCTTCCTTATTCTATCAACACAAATGCAGCGCAATTCTTATAACAGATAATCAACCTAAGCCTAAGAATAAATAGCTCTAAGGGGGTATTTGGATTATATTAATTTATGATCTTATCAGCTTTTTGAGATTTGGGATCAAAACCCTAGATCCGAGTGAGTTGTAACTGTGAGTGTGAGAGAGAAATAGAGGATTATGGAAATGTGTGAAGTGTGTTTGATAAGTTTGTATAATATATATATATATATATATATATATATATATATATATATATATATATTACTGTAGAAGTGTAAATGAAGTGTGTTTGATACTCTTGCTAGGGGTGTTCAAGGGGAGGTTCGGTTTGGTTCGGTTAGTTGGAAAATGTTAACTATCCATCGCGGGGCGGGTAATTTATTTATATTATATACGGTTCAGTTCGGTTAACCATGGATATCTAAAAGTAAAAACCGAAACTGAATGCTTGGTTTGTCAGTTTCTCGGGTTTTTTTGAACACCCCTAATGCTTGGTAGGGGGTTATAGGGGTGAAGAATAGGAAAGGTAGTGAAAATATGCTTGGCAAAGCATAATGCAATAACCCATTACCCAATAGTGGGTAATGATCATTACCCAATAAATTGGGGGGATTGATCTTCTTTACATTTCCCTTTCCCAAGTTTGAACCAAACGCACCCGGCCTTTAGTGTATTTTGTATTTAAAAAGTCGCCCATGTGAATTAGCCATTATCACCGATCATGCATGGTTTCCATTACACTATAAGCGACTACAACCCAATGCACATGACCCATGACCCATGTTAATTATCCATTATATTGTCGATCACCAGGAATGTATTGATTGATAACATGACACTAAGAACACTGTCATCCATAACCCAGGTTAAAGTTTAACACACTGCCACGTCAGCTTTAACAAATTAACTTTAACTCAGGAAAAAACACCCACAACAATAACTCAGCTTTAACTCAAGTATTTTCAAATTCAACCCTCAACTAAAACTAATATTTCATTTAATAACTAATAAAACACAACTTATATTAATACTTAAAATTCAAACATACATTAAACAAACTACAGCAAACATGAAACATAAAATACAAAATTAAACATAAACCTACGATAATTAAACATAAAGCTACGATAATTAAACATAAAACTACGATTCAATAAAATGAATCATCAGACACATAGCCCTCATGACTCGAATAGGAGGCACTAGAATCGTCCTCACTCGATGGCACAGATGGAAGTCCCTGAGCCCATCGCCATTCTGCTCGTTTGTTCTTCCGATCCTGTTTCCCTTTGAGGGCCAAAAGTGACAAAAAAAAGTTTTTTTTTTTAAGAAAATCACTTTAACGCCGGGTTAATGGAATAACCCGGCATGTTAACGCACCATTAACGCGAGCATACACAACAATCACGTACGAATAACGCACGTTAAAAGCCAAATAACGCACCCGGTGCATTACTAATGTAATTGCTCTAAAAGCCACTACAACCCAATACACATGACCCATTACCCATGTTAATTACCAATTATCAACAGTCATGGATGTGTCATAACATGACACTCTAACCAACTCTCCACCCAATGCATATGACCCATATGATCGATGTCGATCAAATACCCATTAATTAATGAATGTGACTGATGCGTGGGAATCGCAACAGGCTTTACCTCTCGAGGGATCTCGAGAAGCTTACAACCCCCACCAGGCAGTGTACCTGATCGTTGTAGTATAGTATAGTGACAAGTACCGGGGGATTGATCGTTCAGCTTAGGAATAGTGTCGCTAGGATTAGAAAGCCTAAATTACTAGTTCTAAAGGTGAGGGATGATTATTTTTGTGTTTTTATATTTTTATGAAAGCAATTAAAATATCGGTTTTTGGAAGAGTGGGCGGAATTAGTTGCTATTCAACTAACCCAAAACTAAGATGCAATCAAAATAAAATACTAAAAATGAAAATAAACTAATTAAACTAAGGTTGTGAGCAGTAATTGGAGAAAATGTGTTTACTTAGACTTCACTACTCCCTAGATATCTTTTACACGTTAATTACTTGTTATAATTGCATGGATGACGGATTGTATTCCTTAATACCATTCATGGGGTGGCATACATAACTCGCCAATTCTATGAGCTCTTATCTCCTCCTACACCATGACCCAGCACAACTATAGGGATTGTAAACAGTGGCTCATGCATTAAATACAACCAATAAAGACCTAGTACGCCTCGGTTCATGTTTCTTAAGACGTTCAAGCATGTTACCATTTGGAGATCTGCCAGTTTTCTTAAGCCTAACATATAAAATCATTCATCCAAGACAAGAATAAAAAAGTAATCAACACATAATCAACATCTAGGTTTCATTAGATCTAAGCAAACACAAAAGAGATCTAGCCTAGCATAATGGAATTGAGACAAGAACAAGATATAGACAACCAACACATAGACATATTGATTGAATTAGAAGAACACTTATCTCAATTACAATGCAAGGTATCAAGGGTTTGGAACCCTTGAAAAACCTGTAAAAGTTGTACCAAATTCGTCTTTAGGGTTTCTCCAAAACTTCTCCTTTATGTGAAAAACTAGAAAACTATATATAGGAAAACATAGGTGACGGCGTCAAGAGCAAGGGTGTGACGCCGTCATCTCGCCGCCAAATACTTCCTCGGACGGCCTTGATCTACTTATGACGGCCTATGTGACGCCGTCATCAACCACGGTATTTTATTCTTGGGACTTTGACACCGTCAAGAGCAACTCTTGACGCCTTCATGCACTGTTCCCAGCATAGAAATTTGAGACTTTGCCGTTTTCTTCACTTTTAGGCTCCAAAAACGTTCCAAATGGCTTCTTTTCCAGAATTCATTCTCCAAGTACCTAAAATCACAAAAGGAACGATTTAGGGCAATATTTGATCAAATAAAGTCGGATTCGGGCTTAAATGACCCCCTAAAAACGGATCATTTTTTGTCTCATCATATACCCTTACACTTGAGATTTGCTTGTCCTCAAGCAAATGCGCTTTTATTCTACTCAAAAGACAAGTTAGGGGTCATTTAACACTAATATAAAAGTAATTACAACAAATAATCGTTCCACTAAAGACCAATAGACAAGCACGGAGGTCATACACAAGCACCTCACAAATAGTGTTTAGATACTCACATCTCTCGGGTGTAATAAAGTAATATAACATTATGAAAATGGAAGATATCTCTCACTACCTGTCATAGCAAAATAGATTACCATAGGCTTGGGAAATGATCAAACCTCCACCACATGGCGTAAGCACCTAGAATAAACTATCAAAGAGGTCTTTTAAAGGGTTGTAACGTTAGGTATAGGGATATGAATTACACGGTTTTGTTGGATAAAGGAAGTTTTACTGGTGGCGAGTTAACAATCTTAGTTAATTACATGTACAATATGGCGTTGCTAAGCCAAGACTAGACTCGACTTAAGCTAATAAATGAAAAATAACAAAAACATAAAATAAACATAGAATGAAAAGGGATGATAGTCCGTATGTTTTTTTTCTCTTTTTCTTTTTTCTATTTTTTTTTTCTTTTTCTTAATTTTTTTTCGATTTTTTTTTTTTTTTTTTTTTTGTTTGCATACACTCTTACCCTGCCATCCAAAATAATACATCATAGGGGATGAGAGTTCCCCTTACACTTGAATCTTTACATACTTTACATTAAACTAATCTAATGACTCGAATTAAGAAAATCAAAACACTTGGAGCACTTTTAAGATTAACGTACATATGGGGGTAATAAATGATGTTCTTCCCCATTACTCCATAAAATAAGTACTTACCCATGAGTCCCAATCGTCCCAAAACAATATGTACAATGATATGACTCGACTTAGCAACCATGTAATCAATTAGAAAGTTAACTTAGGGTTTAACAAATAACAATAATGCGCTAAAAATTGAACGCATACACGGAAGGCTAAGGCGATTTGGGTGTACATTTAAGTGGGGTGTAACAAATTCTTCCTTTAAGTAAAATGCTTAAAGTTAGAAATGAAAAGATAGGCTCGGAGGGGTGTACTAGGGGTATCGTGTACTAAAAATGAGTACAACGCTAAGGGTGTGGGAAAAATTAGTTGACTTAACTAGCCAAGTAATATGACTTAAATGGTCAAGTAATTATAATACGGGTTTAACACAAGGGTGATCCTAATGCCTCTTATCATGTAGTAAATCCTACCACACGAATGTAGTCTCACTAGCGGTCTCGGGATGCATCACTAACGCAAGTTCTAGAATCTAAATGCTACCGGTACACTCATAAGCACTAATAATGAATGCTTTTCCTATCAAATCTAAAGGCGAACCTCACATTTTTTGGTGGAAAATTTTTCTGAATATACGGTTATGTGCTAGTCATACAATCTCCTATCCATGAGACGCTTGCTATGGCTAAAGTTTCACTCCTAAATGTTGTAAAAAATTTTAAATTTGGCGTTAAAATCGCACTAACAAGTATTTCTCATAGTTTTATTACACATCTACTATTAAACAAAACAAACTCAAGCGAAAGTGCATATGTAAGGTATCATCTTTTTACCCTCCCCTTACACTTAAGATGAACATTGTCCCCAATGTTCAAGTAAAGAATGTAAAAGTGAAAAAATAAGAGAATGAAATCAAATACTCCCCTGATTCGCTCGGTATGGATTATAGGTTGGCCAGGTTAGATCTTCCTCCAAGAAAACGAACAATCAAAGCTTCCCTTCCAGAATATAAATCATCTCCTTGTCGAACATAACCTGTAAATCCTGACAAAAATAGACAAGACAACCTTGCGTAAAATCGGCGGCATCCTATATAAGTTACTAAATCCTAGAAAACAAAGTAAGATATAATGCTTGTGGAATGAAGTTTGCAGATTTCCTGGAGATTATAAAACTTAATAATTCACAAAAACCATAAGACTCCGTTAGAAAAACAAAACCGGTAAAATTTCCAGATTTTAACTCCTGACGTCGTCAAGAGTAAAACTCTGAAGCCGTCAGAATGGACCTGCAGAAATTCTTATGTTAAGTTTCCGAAAAATTTCTGGAAAAACTTGGTCCTACTTCCTGGAAAATCCTGCAAAACTTCATTATAACTCAATACAAGCATTTGACTCTAACAAATACGAATATACATGTTCATTTAATATTGTGGAGAATCATGATCGATTTGTTTCTTAAAAACATATTTGGGGTTTCCCCTTACACTTATCTTTTGCAAAAATACCTTTAGGTTGGAGTTAAGACTAGGCCAAAACAACATAGTAAAGTATTTCCACATTTTAATTGAAAAACATGATCAACCAACAATAAAAATAAAACATGCATACGGAAGCAAATAACAATCAAACAAATAAAATCACACAAAACATGGGTTGCCTCCCAAGAAGCGCTTTTCTTTATTTACGAGTCTTGTAGCTAGACTCAAAGTCATGGGTTACTATGTGATTTCATCATTGGTTCCACTCTCTAGGTCGTCTTCTAAACCAGTTTTGTATTCCGGACCTAGTTGCAAGCACTCTTTGTAGAAACCAAGCATCCTATTTCTAACATACTCTACTCCTCTACGTCTATCCTCCTCATTCCTATAATAAGCCGCTTGCTTGCGTTCCTTTTCGAAATTAGAGAGAAGGCGGTATTGCTCAATCTTGTAGGGCATTTGATAAGCAACCTCATCATTCTCTTTCTTGAATCTAACTATCCCTAGAGTCGGATCATAACTCATCCTAGTGGCCTCAACAAATGGTTTCCCAAATATTATTTGACTTAGGCAAGCATCTATCACCGGACGAGTGTCCTCAACTATCATAAAATCGATCTCATAGGTGAGATTCCCTATAATCACATGCAGTCCCTTCACTCTTCCTGCAAAATTACTTATCAGATTCTTACCGGGCATCATCCTAAAATTGAGTTGCTTTTTCATCACCCAATTGTAATAAGTCCTAGTCATGATGTTCACGGGGGATCTAAGGTCGATGTAAGCTTTCCATATATGCATGTACCCGATATTGCATGGGATGTTAATGTTAGAGGGGTCTCCCATTTTGATAAGGGGTGTGCCAAAGATATATGTTTTCTCGGGACTATCGAATAAATCCTTATGGTATTCCCGTTCTTCCTTGGTTGGCAACTTATCAAAGTATTCTTCTCTAGGCTCTACCTCCTCTAATTCCTCATCCTTATTAACCTCAACTTCCCTATTCTCATCCTTAGTCTCGGCTTCTATCCTAACTTCATTCTTGTCACTTTCTTCTATTTCCTTATCTATCGGCTTAATAGTGACAACATTAACAAAGTGGACCTGTTTAGATGATGAGGGATCCTTAATTTGGTTTCCGTTATTGGTGTCCCTAGTGTCCGTCCTAGGTGTGACTAATGCTTGGTTGTTGAGGGCTTTCAACAAGTTATCAATCTTAGTGGTCATCTCGCTTTGCTTTTGTTTGAAATCGGCTTCAAACTTAGATATGTGAGCTTCTTGAGATGCCATGAACTTTGACATCAATCCTTCAAGATTGTCGGTACTACCATAGTTGTTAGAAGGATTGTTGTTGAAAGTACGGTTGGATGGTGGACCGTTTGGTTGGTAACGATTAGGCGGATTGGAAGAATTAGGTTGATTTTTCCATGAGGGGTTGTATGAATCACCGTAAGGGTTTGGCTCGGGCTTGAAAGTGTACCACTTATCTCCCGCTTCGTCGGTACGCGTGGATGCGTAGTCCGCAAAAGCTGTTCCGGGGAGTTCCACACAATCACGAGTGTCATGGGGACCACTACATAATTCGCATGAAGAAGTGATTTTGTTCACTTGGCTTGAAGGCTTCGGAGCTTCGTAAGATTTCATGAGAAACCTGACTTGGTCCTCAAGTTCCATGATCCTACGGTCGGGAGTGCTAGAATTGTTCAAAGGCAAAGATATTGCCTTGACCGCTTTGTTCAAATCACGGGGATCATTCCAACTTTCATTGTCATAGAGAGCAAGATCTTCTATGAGTTCCCATGATTGTTCAGCACTAAGATCACGTAGCTTACCACCGGCCGATTGGTCAATGGTTCGCCTCGTGGAGATGTCGATATGGTCATAGAAGATTTGGACTTGGAGCCAAAGATCTATGCCATGATGAGGGACTTTTTGGAGTAAGTCCTTGAAACGAGTCCATGCTTCATAAAGAGATTCATTTTGACGTTGTTGAAACATCAAGATGTCATTTCTAAGCTTAGTAGTTCTCCCCGGTGGGAAAAATTGAGCAAGGAAACGAGTGGTGAGATCATCCCATGTGGTGATGGATCCCGCGGGTAAACGCTCAAGCCATTGACTAGCTTGATCCCGTAGAGAGAATTGGAATAGGTGTAAACGGGTAGTCTCTCTAGTTTCAACACCTAGGTCTATGGAATCTACGATTTTGAGAAAGTCCTTAAGATGTTGGTTTGGATCTTCGGAACGAAGTCCATGGAATGCACATCCGCTTTGAACCAACCGGATGGTGTCGGATCGCAAGGGAGTCACATTGGCTCCGGTGAGCTCAATGGTGTTTCGGTAGCCTTGGTGGCTAAGTCGGGAATACTCTCCTAAGGTTCGGGGCCTAAGGGGTTCTAGTGGTGGGTTTTGTTGTGGTGGGATGACAGGTTCAAAGATGTTACCACCTTCCATGATGTCGGATGGTAAAGAGTTACGAACAAAGGCACGAAGAAATAAGATAGACTAAAGAAAACCTAAAAATAAAAATAAAATCTTACTAGAAAGGAATCTAGCAAGTAGACCTAATAAAAAGAAATTCTAACCTAGACAATAACTATTCTCCGGCAGTGGCGCCAAAAACTTGATGCGTGGGAATCGCAACAGGCTTTACCTCTCGAGGGATCTCGAGAAGCTTACAACCCCCACCACGCAGTGTACCTGATCGTTGTAGTATAGTATAGTGACAAGTACTGGGGGATTGATCGTTCAGCTTAGGAATAGTGTCGCTAGGATTAGAAAGCCTAAATTACTAGTTCTAAAGGTGAGGGATGATTATTTTTGTGTTTTTATATTTTTATGAAAGCAATTAAAATATCAGTTTTTGGAAGAGTGGGCGGAATTAGTTGCTATTCAACTAACCCAAAACTAAGATGCAATCAAAATAAAATACTAAAAATGAAAATAAACTAATTAAACTAAGGTTGTGAGCAGTAATTGGAGAAAATGTGTTTACTTAGACTTCACTACTCCCTAGATATCTTTTACACGTTAATTACTTGTTATAATTGCATGGATGACGGATTGTATTCCTTAATACCATTCATGGGGTGGCATACATAACTCCCCAATTCTATGAGCTCTTATCTCCTCCTACACCATGACCCAGCACAACTATAGGGATTGTAAACAGTGGCTCATGCATTAAATACAACCAATAAAGACCTAGTACGCCTCGGTTCATGTTTCTTAAGACGTTCAAGCATGTTACCATTTGGAGATCTGCCAGTTTTCTTAAGCCTAACATATAAAATCATTCATCCAAGACAAGAATAAAAAAGTAATCAACACATAATCAACATCTAGGTTTCATTAGATCTAAGCAAACACAAAAGAGATCTAGCCTAGCATAATGGAATTGAGACAAGAACAAGATATAGACAACCAACACATAGACATATTGATTGAATTAGAAGAACACTTATCTCAATTACAATGCAAGGTATCAAGGGTTTGGAACCCTTGAAAAACCTGTAAAAGTTGTACCAAATTCGTCTTTAGGGTTTCTCCAAAACTTCTCCTTTATGTGAAAAACTAGAAAACTATATATAGGAAAACATAGGTGACGGCGTCAAGAGCAAGGGTGTGACGCCGTCATCTCGCCGCCAAATACTTCCTCGGACGGCCTTGATCTACTTATGACGGCCTATGTGACGCCGTCATCAACCACGGTATTTTATTCTTAGGACTTTGACGCCGTCAAGAGCAACTCTTGACGCCTTCATGCACTGTTCCCAGCATAGAAATTTGAGACTTTGCCGTTTTCTTCACTTTTAGGCTCCAAAAACGTCCCAAATGGCTTCTTTTCCAAAATTCATTCTCCAAGTACCTAAAATCACAAAAGGAACGATTTAGGGCAATATTTGATCAAATAAAGTCGGATTCGGGCTTAAATGACCCCCTAAAAACGGATCATTTTTCGCCTCATCAGTGACCAGTGATAACCTAATGCTCATGACCCATGACCCATGTGAATTAGCCATTATCACTGGTCATGCATGGGTTGCACTGGCTTGGTAGGTGTATACCATTTGTCACAGACACTAAGAAGCAAGTATCTAGGGACCTCCCGATCATATGTTATCCGGGATCGAGAAAGTTTGAACTCAGATTGAGCTTGACTCGAAAAACTCGATTTATCCGTAAAGATGTGTTTTATTACAAAAATTAAATTTGAAATATAACCTACGAATTGAATTTGGTTCGACTTCAGCTCGAAAAGCTTGATACATTCGTAAATAAGTATTTACACTTAGTACACTTACATATTAAAAAAAACACATATTTTATATCACTTACAAGCTCGAGAACTCAACAATAACTCGAGTCGAACTTATATAAGGTTGAGCTCAACTCATTAAACATTTCAAGCTCATTTGATAGGCTTTCAACCTCAAAATTTTTAATATAGTGCTCTAATGATCCCGCCCCTTAATTTTCCCCAAAATTTCAATCTCCCGCTCCACTCATATGGCGCCCCTTTTTCACCCAAAATCAAAACATTAACACTACTAGCTTAGTCAGATATATCTTCTATCTATTCATCTATTCTCCTTCTCTCTAGAACCGACTCACACCACCACTAAACTTCACCGCCTTATCTCGCCGTGGTTCCACCAACCATCGCTCATCTACGCCATTACCGTCATCAAGACACGGGAACTGTATGTGAGACTTTGTTTACTTCGGTTGTTTGGTTCGAGATAACCACCAGATCCACCACCATCACAGTCGAGCCACCATCACCCTCATCTCACCTATCCTACTCTGTTAATGGGTATGCTCAAACACATATTTAATTTATATTTTCTTAAATGTGTAATCAAATATAAAACGATTTATATTGATTTTCATGGATTAAAACTAGCCTAAAACATGTTTTTGATTATAAATTCGTGTGTTGGTAATTGTTGCAGGTAGACTTATTTAGACGAAATAGTTTTTCCTATTTATTGGAATGGAGACAATCGACGTGTTCTAAGAGGCCACTGTTTTACTCGTAAAAGGAGTCTTGATTGGTTTCCACTCCGGGAGGATGTTGCTGAACAGTTGTAGTTTGCTTATCGCAGTCGCGTAAGTGATCTATCAAAAGATTAACATAACATCTATTATATAGGAAATTAACTCAAATATGGTTGCTTTTTGTCAAACTATTTTATTTGTACCAAATGTTAGTGATTTGCTTGCTTGGTAATGTGTTTGACATTTATTCGTTCTACGTTTGGCACTGCATAAAATTGCAACCAATTGTATATTACTTGTTGCCCGAGTTGATATGCAACCCGTATGTTTGTTTTTGAGGCTAAACTTATATTTGGGACATCTAATGTTGTCGTCTTTTATGTTAGCGTCAATCACGTTACTTGTTTCTTGCAGGGGCTACATGCTATTTTCACGCGTGAGGATGATACATGGGATGCCTGGCTAAAAATTCCCTCAGCTGGATTTTCTGGTACACTTCATTTTCGAGGCGTGGGTATGCTCCATCTCAGTCACCAAAGCCAACCCATGTATATTTTTACTGTTTCATGGTTGGCAGATCTTATATTATGCAGCGTTATTAGTGCCTTGGTTTCTTACATTTCCCATATTTTTTTTTGCGGAAAGAAACTGCCATTAGACTCAGATGTAAGCCATTTTTTATGTTGTTAACAATTTCATTTTCTAATGATAACACCTTTGTATTTCTTAATTTATATTGCAGGTGACCACTCCAATGGCCATTGAAACTTTGGAAAATGTACCAGCAATGGAAACAGTGGTAAGTAATAAAACATCCACCTTTAATTTTTTTAGTTTTACATACATGACTAATATACCGTGTTTTATATATACATATAGGAACTTGTTAAAACTATCGGACATACGAAAATGCTTAAGCCACGACAAACCGGTTCTACAGGTTACACCACCAACCATGATACCGAATATTAGTAAACAAAATACTGGACTAAAATTAGTACCAACGAAGCGAAAACATTTGGTCTCTACTGAAACCTTGCAAAAGCAAGCTAAGGCGGCGAAGAGTCAACAGGTTTTAACGTATGATAGTTGAGAATTTGATTATATACGACATTACAATTTTATATATATTTGCTTCATTTATATACATTCGATTTTAATTGAATTTGAAATACAATTGTATATATATTTGCTTCATTTATATACATTCTGTTATATATATATATATATATATATATATATATATATATATATATATATATATATATATATATATATATATATATATATATATATACACTAGCAGTAGTAACTCTGCTCCAGCAGTACTAACGTGGTACTAGTATTAACTCTCCTATCATGTTTGTGCAGATAGTTAAACCAGTGGCTCATCTAGTTCTGTTATGTTGTGAGCTTTGACATGTTCTAGTTCTGCTCTCATCCTGATGTGTTAATATGAAGCAGCCTACATTTTCAAGGCTTTTTATATCCAGATGATGAGATTAGATCAATGGGAGAAAAACTTGTAAGTTTAACTGCAAATTTTATTAGTATGTTCATTGTTTTGGATTAAAAGTCTTCATGATGTTGTTTGAATTACTGCTGATCATGTTTGTGTTAATATTGCTTAGATGGATTTAGTGCAGCTCATGAACTTCAAAGAAAATGTGCAAGTATTTACTACAGCTAGTACAAAAGTTACTACTGCTAGTCAAAGTTGGTACTGCTCAGAGATTAAGACCGCTCGAAGTTGCTACTTGCTTATGGAAAAGATTATAGATACTTATAAAGAAACTATTATAAGCCGACTAGGACTCCTTGGTGTATAAAAGGATGTTAAATTTTATATTTTGTTCAGTTATATACATTCCAATTTTATTGTATTGGAATTTGTTTTGATATATATTTGAATTGTTTTGATATATATTGATTTTTTAAACGTGACTAAAAGATGCATATAGTCACACTTATTAACACTTTTGGTCACTGTTTGCTTTATTCGTTGTGTGACTAAATATTACCGAAGGCCACACAAACATAAAATTCACGTGGCCATTGGATGATATATAGTCACACAAAATACACATTTCTTCACTATAAACAGCATACAACCACACTTATTAAAACTTTTGGCCACTATTTCCTAAATGGTATGTGACTAAATACCCAAAACAAACATGCTTTGTGTGACTAAATACTACAAAAGGCCACACAAACATAAAATTCACGTGGCCATTGGATGATCAATAGTCACACAAAATACACATTTCTTCACTTTAAACTGCATATGGTCACACTTATTTATACTTTTGGCCACTGTTTGCTTAATTGTATGTGACTAAATACCCAAAACAAACATGCTTTGTGTGACTAAATATTACAAAAGGCCACACAAACATAAAATTCATGTGGCCATTGGATGATCAATAGTCACACAAAATACACATTTCTTCACTTTAAACAGCATATGGTCACACTTATTCACACTTTTGGCCACTGTTTGCTTAATGGTATGTGACTAAATACCCAAAACAAACATGCTTTGTGTGACTAAGTATTACAAAAGGCCACGCAAACATAAACTTCATGTGGCCATTGGATGATGAATAGTCACACAAAATACACATTTCTTCACTTTAAACAGCATATGGTCACACTTATTCACACTTTTGGCCACTTTGTGTTAAATTGTATGTGACTAACTCCAAAAAAATAACACCCATTGTGTGACTAAATCATCACGAATGTCACAGTTATTGTATATTCATGTGGCCATTGGATTATCAATAGTCACACAAAATACACATTTAGTTGAATATATCATCTCAAATGTCACATATATTATATATTTATGTGGCCAAAGGATGAACAATAGTCACTCTCAAAAAACATTCATGTGACTATAAGGTGTTTACGGTCACTGATAATGACTAGTCTAACAAAACTTGTGCCTAATTTGTCACACATATTCGGGGTTTTGGTCACTCTTTTTCGATGGAAAAGGCCACGAACTCAACAATGTGACCATATGCCACCTACGGTGGCGGGACCTATGGTGACACACAACGAAAAAAACGTGTGTGACTATATGCATATCGTCACACATTTTTGGCGTGAGCAATACAACTTTTTGTACCATTAGTAGTAGAAAGAAAGAATAGGTCACTACAAGAAATGAGTCGAACAATGTTAAATGAACAATCCATCCCACAAAAATTTTGGTGTCACGCTATAGATACATCAACATATATAATTAATAGGGTATCAATTAGGAGAATTTTAGGAAAAACTCCTTATGAGTTGCTAAGAGGTAGAAAACCTAACTTAAGCTACTTTAGGGTATTCGGAAGTAAATTTTATATTTTGAACACTAAGGATTACCTTACTAAGTTTGACCCAAAATCATACGAAAGAATATTTTTAGGCTACTCACAAAATAGTAAAGCATATATAATACTTAACAAACACACTATAAAAGTAGAAGAATCATTTAATGTAACATTTGATGAAACACCACCACCTCCTAAAACATTACCTTTAGAAGATGATGACTTAGTCAAAGATGAAGCTATTGAGGTTAGTAAAACAAAACCATAGGAAATGATAATGAAAACATAGACTTAGAAAATAATGAAGTCGTAAATATTCAGGAATCTAAATCACATCCATTAGATAACATAATAGGAAGTCTTAATCAAAGAATCCTTAGGTCACAAGCCCAAGATAAAAATAACTTTTTTTGTTTCCTCTCAGCAATAGAACCTAAGAATATTAATGAAGCATTAATAGATGAAAGTTAGGTTATAGCTATGCAAGAAGAATTAAACCAATTTATGGCTAATGATGTTTGGGAATTAGTCCCAAATCCAATGAACATGACCATCATAGGAACTAAGTGGGTATATAGGAATAATTTAGATGAAAATGGAATAGTAACTAGGAACAAAGCTAGGTTAGTTGCCCAAGGTTATAATCAACAAGAAGGAATTGATTATGACGAAACTTATGCCCCCGTAGCTAGACTAGAATCAATTAGAATATTACTTGCCTATGCATGCGCCCTAGACTTTAAGTTATTCCAAATGGACATGAAAAGTGCATTCCTCAACGGTTTTATCAATGAGGAGGTTTATGTGGCACAACCTCCAGGATTCATTGACTTCGCAAAACCTGATTATGTTTATAAACTAAAGAAAGCTTAAATAGACTCAAACAAGCTCCTAAGGCTTGGTATGATCGATTAAAAGCTTTTCTTATTAAACATTATTATTCCATGGGAATGATAGATAACACTCTTTTCACTAAAAAGAAAGACCAAAATCTCATCATTGTTCAAATATATGTTGACGACATTATATTTGGATCGACTTGTCAAGAAATGTGTGATGAATTGCCAAAAACATACATGATGAGTTCGAGATGAGTATGATGGGTGAACTAAATTTTTTCCATGGATTACAAATAAAACAATTAGAAGATGGAATATTCTTTAACCAATCTAAGTATATTAAGGAAATGCTTAAGAAATTTGGCCTAGAAGACTCAAAACCCATGAAAACTCCCATGTCTGCGGAAGTGAATCTCACAAACGATGATGAAGGTGAGTCTGTAGATAATACTAAGTATAGAGGAATGATAGGTAGTTTACTATACTTAATGGCAAGTAGACTCGATATCATGTTTAGTGTTTGCCTTTGTGCCCGCTTTCAAGAGGATCCCAAAACCTCTCACCTAGAAGCGGTTAAGCGTATCTTCTGATACATTAAAGGCACTATACACTTAGGATTATAGTATCCTAAGGGATCCAGCATAGAAACCATCGTCTATGCGGATTCGGATAATGCGGGAGACAACGTAGATATAAAGAGCACTAGCGGAATTTGCAAGTTTATGGGATGTTGCCTAACATCTTTGTTTTGAAGAAGTAAACCGCTCTTGCTATTTCTACCACCGAAGCTGAATAAGTAAGCGCTGGAAAGGCATATTGATGTTTTCCTTTTTGTAGTATAGTGTTTTTAAACCGAAGAAATGCTTAGGAAAGTATTTCCCCGGGTCGTGTCCCAGCGAAGGTGTGAATGGAACTTCGAATTCCCGAATCGTGAAACGTGTCGTGAAAACGGTAAAAAGTGATTTGAATGATTTTATACTAATGAAATAGTAAATGAAGCACAAATAATCAACTAAACACGTAAATCAACTAAACAAGCTTAAAACGTAACGTAGAATCGAAAACCGTAAATTAAAACGTAAAATAAACGTCAACGCGCGAAATAAAACGCGACTTTTAAGCTACGCTACTCCTACGGACTTGGAAATAATTTTCAAAAATTAAAAATGATAAAAGAAAATTTTAAGAAAAAGAAAAATATTTTTTTGACTTTTTATTTATTTATTATGAATTAAAAACTATTTAATCTAATTAAAAATTAAAAGAAAATGTAAATAAATTGAGAAAAATGCAATATTAATTTTGAAAATTATAAAATAACTAAAAAGAAATTTTAAAACTAAAAACTAATTTTTTTGGCTTTTTATGTAATTTTTGGGAATTAAAAACTATTTAATCTAATTAAAAACTATTTAAAATTCAAATAAAATTGAAAATAAATGGGAAAAATGCAAAATAAATTTCTAAAATTCTAAAATAAATGAAAATAAGTTTATAAAATATTTTTGGATTTTTCTGGGATTTTTTAGATTTTTTTTTTGGAATTTTCAGTATTTAAAAAGTAATTAAAATTGAATATAAATGAAAATAAAATAAGAAAAATAGCAAATCAACTCAGAAAAATATGAAAATTTCAGGGAAAATCTAAAATATTATTCTAAATCTAGGAAAAATATAAAATTTGAAAAATAAGCACTGGAAGTGCTAATTAGAGCAAAACTGCTTATTGAAAAGTGCTTATTTATAAGCAAAACTTACTAAAACTGACCAAAACTTTTATCAATTGATTTTTGAACTTATATAAGCTTGATGGAACAATAAAGAACCAAAATGAAGCTCAGAACACAGGTTATGGCATAAATAGATCAAATAAGCACTTATGAAAAAGCTATAAACCAAAACAGATAAGCACTTGGTACCAAAACAGTGAAACAAGCAATTATAAGCGCAAATGAACTAATTTGAACAATAAATCTCAGAATACACCCACAAAACCACACTAGCAGGCCTAGAAAAGAATCACAGATTTATGGTTCAACCTACCAACTTGAGCAGTCAAAAAAGCACTACAACTAAGCTGAGGACTCAAAACTTATGGGTGCAAAACAACTATCAACTAACTAAGATTCAAAAACCATCAAAAGATTGGATCTAATTACTCAACAACTAGGTTAAATGATGCCTTGAAAGTGGGTAGAAACTGAAGGTGCAGGGGAATAATGGGTTCAAACAGCCAACTTCTATGAGCTTTTCAGATAAGCTAAAGGGCTCCAAACCTCTAATTTCTTTTTGATACTTACTCACCTACTGCTAAGCTATTCAAAACAACAAACCAAATTTATTTCTAACGAAAATTAAACCCTACAGATGATCCCAAAGTGTTGTCCAAAAACTGAGTCTAAAAATGATTTTGACTTTTGAATTGCAAATGAACTTTGACTAATTTGATTTATATTGATCCTAGTTTACTTGTACTGAGGTATTAAGCTAATTTAAACCTAACTTAAGCTAAATCAACTATCTAGTAACCACTTAATCAATCTACCTTTCTTAGTAATTAACTGATATGACTAGTTTTAAACTAAATTGACTTTTAATGAAAACCTACTTAATTTAATGACTTAAGCTAACCTAATTAGACCTAATGTTAACTAGTTATACCAACCAAACTCACAGAAATCAACAAGAACTCAGCTGATGAGCCTAAGCCAAACACCCCTGTCTCAACTGTCAAACTACCACAGATCCTAACCTAGTATGCAATCCAAACCTCTAACTATGAACTCACTACATTTAAAGCACCAACTCAGTGATAATAGAGATCTAACAGGCCAAAAATCTGCACAAAAACACAAGTAATAAGCACAAATGCAAGCAGAAACACAGATCTAAAGAGCAACTAAAAACAGACAACAAAACTAGCCAATGAAACAGTAAACTAATTCAAACCAATCAAACCCAAATTGATTAAACAGATATCAAATAAACTACTAGTAATGCAATTAAGCAGAAATCAACAACAACAATCAGATCTAAACTACTTATGCTATTCAATTAGACAGAAATGAAAATGGAATGAACTTACAACTCAAATTCCCCCTCAGCTCAAATAGAGGGGGATTCACTTTGCTTGCCTGTCTTTAGACAGGCCAAAGGCTCCTCTTTGACTGCCTCTTATCCACCAATAAGCATTAGCTTATTCAAATAAGCTTCAAACAATTTTTTTTTTTTATTTGAAACAGAATTATGTAAATGAAAGACAGAAAATAAAATTGAAATTAAACTATTTAATTAATAACAATGAGTACTTTAAATTTGAAACAAAACAATAAGCTAAAAAACTGAATTTATATTGATAATAAGAACTGAGTACAAAACTGAAATTGAGAAATTACAAATAAAAACTAACTTTGATTGCTGAAATTTAAATGACAATTAAAAATGGTCAAAAGTTCTCTAATACATGAAAAACTTGGACAAGTATCATGAGGTGAGGATTGAGCTTTTTATAGCCTGCTGAGGTGAGAGTCCAGGTCACCAATCCACGACCTTGTGTTTCTTCTGAGTTGATATCAGCCCTTGGATAGCCTTGGTCCCCAATCCATCATTTTCAGTCGTTAGATTGAATGATATGATGTGATCGATCCTTAGTGTCATCCCTGATTGGACCACGTGTCCTGAAATGCCCTGACATTCCCCTGCTCCTTCTAGAATCATGTAATGATTGGGTAATAATTGGTTACTTGGGGTAATTTAGAGAGGGGTGATTTCTAGGGTTCAAGCTACAGTAAAATTCTGGGTAGGAAATAGGAATTGGGGGTAATTTAGGCGCGGGAGTGTGTTTTTATTAAAAAGGGTGTTGACCGGTTGAGTTGACTGGGGTGGATGTGGGTTAAAAAGGTGGACCGGGTCAAGGGATAAAAGGGAATGGGCTTTGTGACTTGGTGGGCTTTGGCTGGATTGTGGATTGGTTTGTGGATTGGATATATTGTTTAGGTGAATCCGGTTGCAACTTTGGTTTAGGATTAAGGATATAAAAATAACAAGGACCAAAGTAGCCTAATTGCAAACCATAGGGACCAAATCTGTAATTTATCCAAAGTTTCCTCAAGGGTATTTCTTGTCAGATTTTGAAATATGGAGGATTGACTTTGACTTTTATTAAAGGACTATATTTGCCAAATTCTGAAACTGCAGGGACTGATATTGCCAATTTCTCAAAACTTTGCTCAGGGACCTTTCGTGCAACTTTTTGAATTCCTGAGGACTTTTCATGACATTTTAAGCTTTCCTTAATCATTTTGCTTCCCCGGCTTCGGCTTTCGACACTTTTCATTCTCGTGCTCGTTTTTGTCGGTTTTCCTTTGTTTTTGTCCATTTTTCTCATATCCGTACCTGCACATACACAAATACAAAAACATGCATTCTCTTGGCATTTTTGGTTAGTATTTGGTGTATTTAGTCTGAAATAAGGTCTAAAAAGGATGAGTGAATAAGCACTCATCAAAATCCCCCAGACTAAGGTATTGCCGTGCCCTCACGCAATGTCATCACCTCACGCTTAAGAGATAAATAATTTCAAAACCTCTCTTTACTGACGTTGTAAAGTAGCAATGATGTTCAAGAGAGATAGTAAAATCATTTATTCTCAAAAAACGCTCCGTTTTCCGATTTTCATGAATAACAACTACAACTACTATTTTTGTACTTTTTTTCATTTATATATGTGACGGTTTGCCTTGACTTTCATTATCAATTCTTATCTGTTGATAACTTTCAGGGTCTACGAGTAGAAACACTTCTCACAGAGAAGAGACCGTACGGATAAAAATCGTCATCCTTGATTTTTCACAAGCTCCCAAACTAAGCGTAAAATCGAAATCATTGTTTATCCAGAAGTTAGATGCTAACACTGCCCACAAAAGTTACTTGTGTATTACCTCTTGTCCCCAGGTCCTAAGTTGTATCTAAAGATTTTAATTTGTGAGAAATGAATTGCTTCATATTTTCTCGTTTCGATATTTGTTAGTCCGATAAGAGCACAAAATTTGAACGCTAAGTAGTTTCCAAACTTTCCCTCGAAAACCCCTGCATACAGAAATCGGGTCCACATGAAGGTCTCTGATTTAACACGATTTGTAGGGGCTCCCTTTTTATTTACGACCGAGACTTACCATGTTTGATACCCGAAACGGAAGCTTTTTATTAGGGAAACCCCCGGAGTCGAAGCTTGGCATTTTTGCATAATCATAAGCACTTTAATAATACTTTGGTCCTTAGTCCTTTATTCTTTTACAGTCAACGGTTTATGAGCCGCCAAGATGTAAGAGTTTTATTATGACTTTGGATTTCTATCCGCTGCTTTTTTTGTAGCTTTGGATCCCTCTGCCTTTTTATTTTGGCTTTGGACTATTATTATTGATATTCATAACTATATGCCAAACCCCAAGTCCTACGGCCTTTACTAAGATCACAACATCGGCTGCGAACCGGCAAGATGCAATAGTCTATTTCACCGTAACACTGGCAGTACCTCAATGTGTACCAAACCCCCATATGCAGAGATTTTGTTGGGAACGAGAAAAAACTAAGTATTGCCCAAACCGTATACCCTTAATTAATCCTAGACATCTATTATATATTGGTGACGTTGCTGATGGGAACAAGGAGGCCACAAGTACCTCTCGTGGGTTTTTTAAATCCCAGTAATGCGATCCGTGTATAGCACAAAACTTCTAAATAAACTATATCATTCCTCGATCTCCGCAAATTTAAAATCCCAAATAATGAGATCCGCGGATGCTTAGCCATAATCTTATGATTATTTTGGTTAAGGGAGACGAGCTAGGGCTCAACACGCCCGGTCAAGTCGGAACATTTATTTCTACTCTCGCCGGTAGGAAAGTCAAAACAAGGTGTCAAAACTTATTATTCATATCATATATATTTTTCATTTTTTTTCATTTTTTTCATTTCATTTTTCATACTTTTTTTTTTCTTTTCTTTTTTTTTTTTTTTTTTTTTTTTTTTTTGACTATAAAGCGGTGACAAAATTTAAAATTTTTGGTGGAAAACGGAGTTGCGTAAGTTAAACAGCTCAGACGATGGTACAGGTCAAATCGAATCGAAGATTCACCCCCCCAGACTAAAGTGAAACATTGTCCTCAATGTTTTAAAGGGTACAGGTAATCCTACGTAAAATCTAAGGCCGTTTATTAAGTATGCCAAGAGATAAACGTTAGTCGATAAGATTTTGGATATGGTGAATTTCCGAAAGAGCAGCGAAGGATGAGACTCGAGTGGAGAGAACGACAAACCACGAGCACGAGAGTCCTCAAACTTCGGGAAAATTCCTGAACATAAATAAACAACAACCACAAAAACACGAGTTTGGAAAGGGTCACCCCCCTCACGTCACGTTATTAGAAAATAGAAAATATAGAAAATGAAAATGGATAAGCATGGGTTGCCACCCACGAAGCGCTTGTTTTTGTTCACCGAGTCACATGAGCTTGACTCGATCCCCGAATTAATTCGTCCTTGGGGAGAGCAGAAAGAACAGACAACCAGCATAAACGGAGATGCCGGGGTCAAAAACGGTATCCTCACTCCCGGTGGAGTGGAAAAGAGAAGAAATGAGGGGATAAGTAAAGTATGGTTGAAACACCCAGATGATAAAAGCAAAGTCAAATTCTGAATCACGGGTGGGTTGGGTGGGTAAAATATCAAGCAAAGGATTATCAGAAATCTCGTCCACTACTCCAAAAATATCTTCATTTGTATCTGATTCAACATCTATATCGGGTGGTTTCTCCGGTGGACGAGAAAAAGGTAAATCGAAGATAGATGAATCAGCATCGGTAAGTACATTATGAATATCTTCAAGAACATTTCTTCGAAGGCCATTATTGTCATTCTCAATACCCGGTGGTATCAAGTCATCCGTAGCAAGAAATTGATCAACATCCTCTAAAAGAGGGTCACGTGACGGATTATCGGAAATAAGCTCAAAATCAATTTCAAAATCAAAACGCTCATAATCCGGAAGAGAGAAAGCATGAATAGTGGGATTGCCACTACTCGTCTCTTCAAATCGAAAAATTTCAAGCTCGGGTAAGAAATCACTATCCATATCGGGGATAGAAGAAAAAGTCGGAGGATCTTTCAATGCCTCGATCCTAGAAATAAGAAGATTGACATTCAATAATGTTTCACGAAGAGCTTCATCTTGAATTTCCGTTTCAACTTCTTCATCATTCTCTTCTTATAAGCTGACGAGCTTAGAAGGTAATTCGTCCACATATTCGATGTCTCCACAAGATATAGCATCGTCATTGTCAGAATCGGAGAACATCTCATCACGATCAATCGGAGATGACTCAACTTCTTCAGCCGTATCAAAAACATATTTTTCAAAATCTGGTAAAGAATCCTTGAGCTCGGGCTCCAAAGGATCTGACGGCGTAACAATCTCAGTCGAAATAGAATCATTGTTATCAAGAAAAGTATTGTCTTTTTCCAAAACGGGATCACTTCCCTCACCCGGTGTGAGAGAAGGATGAGAAGAGTCGGGAGTAATTGATTCAAGTTTCGAAAAACATCTTAAAGAATCCGGAGGTGGGACAAGTGGTGTGCTCTCAGAGCTAGGAATTTCCACCACTTCCGTTGTGGTCTCCGGTTCTTGTTCGTGAAGATTAGGTAAGTCGTCTCTTCTAAACACCGTTTTAAGCTCAGCACGTTTGCTTGACAAACTCTTAACCGTAAATCGTGAAAGGTTAGGATCAAATCTTGACGGATTAGGAACAATTGATTCTTGGACAACCGTAGGTTGGACGTATTTAGCACTTCCATTGTCAGCGGAAAGTACTGAGTCCTTTGTCATCTCGGTTTCTTGTTCCATTTCCCTCACCGGAGAGGGAGTAGGAACCGATGGTCCATCATAATCAACACGAATTTTTGCAATTTTTGATGAGACGTAAAGTTGTTCCATTTTTATTTTAAAAACTTTTCGTTTAAAGAAATCATCGTCGAGAGATGTCATAGAACAATCTTCAACATTTAAAGGTTCACAAGACAGAGTGGGATTAATCGTAAAATTTTCTTCTTTATAAAGCTCGTTTTCGTTACTCTTAACGGTGTTAACTTGTTCTTTCACACGAATAACTTCTTTAAAAAGATCTAATAACTCGGTAAAGTTATTTTGAGCAGTGATCATGTCATATTGTGGAGGTTGGTTGTGATAATCATTGTCATAAGGAAACGGTTTCCTTGTTGGACAATCGGTGCTAAAGTGTGAACCTCCACAATACTCACAACCGTTTTGTTGTGAAATCGGTGCATTTTGAAACGATTCATTATTGAAGTACGGAACTTGCTCATATGAGTTGAAATCGTTGTGATAATAATTGGAAAAGTTCGGATCATAATCAGATGTGAATGTGGGTTCAGCTTTCAAAGCATAACACATGCAAAATCCACGAGTAAACCCACATTCTTTGCAAAAACACCGTTCACAAAGTACTCCTTCTCCGGAGAAATTTCCACAATTAAAACAAGTCGGATCCATAAGAATTATCGGTTTAGAGGGTTAAAGAAGAAGAATCAAATGATAAGAGGATAAGAAGATTATTTTTGGTTTTTAATTATCATAAAATCAAATAAAAGGAAAATCAAAATGGAAAAGGAAAATCTTTTTGTATTTTTATTTTTGGAAAACAAAATTCGAAAACTTGAAACTTTTATTTTCTTTTGTTTTTCAAACGTTACGTTAATCGTAAACCGTTTCCCTCAAATCTACTCGCGACGGAACGGGAGAGAAGAATGGATCTCTCTTCAGCTTGCAATTTAATGTCAAAGCTATCCGTATTTTCCGCTTATTCGGTCGTAGAATTAAAGTAATCCGACTAGCAACTAATTTCACGCGTAGTTATATTGTAAGCTTATTTGGTTTACAACGCCCTTTCTTTCGATCGGAACGAGGCTGTAACTTTATTATTTTTTTGGTATTTTTGTGAAAACACTTTAGGAAAAGTGTTTTTGATTTTTCGATATTTATATAATATATACAAAATAGAGGAAGGCTTATCAAAACACAATTTTTCAAAAACGAATATTCAAAAATTCACTTCAACCTTCCCCGGCAACGGCGCCATTTTTTGATGTTTTCCTTTTTGTAGTATAGTGTTTTTAAACCGAAGAAATGCTTAGGAAAGTATTTCCCCGGGTCGTGTCCCAGCGAAGGTGTGAATGGAACTTCGAATTCCCGAATCGTGAAACGTGTCGTGAAAACGGTAAAAAGTGATTTGAATGATTTTATACTAATGAAATAGTAAATGAAGCACAAATAATCAACTAAACACGTAAATCAACTAAACAAGCTTAAAACGTAACGTAGAATCGAAAATCGTAAATTAAAACGTAAAATAAACGTCAACGCGCGAAATAAAACGCGACTTTTAAGCTACGCTACTCCTACGGACTTGGAAATAATTTTCAAAAATTAAAAATGATAAAAGAAAATTTTAAGAAAAAGAAAAATATTTTTTTGACTTTTTATTTATTTATTATGAATTAAAAACTATTTAATCTAATTAAAAATTAAAAGAAAATGTAAATAAATTGAGAAAAATGCAAAATTAATTTTGAAAATTATAAAATAACTAAAAACTAATTTTAAAACTAAAAACTAATTTTTTGGGCTTTTTATGTAATTTTTGGGAATTAAAAACTATTTAATCTAATTAAAAACTATTTAAAATTCAAATAAAATTGAAAATAAATGGGAAAAATGCAAAATAAATTTCTAAAATTCTAAAATAAATGAAAATAAGTTTATAAAATATTTTTGGATTTTTCTGGGATTTTTTAGATTTTCTTTTGGAATTTTCAGTATTTAAAAAGTAATTAAAATTGAATATAAATGAAAATAAAATAAGAAAAATAGCAAATCAACTCAGAAAAATATGAAAATTTCAGGGAAAATCTAAAATATTATTCTAAATCTAGGAAAAATATAAAATTTGAAAAATAAGCACTGGAAGTGCTGATTAGAGCAAAACTGCTTATTGAAAAGTGCTTATTTATAAGCAAAACTTGCTAAAACTGACCAAAACTTTTATCAATTGATTTTTGAACTTATATAAGCTTGATGGAACAGTAAAGAACCAAAATGAAGCTCAGAACACAGGTTATGGCATAAATAGATCAAATAAGCACTTATGAAAAAGCTATAAACCAAAACAGATAAGCACTTGGTACCAAAACAGTGAAACAAGCAATTATAAGCACAAATGAACTAATTTGAACAATAAATCTCAGAATACACCCACAAAACCACACTAGCAGGCCTAGAAAAGAATCACAGATTTATGGTTCAACCTACCAACTTGAGCAGTCAAAAAAGCACTACAACTAAGCTGAGGACTCAAAACTTATGGGTGCAAAACAACTATCAACTAACTAAGATTCAAAAACCATCAAAAGATTGGATCTAATTACTCAACAACTAGGTTAAATGATGCCTTGAAAGTGGGTAGAAACTGAAGGTGCAGGGGAACAATGGGTTCAAACAGCCAACTTCTATGAGCTTTTCAGATAAGCTAAAGGGCTCCAAACCTCTAATTTCTTTTTGATACTTACTCACCTACTGCTAAGCTATTCAAAACAACAAACCAAATTTATTTCTAACGAAAATTAAACCCTACAGATGATCCCAAAGTGTTGTCCAAAAACTTAGTCTAAAAATGATTTTGACTTTTGAATTGCAAATGAACTTTGACTAATTTGATTTATATTGATCCTAGTTTACTTGTACTGAGGTATTAAGCTAATTTAAACCTAACTTAAGCTAAATCAACTATCTAGTAACCACTTAATCAATCTACCTTTCTTAGTAATTAACTGATATGACTAGTTTTAAACTAAATTGACTTTTAATGAAAACCTACTTAATTTAATGACTTAAGCTAACCTAATTAGACCTAATGTTAACTAGTTATACCAACCAAACTCACAGAAATCAACAAGAACTCAGCTGATGAGCCTAAGCCAAACACCCCTGTCTCAACTGTCAAACTACCACAGATCCTAACCTAGTATGCAATCCAAACCTCTAACTATGAACTCACTACATTTAAAGCACCAACTCAGTGATAATAGAGATCTAACAGGCCAAAAATCCGCACAAAAACACAAGTAATAAGCACAAATGCAAGCAGAAACACAGATCTAAAGAGCAACTAAAAACAGACAACAAAACTAGCCAATGAAACAGTAAACTAATTCAAACCAATCAAACCCAAATTGATTAAACAGATATCAAATAAACTACTAGTAATGCAATTAAGCAGAAATCAACAACAACAATCAGATCTAAACTACTTATGCTATTCAATTAGACAGAAATGAAAATGGAATGAACTTACAACTCAAATTCCCCCTCAGCTCAAATAGAGGGGGATTCACTTTGCTTGCCTGTCTTTAGACAGGCCAAAGGCTCCTCTTTGACTGCCTCTTATCCACCAATAAGCATTAGCTTATTCAAATAAGCTTCAAACAATTTTTTTTTTTTTTTATTTGAAACAGAATTATGTAAATGAAAGACAGAAAATAAAATTGAAATTAAACTATTTAATTAATAACAATTAGTACTTTAAATTTGAAACAAAACAATAAGCTAAAAAACTGAATTTATATTGATAATAAGAACTGAGTACAAAACTGAAATTGAGAAATTACAAATAAAAACTAACTTTGATTGCTGAAATTTAAATGACAATTAAAAATGGTCAAAAGTTCTCTAATACATGAAAAACTTGGACAAGTATCATGAGGTGAGGATTGAGCTTTTTATAGCCTGCTGAGGTGAGAGTCCAGGTCACCAATCCACGACCTTGTGTTTCTTCTGAGTTGATATCAGCCCTTGGATAGCCTTGGTCCCGAATCCATCATTTTCAGCCGTTAGATTGAATGATATGATGTGATCGATCCTTAGTGTCATCCCTGATTGGACCACGTGTCTTGAAATGCCCTGACATTCCCCTGCTCCTTCTAGAATCATGTAATGATTGGGTAATAATTGGTTACTTGGGGTAATTTGGAGAGGGGTGATTTCTAGGGTTCAAGTTACAGTAAAATTCTGGGTAGGAAATAGGAATTGGGGGTAATTTAGGCGCGGGAGTGTGTTTTTATTAAAAAGGGTGTTGACCGGTTGAGTTGACTGGGGTGGATGTGGGTTAAAAAGGTGGACCGGGTCAAGGGATAAAAGGGAATGGGCTTTGTGACTTGGTGGGCTTTGGCTGGATTATGGATTGGTTTGTGGATTGGATATATTGTTTAGGTGAATCCGGTTGCAACTTTGGTTTAGGATTAAGGATATAAAAATAACAAGGACCAAAGTAGCCTAATTGCAAACCATAGGGACCAAATCTGTAATTTATCCAAAGTTTCCTCAAGGGTATTTCTTGTCAGATTTTGAAATATGGAGGATTGACTTTGACTTTTATTAAAGGACTATATTTGCCAAATTCTGAAACTGCAGGGACTGATATTGCCAATTTCTCAAAACTTTGCTCAGGGACCTTTCGTGCAACTTTTTGAATTCCTGAGGACTTTTCATGACATTTTAAGCTTTCCTTAATCATTTTGCTTCCCCGGCTTCGGCTTTCGACACTTTTCATTCTCGTGCTCGTTTTTGTCGGTTTTCCTTTGTTTTTGTCCATTTTTCTCATATCCGTACCTGCACATACACAAATACAAAAACATGCATTCTCTTGGCATTTTTGGTTAGTATTTGGTGTATTTAGTCTGAAATAAGGTCTAAAAAGGATGAGTGAATAAGCACTCATCACATATCAACAAGCACTATGGATGAAACAAGCTCTAATAGACTATGGCATTAGGTTAGAAAATGTTCCTATTATGTGCGATAACAAAGGTGCGATAGATTTAAGTAAAAATCCGGTTCAACACTCTAGGACTAAACATATAGAAATACGTCACCACTTCCTTAGGGATAATGTACAAAAAGGAAACATATCTATAGAAAATGTTGCATCGGAAGATAACATTGCGGATATATTCACTAAACCCCTTAAGCGTGAACTATTTAACCACTTGCGTTTAGGATTAGGAATGATGGAACAAATTGACTAAATTTTATTGCATTGCATAAAATTTATTTTTATTTTTCTTCTACTTCTTCATATCTGAGTCTAGGAATCTATTTCGCACAAAATTAAAGATTGGGAAACTTCATTTTATTCCATAAACATTTTTATAAAACTCAATCGAATTTTCTTTAAAACTATTCTCACATCTAGGAAACACATGAAAACCATCTTTCTTGCATTGTTGCCTAATGCTAAAAACTTTTTCTTAAATCATGCATAAAATCTCACATGAATCGTCAAAATATATAATCTAATATATACCATTGACATTCATGAATCGAGCAAAAATCGAATCAAGGAGATTTTGGATTGTTTCTTAGGAAGTTTTCTTATTTGCATTTAGAAGTCGAAACAATCACAACACCACATTTGTTGCATATAAGCACACACTAGGACAAAATCACATACAATGTTGTCTTTTTGTTCCATCACTGGTTACTCACTCACTAGTTGCACTTGCCTTTGATCTAAGATAGTTTCACTAGGAAGAATTGATTGCTCTTCCCTTTTCTTGTTTACTCTTGGTAATTATTGATTACTTGATTGTTCTATTATTTAAGTAATTTTGCATGTGTGCTATATTATGATTAGATTAGATGCTAAATTGCCTCAAACGGTAGAACTTGCTTGAATCCAAACCCAAAGACACAACCTTTCTGCAAATTTTCTGCCAAAAACCCAGTTTTGGCAATCTGGAAATCACCAGATGGGCGGGGCCCCTTAATTATGTAAGGGGACCGGCCCCTAATTAAGGGGACTGGCCATCTGATGGTCGGGTTTACAGAATCTTTTCTGCTTTTTTAGCCCATTTCATCCTACACTTCCCAAATTTCACAAACATATTTTGTCCTAATCTCCCAATAAAACCTTATCCATCCATAAACACACAAATTCCACACTATAAATACCCCAATCTTCAAACTCTCCATTCATCTCATCATGACCTCTCCAAATAAACCAAAACCAAAAGCCTCAAGGCTAGCAAGGATGACGGAAAAACCCGTTTGGCGAAGAAAAAGCCCTCGAAACAAATCCATCATAACCAATGAAGTTGGAAATCACTCAACACCTCCAACTACTTACTTCCCAAACTTTACTCCAAACCCACAAGGACATTCCTTTGATCCTCTTTACAAACCATACAACATTGGCCAAACATCCACCTTCATGCCAAACTATACATCTCAACCTCCAACCACTTATAATGATCCCTACAAGTTTGATCAACCATCAAACTACACTTCCAACAATTTTAATTCCAACTACACAACCCCAATTCATCCATATCAACAAAATGATTCTCTCCACATTGCCACGGAAAAGCAAAAGTTCTGTGAAGAAATAAACCAAATCCATGATCTAAGTGATCTCCTTGCTATGCATCTTGCACAACGCAACAAAGGGCAACCTCCATCATCACCCTATGCAAATTGCTTACCTCACTCTCTCAACTTGGATCAAGTTACAAACCACACTCACTTTTGCCTCTGTTGCATCTTCCTTCAAAAACAAATCCCCTACTTGAGTGAAGATATTTCTTGGATCGAATATTTTCTCACTAGTCCCCATCCAATACCACCCTTGACACGATACAACATCGTGAGATCCACCTCTTCCAGTCCATACCCTACTCCATATCCTTCTCCATCAAACAACTAAGCTTTATGCTTATGCACCTCTCAACCAAGTAAAACACTCAACCATAGGTTGCAAGCAAGTCCAAGAGCTATCTTTGGCACATTTAGGACTATGTTGTTTCTTTTATTTTATTGTAATCAATATGCTTATAGCATATTGAATGTTGTAATGATGTTCACTTCTATGATCATCTTAAATGATTAAATAAATCTATTTTTATTTGCTTTGCATATATATGTCTTGTATTTTTCACATATTTTTGGTAGCCAAGCATTCCATAGCTCGTTTCTTTGGTGCTCTCAAATGAGGGGGAGTACACATCAAGTGGGAGCTTTCTACCCGTTTAACTTTTTTTATGAAGCTTAAACGGCATAACCTTTTTGATTTTACTAAAATGGGAAGAAGAGAATATTAAACTCCAAATACTTGTCTAAAAATTAATTTGTAGACATAATGAGTTTAAGGTTTTGTAATCATCAAAAAGGGGTAGATTGTTGACATAAATAATGTCTAAAAACATTGTTAATATTTAACGACATCTCTATGTTTTGATAATTACAAAACGTAAACTCATTAAATTATAAATTATGACGTAAACAAGTATTTAGCAGTAAATATCTCTCTTTGCATCCAAATCACTTAAGATATGAATAAACGAAAGATTTATTGCATTATATGATCAAAGGAAATTTTTCTCAATCACTAGACTTTTTATAAAATGTCACAAACATTTTATATCTTTTACAAAATCATTTTTGGAATTAAAAGAATATGTTTAAATCATTAAAAATATATGAATTCAAATTTTTAACCAAAAATGGCAAATATAATCCAGAAAAACCTTCCCCATAAAAGGACAAACAAATCCAATGTTCTGGGGGGGGGGGGGGGGGGGGGGGGCGGCCCCCTTAATTATTAAGGGGACTGACACGCTCCAGAACAGTGGTTTTCTGGCCTATAAATACTGGTTCATTTTACAGATTTTTTTTCCACCTTTTGTACCCCAAAACTTTCTGATCTAAATCCCCATTTCCATTTCCTATAATCCTTTGATCATATATACATTAACCTTTGTTTCAAAGTGATCCAAGTCTCATCCTTTCAAGTGCAAAAGAATAATACTTCTATTCACCAAGACAAGAAGTATTACAACTTGTTGTGACCTCCACATCTAAGTTGTTAGAGCATCATTCATTACATATATCTCTTTGTGTAATTAGTTATGAATATTTGGTAGAATATAGATTAGCAAGGTGTGTAGATAGAAAGATTTAGGAGTAGATTGTTGTGTAGTAGATTGTTGGGAAGTAGATAGTTGTGAGGAAAATAGTTGTGAAGATAGATAGGTGTGAAGAAGTAGTGTTGTAATTAAGGTGTGACTAGGTGTAAAAAAGTTGTGTAAAAGGTGTGACGAAGTTGTGGTGTGAATATTGGTGTGTAAGGTTTTCTCCGCCAGAAGGGAGCTTGTTGACATAGTGAAGAAAACTCTCGAGTTAGGTGCTCGGGGAGTGGAGTAGGGCAAGGAAGGTGTCCTTGTAGCCGAACCACTATAAATCTCTTGTCTCGCGGTTCGATCTTTCCGTCTCTTACTTATTTCATTTATTACACTATTATAGTCTTAGTATTTAATTGTAGTTGTTTATATTGTGCAAGACTTGAATTCACATAATATCGAATCTACAATTTTTGTAAGTAAACAAAACACGCAAACAAACTTTTTATAACAAATTAAAAAGACAAAAACCTATTCAACCCCCCCCCCCCCCCCCTTCTAGTTTTCCACATTCTTGATATTGGGAATCTGTCCGACAACCCTTCATACAAAATAATTAAATCTTTATTGAGTTTTTGAGACTGTATTTAAGAGTGATGCAAGCTTATAACCCTCACACATATTAAAGAAAAAGGTGAGAAAATTCTATCTCAAAATTGATGATTAGTAAGTTACCAATTGATGGACACCCTTGCACACACAAAAATATAATCTTATTGGTTTCTTAATCATGTATCAAACGAATTACGCATACCCATGCCAGATTTTTCATAAAGAAGCTGATAGAAACTGATCAACTAAGCCTAATAGTAACTTACTTGCCATGAGTCTTTTTATCATCAAAGTGGAAAACTTTTATAAAAACAACAATTTGGATTTATAGTTAAACACACTATTAATCTATATGGAAACATGAACATTTTCCTATTTCGATCTTAAAAAAATTTGTATATACATGAAATATTAGTACCCTTCATATAGTCCATCACTTCCAATACTTATGCATTTGCGGGTGTTTTTAATACTCGGTCGGCGTCAACCTCTACTCCGAGTAGCAAACCTCTTACGGGTACATCTCTAATGATTTTGAAAAATGACAAATATAACAAATTTAAATCATGTAATGTTCACTGCCATTAATACTAATCTCGCCTGACTGAAAGACCCTCTAGTCCTTGCTTTTAACCAAACCAAACCCTTTTGCCACATAACATACCTTTTATATTGGATTACTTTGCAGCCGCCCCTTCAAGAATATCATACAAAACCAAGCCTTTTGAAAGATCATTTACTATTCTATAACTGCAAAAAGTCAAAAGAAAATAACAGCTGAAGTTCAAATGAGACTGAATTATTCTAATTTAATTTTGAAGCATATCTACTAATTAAAATCTAATTGGGGACACACAAATTAAAGGGAAAAAAAACTAAATTATTACATAAATCAATAACTTGAATATTAGCATACAAAAAACATACCTTAATTATTAGATTGAGTGATGTTGATTTAGGGTTAAAAATCACACCCCATTGAGGAATAGGTGAAGGAATGGAATCACTCCAAAAACACACAAGTAAAAACATACTTTGTTCAATCTATCTTCAAATCTCTGATCAAGATATCTTATTAGTTTTGATTTCGTAGGGTTGGATCGCTGGGTAAAAGAGAAGAAGGAGAAGGAGGGGTTGTTTTCTGTGAATTAGATATCGACAAAGACGTGATTTCCTGATTTTCATTTTTTACCATGAACTTTTAAAATTTAACTCCGCCTTTTCATCAATATGAACAAATGACATAGAGGCCCGTGTGTATTTTTACCTTTTTGTATATATTCGTATAAAAACGCCTTTTAAATTTTTTTAGGCAAATAAAGAAATAATTAGGCTTAATTATTTTTCAAAACATAAAAAGAAAAATGAATCCATTTTTTTAAAATAAAAAATTCCCACCAAGAATTTTGTTTTATTATATAAAAGATTTCTTGTTATACACTACTTTTTTTTAAAGTTTATCAAGGAAGTTCAATTTTGAATTTCAAAAAGTAAATTTTTATTTTTAAATTGAGCTTTTTCATTGTTCCAATTTCAATTGATTCAACATTTATTCGACATTTTTTTTTTTTTTTTAATCTCTTGTCTTATAAAACATCATATTATAAATTTGAATTTATGAGTGGATATTTAGATTTAGACATATGTGGTGTTTTTCTATGTGCATCCAAGTGAACAATAAGTCATTGATGTTATGGAAAGAAATAAAAAGTCAAGAAGTCAATGTTGAATTGTACAAACGTGTTGGATAAAAGCCACGTAAGCAAAAGAAAGAATCATAGCCGTAAAAAAGTTCCAGTACGGCGGGAAAGTATTGATACAGTGGACCCATCAAGTGTCGTTAAATACAGACCCCATCTAATGGACTCCTACAGTCCTACCATAATCCTCGCCCACAAAATTAAACCATCATCTGCCTGTGCTAAAATTACTTGTTTCATTGCTTTTTTTGGCGATTTGAGGTTAGGTATGTGATTTATGTTAGTTTTTACTTGGCCTTGTATATTTAGTTTGTTTAACATTTTTAGGGGTGTTTGTTTCGGCTTGTATAGTCGGCTGATGATTTATTTGTTTTTCAGAAGTTTACTTTTTTGGCTTATTTTAGGACTTTTTGGCTTCTATAAGTTCATTACGAAATAACAAAACTTATATAAACCGAAAAGCTTTAAAAAAAGCAACAAAAAGTGAGCTTATGAAACATAAGTCTAAAATCAAATAAGTCATAAACCGAAACAAACACCCCCTTAATTTAAGATTGGTTACTAAAAGTATTCCTGTTTTGAAATATATGTTTCGAGAAACGTTTTACGAAAAAGGGCCAGGGAATTAATTTCTATCACATACTGTATAACATAGGATATGAACATATTCGTTTTCATTTTTAGAACATATATATACTTCTGGGCGAAACTAGAGGTTCAGGGGCGTTGAGGTATATCGATGAAATTATGCTTTATAGGGCTAATTTAAAAAAATAAAATAAATAAATAAATAAGTTCTAGTTTTCCGCGATTTTTAGTTCATTTTTGTTTTCATAACACTACGGTTCAAAAGCATTTGTGAGCACTTTCGCCACTCTTTTTCTTGAAAATTTGTAGTAAGAAAAGTACTTATGCCTTTATGCTCATTTCGCGATTAAAATACGCTCTCTTTTTCTTTCAGTAGTCAATATTGTTTGTTTCATACTATACTCATGATTTTTTACATATTCAATATTACAAGGTTATTATATTTAAGCTACTGAAAAAGTCAAAAAAACCTTGATGATCCACTACTTTTATAAGAATAAACTCAAGGTGTATAAACTAGGTGGAGGTAGGAGGACACCTTTAAGTCCTTTTCGCCTTCAATGTGGTATTATATGAACCATGTAAAACAACACTAAAATACAATCTATATTAGGTTTCCATTTTATATGTTTAACGCCAAATTAGTGTAAGTTCGAACTTCCTAGAATAACAATATAGTCATGTTACTTGTCTGATCGATCTCCTTTCTTGTAACTTTGCTCGCTTTGTCGGATTTGATTCGTCGGATCTCGAAAGTCACATGTTAAGTTACCAAACTGGTGAAGGAAGAGTACTTTTCAACTTTACCTAATCAAGCTTGTTAGATCGATCACTAATTATTTCTAACATGTTACATCATAATTAGTCAAAATAGTTAACGTTTAAACTTATACTTTGAATTATTACTGTTTTGGTTGAAGTAGTAAGTAAGGTGTCACGAGTTCGGGTCCTATTCTATGGCTATAATTCTACCATAATACGCTTTTAAATGGAGCTTTAAATGTCACATGATTTTTGAGTATAGGTTTTGCTTAAGTCAAAAGTCATATGATACACTTTTGACTTTTCTTCTATACTGTAATTTAGTGATCTACCATAAAATGACACACGATTATCTTAGTACTATGAGCAAGTTTGGTATGTTCCTTCTTTTTTTATCATAACATCGGTTGCTTATTTTGTCATATGTTATAATGGTATAATAGTATACGTTGAAATCAACTCGTTCAGAATAATAAAAATTTGAAACATATGCATGTTTGGAAAAAAAGTTATTTTGAAACATGCTATTATACTCTATTGTGATATAAACTGCATGGTGATTCAAATTTTCAGGTAATTAAAATGGCTAATGAAGTACTGAATGCACTTGATCTAGCAAAAACCCAATGGTACCATTTCACGGCAATTGTAATCGCGGGCATGGGTTTCTTCACAGACGCCTACGATCTCTTTTGCATCTCTTTAGTGACCAAACTCCTAGGGCGAATTTACTACCATGACTTTGGTGACGAAAAACCGGGGTCACTACCACCAAATGTCTCAGCAGCGGTAAATGGTGTCGCGTTTTGTGGCACTCTGGCTGGTCAACTATTTTTCGGTTGGCTTGGTGATAAAATGGGTAGGAAAAAAGTTTATGGCATGACCCTTATGCTTATGGTCATTTGTTCGATAGCGTCTGGGCTCTCATTTAGCAACGAGCCCGCTGGGGTTATGGCTACACTTTGTTTCTTCCGGTTTTGGCTTGGTTTTGGGATTGGTGGTGATTACCCTCTTTCAGCAACGATCATGTCCGAATATGCTAATAAGAAAACCCGTGGGGCGTTTATAGCGGCGGTTTTCGCCATGCAAGGGTTTGGGATTTTGACCGGTGGGATGGTGGCTTGTATTGTCTCTGCAGGTTTCAAGTCGAAGTACCCAGCTCCAGCTTATGAGGACAATCCGTTAGGGTCGACCGTGCCACAAGCCGATTATGTATGGAGGATTATTTTAATGTTTGGGTCGATTCCTGCTTTAATGACTTATTATTGGCGAATGAAGATGCCTGAAACGGCTCGATACACGGCTTTGGTTGCGAAAAACTCGAAACAAGCGGCTGCGGACATGTCAAAAGTGTTGCAAGTAGAGCTTGAAGCAGAACAAGAAAAAGTGGTTGAAGAACGAAAGAATGATTTTGGGCTTTTCTCGAAGCAATTCCTTAAACGACACGGGCTACACTTGCTCGGAACAACTAGCACTTGGTTCTTGCTTGATATCGCTTTTTATAGCCAAAACTTATTTCAAAAGGACATTTTTAGTGCAATCGGATGGATCCCGCCTGCTAAAACAATGAACGCGATTCAAGAGGTTTTCAAGATATCAAGAGCTCAAACGCTCATCGCACTTTGCAGTACTGTCCCTGGATACTGGTTTACCGTGTTTTTCATCGACAGAATTGGTAGATTTGCAATCCAATTAATGGGCTTTACCTTTATGACCATTTTCATGTTCGCTCTCGCTATACCATACAATCACTGGACACAAAAGGAGAACAGAATCGGGTTTGTTGTCATGTACGCTTTGACCTTTTTCTTTGCAAATTTCGGGCCTAATGCAACTACATTTGTCGTCCCTGCTGAGATATTCCCCGCAAGGCTTCGGTCAACATGCCACGGGATTTCAGCTGCTTCAGGTAAGGCCGGGGCAATAATTGGTGCATTCGGGTTCTTGTATGCAGCTCAAAACCAAGACAAAACAAAGACGGACAAAGGATATCCCCCCGGGATTGGAGTCAAGAATTCGCTTATTGTACTAGGGGTGGTGAATTTTCTAGGGATATTGTTTACCTTCTTGGTTCCGGAATCGAATGGGAAGTCATTGGAGGAGATGTCGAGGGAAAATGAAGGCGAAGATGAGGAATTAGACGAGATGGATGCCGTTAGAGCTCATGAAAATAGAACAGTTCCGGTTTAAACCAATTATAAAAATGTTGCTATGAGATACTAGCTAAAAAGTTATACTAAGGTCTAAAGCGAGCTTATGATGAAGCTAGTGTGGAACGCTTTGGATCGCTAGCGAGTGATCGATGTAGTTGGAAAATATGCTACTTAAACTTATTTCTACGGACTTAACATTCAACAGTAGTTGAATCAGATGCAAAGAATCAAGCTTTGTTCTTATTCTTATATAAACGTGTCTTTAACCCAACCACTATTGATTACTTGTTTAGTTAGATTTACAAAGGATTTTGCTACATCCACACAAGAATTCCCACTAAAAACCTCCACTCGCTGACGTGTCAGCGGGTGATTGGTTTTTTGTGGGATCCACATCCCACAAAAAACCAATCACCTGCTGACACGTCAGCGAGTGGAGGTTTTTAGTGGGTTTTTTATGTGGATGTAGCATATCCCATTTACAAATTGGTTATGCTTGTGTACTCAATTATAAGTTTATATTAAACCACGTGATGACGACGTCGTATGACCTCGCATTTTTCCCGCCAGAAGCTTGGGCCTGTTGCTTGGCCTGATACTTGTGTTTTTGTGGGCTTTTTGGCCTGCTCTGCCTTTGCCCTTTTCGATGTGTACCATGTATGTATACAACCTATATATATATATATATATATATATATATATATATATATATATATATATATATATATATATATATATATATATGGGACGTGTCAATCATCCCAAGCATTATCTTCAATTTTGCACATGATCTTTACCTAATCATACATGATTTGTGGATGCTTTTGAACACAAGTACAACTCCCATGTGAAGATTATATCTGCATATCCAAATAATATAACCCTACCTTTTTAAATGGGTGTGTGGTTACCAATAGCTTTTTAGATCGATGTGTGTAGGTTTGGGGCTTTTGATTTATACACGGTTTAGTGGCCATTTCGCTTCTGATTCATCGTTCCGGTGGTGAGATTTTTTGTTAATTGATTGATTGATTCAAAAACCCTAATTTTTAGGTTCGTATCTTTTGATTAGACAGGGTTGGGTGGCCGTTTGGCTTCTGATTCGTGATTCAAAACCCTGATTTTTAGGATCAGGACTGCAAGTTTGGGCCTTTTCATTTATATAAGGTTTAGTGGTCGTTTGGCTTTAAGGGTTTTGATTTATACGCGGTTTAGTTGCAGTTTTGTTGCTTGGTTATTGGTTTAATGTAGATAATACAACATCTTATTAAGCTGCGCGATTGATCAATTGTTGCGTTACTATATGTGTTAATGTTGGGAAACATTCTGATGCCCATGTTGTGTGTGATGCCCATTTGTTGTGTTACTATCTGTGTTAATGTTTGGCGTAGCATTTTTCTCGCAAAAAAAAAATAAATAAATAAATAAATAAATAAAATTGCCCTGCTGCTTAGCCTGATCACTGTGTATTTGTGGGCTTTCTGGCGTGCTCTGGCTTTGCCCTTTTAGATGTATACCGTGTATATATACAAACTTGCATACGTATATTGTAAAAAAAAAATACATATGATGTACGATATATGTATCGTTGCGATGATTATTTGTTGCGTTAGTATCTGTGTTAATGTTGGGAAATATTAAACCATGTGATGACGACGTCGTATGCCTTGGCTTTTTTCCCGCCAAAAACTTGGGCCTCCTGCTTACCCTGCTCGCTGTGTGTTCGTGGGCTTGATGGCCTGCTTTGCCTTGGCCCTTTTAAATGTGTACCGTTTATATATACATTTTTACGTAGATCGTAAAAATAAATAAATAAATAAATAAAATAAAAAATACATATGATGTACGATATATGGGACGTGTCGATCATCCAAGGCCTTATCTTCAAATTTACACATGCTTTTTACCTAAACATACATGATTTGTGGATGTTTTTCAGCACAAGTACAAAGCCTCACCTGTGTAGTACCTAAGAACTTTCTATACTCTTTTTTTTTGCATCAAAAACCAACTGCTCATTCACCATTGTCTTCTCACCAATAACTACAAACAAGAAAAAAAAATGGCAGATACCTATTCTTAGTACAAGCAAAAAAGGTTGGTAGCATTTGTATATGTTCTGTCTTATGTTGCTTACTATCCATGCACGTTCATTATTTCTATTGGTTCCATCTTTCCATTTGTTTGCATGTATATATTGCTAAGGTTGGATATTCTTGCAGTTTTTGCAGCTATATGTACATTTGCTTTATGCATGATGCTTTTTAATGTAGCTGTTTGCTTTTGATTCAAGTTTTCAGCTTCCTTTTTTGCAGTATACCTATTTACAGTTGGTTAGGGATAGATTTTCTTGGTTCTTTAGAATTTCCCACTGTTTCTACTTCTGCTAAACCATGTAAATCTTATAGTGTAGATTTAGAAGTAGAGGCCTTACTGAATCATGTAAGTGATGTAGATCCATCTTTAAATGTGGTAAATAAGAAGATCTGTGGTTCTATATATGTTGCGAGTGATGTTGCCACTGATACAAAAAATATTAAGGGAGCAATGATGATCTTGGCAATGATGAAAGCGTAGACTATTTACTGTCCTGGCAAGCGTTGTTTGCCAAGACCCGTGCTCTGGCTTGGCAATCAAATGTTTGCAGCTAGGCAGGGTTTTGGGTACCGCTGCCATCATCACGTACCTGAGCCTAATATGTAGTTGCTACACTTGCAGCCATCTCGGCCGTATCCTTTTTTCGGTCACTTACCTGCCTGAGCCTCGCTTTCATCATGGTTTGTTGGTTTAATATATACTTATAATAATTGTTATACAAAAAATATTGTATGATGATGCTGGCAAGCGTTGAGGAAGATCTCATTTGAATGAATGTATCTGTGTAGATGTTGGCCAACATTCTGATGCCCATTTTATGCGTCATATAAATGGTGTACAAAAAATATTGAGGAAATGCTGATGAGCTTGGCAATGATGATGGATGGTACCTTGGCGAGGCAGCATGTAGGTTGCAGCTAGTATGGTTTGCCAGCTTCGAGTATATGTGTATATTCGAATTTGAGCCAAATTTTTTTACCTTTACATAGTACTTTGCCGTAATTTAGTTATGGTTACAGGCATGCCGAGTCTTTAGTACCACATTTGGATTTACCAATCTCACCCAGATTTACACCGGGTCACAATTAATATTGTCTTTTAATTATCTACTTATGTATTTTGTACTTATGCCCCCTGTTTTACCTTTAGTGCCCAATTTACTATTCCTGTTTTCGTGCACATATCTTTCATGTTCATCTTAAACTTTTCTGCTTTGTCTCAACCAACAGGCCTTCTATATACGCAAACAACATTTCCTGCAAAAGAGCCTTTAAAAAAAATATCTAACTGCGTGGATTTGCAGATTCCAAACTGCTTATTTAACTTACATATCATCACGTAAGCAGTTTGGATGCCTAATCGCAAACACTCTGAAAAAACGTCTTTTCTATATTGAACCATATTAATCAGCTTGTAAATCAATCCCATGAATATGTGAAAACATGTCCTTACACAGTTATGCATACTTTTTTCAGGGGTTGCAACAAATCATATCATCTTGACTACTTATATCAATCATCTAGACAAACAAAAAAATAAAATATATGTTGTAAGTGTCTTATAACATGATGAAGTTGTGTGAGATGGTTGGAATTCATATTCACCTTTCTGATATGTGATAATCAGGGACCTTAGATACAGAGATGATGCAGAGGATGCGGAAGAATGATGGGCAGTCATCATGCTGTGAGTTTTTAGATATCGGTATTCACCACATTCAGGTTTATACATTAGATTTGATTATCAGTTTTATTCTAACAAAGGCACTCTGCTTATGTACTAGGTCACACAGCGCACATTTATATCAAATAGCTCCTGCAAACAAATGACATAATACAATGCTATTCGCTAAAAACCAGGTACATTACGAAAATGCCTTTTCATTCATTAGATAATAGTAGACATAATATGTAATTAAGCAATTGTTTACATGCAAAGTATCCACAAAATTAGGTCATGCTTAGATTCCATCACAGGATACCCCCATACCTAACCAGACCAACAAAAGACTATGCCCAAAAAACTAAATTTGTGAATACCAGCCAACAAAAGCTTAATATGATTGCCCATTCAGCCATTCAATGAATTTCTGGACGTCAGCTGCCCGGGTCTGTTTCTCGAAACAGTCACCAGAATCTCTGAGATTTCTGCTGAGTCCTGGATTTGCATGTTTCTCAGCTCTGAAATGCTCATCACAGCAGAATCAAAAGGGAACAGCTGTTTTAGCTCTTCAATCACAAACTCCCTTTCAGCTATACGAGACCTGATTTCTTGGGCTTTCTTCCTAAGCTCAAGCTCATCCAACAACAAAACACTTTTCTCTCTCTTAAACTTCTCAATCATCATATCCTTCACATAACTTGACCCAGCAACAGCAGCAAGCTCTTTGCAAAATGGCAAGGGAGTTGTCATCTCTTTTTATTATTATTATTATTATTATTATTATCATTATTATTATTATTATTATTATTATTATTATTATTATTATTATTATTATTATTATGAAACAGTTAGGTTTTTTGTGTGTTTATGTGTTTAAATAGCAGCCTTCTTTCTTAAGATCTGTGAATGGCTATTAATACATCATTTAAAAGGCCTGAAATCTTTAATTGCAACTCTTGAGCCACTCCCCATGAATAGTAATACATCATTGCTAATGCATGAATATACCCCAACCTTTCACATCTCCAGCAGTTTGACCAATATATTTGACCATATAATACAAAAAAATGCACAAGAAAAAAGCCAATTAGTGAACCAAAAAATAAAATCATGCCAAACAAAACAAATAAATAAATGCATACAGCCTGTTTCTGAAAATAAGCAGAAAAGCTTTTCACCTGTTCCGACACATTTATGACCTGCTTATTTTTCTTTTTTTCATCTAACTGGTTAAACTTCGAGTGCAGCAAAGTGGTGTTCGAGTGTTTGGATTCGGCAGGAAAAGTATAGCAGCAAACTTATTCAATGTAAGCCTTGAATGACATTTTTATATTTGTGCAGTTTCAAAATTTTTTGTGGTACTCATATAGTACATACAAATGCAGATATTGTATAATAGTTAAAACAAAATTGTGATGATAACCTCAATGACTAAACCGTGTTTCATGTTGCATATTGACAAGGATGATAGCTAATGACTCAAGGGAGACCTGCCAACCATTCTCAAGAACCAAAAATATTGAACTGAGGGGAAGCCTTATGGCTCACTGCTGCAGAAAGTTATACGGATGTATATTTATTTAGGAACATGTAAAAATTCTTTTGCAAGTTTGTAGGTTGTTACTACATGTAAACACTTTGGTTTTAGTACAATACAAACATCATTATGTATTTTAATAAATGACTAAAATTATTGCTTGTTACTGTATTTGTAATTCTTTTAGTTTACTTTGATTTTTAATGAATCCTTCACTGATATAAAGAGGTTTAATCGAGCGTATAAATGGTAATAGCAATTTATTTGCATTATTTTGTCATCTAAATGAGTCGCGTAAGATAGATTAACACCAAACCGATAATAATTTTCATAACACTAGCTTCGACTTCTGTAAGTTATTTACTTTTGTTAATGAAACTCTTTAAATGTTTAATATTACAATGCATTTACTATTTGGAATTTTAAGGAAAAAAAAACGCCACCAAAAAAGTAAAACACAAACCAAAAAATATACATATACCCTAAAAAAACATAATAAATAAAATATTATACATTAGGGCACTTAAATGTTTTAATGTACAAAAAAAAATAATCATTTTGCAAAAACTATACAAATCCGTTACAAATTATCTGTTATCGAAAAAAATCACACGAAATACCTCTCCAAGCCATTATCGAAAAAAATCACACGAAATACCTCTCCAAGCCGGATAACAGGCCCGCCCGCAACGCGGCAGACCATTGTCAATCTCGTATAAATATAAACGTGATGGTCTATTATATTTCTTCTATAAAAATAAATACAAGCTACTTAAACGATCAAGTTAATTACTTAAATGGTCCTTGTGGTTTGTTGATTTTTACGGATCTTGTCTCTGTTCTTTTTTTTAAGCGGGTTTGGTCCCTGTGCTTTTAGAATTTTACGGATCCTGTCCCTATTTTGACCCAACTTCAAACGATCGTTAAAAAGAACGTCAGTTGAATTAAATGGACTAACGTGAGGGCTAAACTTGTAGTTTGGATTTTCCATCTCAAAATACAAACCACAAGGACAATTTACGTAATTTACACAAAAAAAAAAAAAAAAAGAAAAAAAAACTTTTTAATTTTTTCATACGAACTTTTTTTAATTTTATTATAAAAAGAAAAAAAAACTTTGTAATTTTTATTATACGAAATTTTTTTAATTTTATTATAATAAAAATAAAATAAAATAAAATAAAAACTTTTTAAATATTTTTTATTTTATTTAAAAAATGATAATAAAATTAAAAAGTTTTTTTTAATAATAAAATTAAAAAAAAATTGTATAAAAATATTAAAAAGGTTTTTATTTTTTATTTTTATTTTTTTTAAATAATAAAATCAAAAAATTTTCGTATAATAAAAATTAAAAAGTTATTTGTTTTATAATAAAATTAAAAAAATTTCGTAAAAAAATACAAAAATGTTTTTTTTTTTTTTTTAATTGTAAATTACATAAATCGTCCTTGTGGTTTGTATTTTGAGAGGGAAAACCCGAACTACATGTTTAGCCCTCACGTTAGTCTATTTAATTCAACTGAGGTCCTTTTTAACGGTCTTTTGAAGTTGGGTCGAAATAGGGACAGGATCCGTAACATTCTAAAAGCACAGGGACCAAACCTGCTTAAAAAAAGCACAGGGACAAGATCCGTAAAACTCAACAAACCACAAGGACCATTTAAGTAATTAACTCTAAACGATCAGATTCCCCAATGTGAAAACAACTTAAGCTGGGAGCGGATACGAAACAAGTTCAAAATCAAGGGGCGATACTCACATCACATCTTTTGATACATGCATTGTAATTTGTGTATTACAGTATTGTACGATACAAACTATAATGTATAAATTATGATGCATACATCAAAAGATGTGGTGTAAGTATCAATTTCCTTCAAAATATCATATGTGTCGTGGAACGTGAAACATGAAACATGAAACGTACGTAAAGTACTAGGTTTTTTTATTTTAAATGATTAATGCTAGAGTTGAGATCCTGTATAAGTACTAACAAAATAAAAAGCGTCAAAAGTAATTGCGACCCGATCTTAATTAACAACAATCATACATACATGATTTAAACAAAAATCACATATCTCTTTTATCAAATTAACAAAGGGCAGTTTGGTAATTAACTCGTTTTTTAACTTCACCCTTAAAATTCAAATGCACATAAATTTTAAATGACAAACTTTTAAAACAAAAACTGATTTTACCATAATTTCTAAAATTTAATCATCTTTAATTTGGTGCAAAATTTTGTTAAAAATTCTGGATTTTTTTTTTTTCCTTTTTTTTTACATATCAAATGGTTGTTAATTTTCATGACTTTTTTGGCTTTTTCGACCCTAATTTTTACCTTCATAAATGCCGAATAGTGATAAACTTAAAATACGAAAGTTATAGATTTTCGTTCACTATTTATCCAGAAATTTGAATTAATCAAATCCGATATATGAGTGAGACTAACTGATAAACAAGACAACATCAATCTACATGTTGTTCATAAGTGTTCATTAGTTAGTCTTGTTGATGAATTGATGAACACTAACTAATGAATAAGACTAACTGATAAACAAGACAACATCAATCTACATGTTGTTCATAAGTGTTCATCAGTTAGTCTTGTTGATGAACAGATGAACGACACTAACTAATGAATAAGACTAACTGATAAACAAGACAACATCAGTCTATATGTTGTTCATAAGTGTTCATCAATTAGTCTTGTTAATGAATTGACGAACAACACTAACTGATAATAAGACTAACTACTGATAAACAAGACACATCAATCTACGTGTTGTTTCTAAGTGTTCGTCAGTTTATCAGTCTTATTAATGAACTGATTAACAAGACTAACTGATGAACAAGACAACATCAATCTACATGTTGTTTATAAGTATTCATCAGTTCATTAGTTCATCAGTCTTGTTGATGAACTAATGAAAAAGACTAACTACTCAATCAACATGTTGTTCATAAACCATGTTTTTCATCATCAAATATGACTAAAACGCCATCTTTAACGTATGATATTTCACTCATATGACAATGGATTTGTGTTATTCAAAAACCTGAGTAAGGCTTGACTTACAATCTATAACTTTTATATTTTACAAATTTTATAATTTGAATATATTATTGGTCAAATTTATGGTTAAAAACGCAATGCGCACATTTTGTACAATAAAAAAAAAAAAAAAAAAAAAAAAAACACTTTTTGAATCTTACATTAATAAAAATAATTAAAGGTGTGTAGTTGTACAAAAATTAGTGCATTTAACTCAATTTAACAACCAAAATGTCATCTTTAACGTGTATCTCCCTCATATCATATTGGATTTGAGTGATTCAAATTTCTTGGTAAAGATTTAACAAAAGTCTACAACTTTTATGCTTTAAGTTTTTCACGATTCAACATTTATGAGGGTAAAAAATAGGGTCCAAAATATCAAGAAAATTAACACTTATTTGATCTGTAAAAAAAAGTTTCAAAATTTTTAACAAAATTTATACCAAATTAAAGATGTTTAAATTTTAGAAATTATAGTAAAATCGGTTTTTTCTAAAAATTTGTTGTTTAAATTATGTGCATTTAAAGTTCAAGGGTGAAAAGGGAAAAACGGGTCAAGATCAAAACGCCCTTTGACCGAAAATAATTTAAAAAAAGGAAGGATTTTGATTAGATCTCATCCAATGGTGGATATTACTTTTTAAACTTTGTAAAAAATAGTCACTTTGCAAATGATCCGCCACCATGTCATATAATTGTGGGTTCGGACTTCCTAGACTAACATTAGGGTGCTATTGTCCTAGCGATCTAGTTTTGTAGGATCCGAAAAGTTTCTGAGGGTTGTAAGAAGAAGAAAAAAGAGTTCCATAAGAAGACTGGAAGATTACTTATCAACTTTGTTAATGGATTAATTTATGAGTTTGGCCTATTAATTAACATTGTATCAAGCAATCTTAAATAACCTTAACCTCAATTTTTATACTTTATTTTGATTTTAAAATTACAAATCTATTTTTAATTTTTTTAATCTTTTTTAAATATTCCATTTTTGTACGTGACTTCAACAAACTAACTATTGACTCTTTAATAAAAGTCGACGTTTTCAACCAAACTGTCGACTTCTTCCCAACCTTAAAGTTGGTTTATTCACTATTATAACCCTTATAAGCTTCCAAAAAAAACTTAACAACCTAAATTCAAGATATCTAGTGGTAGCACCCCTCCTCCTCCCACTTTGTCACATATTAATAAACTTTATGTGTTTAACGCTATTACCAATCTTATTCCCATTAAACTTAACATGGACAAAGCTAAATTTATAGGACGTCAACGCTCATTTTTCCTAGAAGATGAATTCGTGAAGAACGCATTTTATATGGAACAACAATTTGCTAGGGAAACTGAGATTGACCCATTTGAGGACCCTCTAGTATTTAGGAAGATGATTGAGTTCCTAGGAGTTCTACCAATTAATCTTAAAATGAATAAATGAGGAGGATCCGTAAAGTAAATGGAATTGGATTAAGCCACCGAAAGATGGAGATGGTTTGTGGCACAGTAAGATGACATTAGTAGATCCCAATGGAGAAAAGTCCGAAAAGTCATACCGGGCGAAGCCTACTAAGAGAATATTAAAGGAGAAATTTGATCCAAATGATATCCTCAATGAGGAGCTTTCCTACACGTAATAGGCCATGACTTTGAGTCTAGCAACAAGACTCGTAAATAAAGAAAAGCGTTTCTTAGGAGGCAACCAAAGTTTTTTGTTTGTTTGTTTGATTCTTATTTTTATTTATGTTATACATATGTTTTAATCATTACGGTTTATCTTTTATGTTCCGAATAAATTTGTGAAAATGGTTTATTTTGTTTTTAATATCGTCTTAGTTACATATAAAGGTATTTTATAAAAAGATAAGTTTAAAGAAATTCATATTTGTTTAAAGAACAAAATTCGAACATGAAACTTAACAATTAATGATTAGCATATATTCTATCGTATTTGTGTGTTTGTTTAACTAAAATGCTTGTATCGAGTCAAAATGAATGTTTACAGAATTTCCAGGTTTTAATAATTAAATTTTTCCAGAAATTTTCCAGGTACAAAACGTAAAAATTCTGTTAGGTCAATCCTGAAGGCGTCATGGTTTACACCCGATGGCGTCAGGCAGTGTAGCAAAACAGTTTTCCAGATTTTTGTTTTTTTGTAGAAACTTAATTTTTGAAAACTTCCAGGATTCTGTAAATATTTATTATGCGAGGTTTTGTGTTCGTTTTCTTATTGATTTACAGGTTATATTGGACAAAAAGATGCAAGTATACATTGGAAGTGAAGCATACCATTCTTTGTCTTCTTGGAGGAGGAGTTAACCATATTTCACATCGTCCATGACGAGCAAATCAGAGGAGTATTAATTTCTTTCATCTATTTTATTTTTCCCATAATTATAACTTTAATATTTTTCAAGAACATTGTGGAGAATGTTCAATTTAAGTGTAAGGAGGGTAAAAAAGGATACCTTAGAAACTACAACTCGCTTGATATTTGTCTTATTTTCTAGCAATTGTGTAATAAAATAAAAGAGATACTTGTTAAGGCGATTTTAGCACCAAATTTATTTTTTTATTTTTTTTTGACATATAGGAGTGGAACTTTAGTTTTAATAAGCGTTTCATGGATAGGAGTTACATAGCTAGCAAAAAAAAACCCTGCCACTTAAAAAAGTTCCACCTCACAAATGTGAGGTTCGCCTTTAGATATTTAGGAAAAAGCATTCATCTGTAATGCTTATTAGTGTACCGATAGTATATAGATTCTAGAACATGCGTTTGTGATGAATCCCGAGATCGCTAGTGAGACTACATTCGTGTAGTTAGGATTTACTAAATGATAAGAGAAATTAGGATAACTCTTGTTTTAAACCTGTTAGTATAATTATATTGGCTTCATTGGTCAAGTTATTCCCCCACACCCTTGCTATATACTCATTTTTAATACAAGATACCCTTAGTACACCCCTCAGAGCCTATCCTTTTCACGGTTCTCGTGATATTTTGGGGGATTGATAACGCTCAAAATTAACATGTTTTTAGGAGCGTTATTGTGGATTTTATGCATATATTTTGGTCACTTTTATGAACTTATGGTACTTAATGAAGTATATTCTCTATTTTAGGTTCATGGAAGGAAAATGAAGGAAAAGACGTAAAAATGATCAAAAACGAAGATTTATGAACGTAAGGAGGAATTCCCGACAAATGCAAGTCTCTTGGAGTATATTCGAGAAGATAAAGTCATGAAGTTGTCACTCCAAGGACTCAAGAATAAAGTACAAGAAAGAAAACGAGAAGTGAAATTAAGAAAAGAAGCTAAAACGAAGAATTATTGGAAGACTCGTTGTTCCCGACACACCTTCACCATTTTGGCCATAACATGAGCATACGGACTCCGTTTGACGCCCCGTTCGCGGCCACGGAAAGCTAAGAGAAAGATCAACAACTTTGGTCTTTAACATTTCTGCCCAGGAAGATCCATCCGATCGGATGGAGCCCAACCGATTCGGTTGGATGCTTGCTGACCTCCCCAAGTCATTTTTAATGCATAATTAAGTGTCATTATGCCCCAAGTCCGATCATGTCTCCATAATAACTCCTAAACCTGGAATTTTATGACAACTTACTGCCCAAGAAACTTGCTTGGAGGCTAAGGTTGATTTCTACTACAAATATGAGTGCTTAGGCTTAGTTCTAAGTGTGAATTCCTAAAGGAAGGATTGTCACCAAAACAAAGGTGCACTCCTAGCCTACACCTTAAAGGAAGGATTGTCACCAAAACCGGTGTGCATTTCTAAAGGAAGAATTGTCACCACTTTACCACAAACTTCTGCCGTTCATGGAGGACGTATCACTAAATATTGGAGCGATTCTCTAGTTTGGTTAGAAGTTGTAGTTGATTGGAAACTTTGTTACGTTGATGGGGCTTGAAGGTAGCTATAACCTTTCATCTTTACTTATTTGTAATTCATACTTTGGGTAAACCTTGTTACTTTTATATTTCATGATGCTTATGATTACTATGTTGGTTGAAGACTTATGTTTGGTTGAATACAATTTGGTTTTGTTTTGAATACTTGTTTGGATATTATGATGCTTGTGATAAATAGATGTTTGTTATTGATGTGATTCTTGTGATGAATGTTCTTCGTGTGATGTTCTCATATTATTTTTCTTGTGGTTTGATCCGTGACAATCATAACCACCAACTTGTTACTTGCTTAAACAAACAAATGACACTTGAGTGCAACCAAGTCTCTTGGGACGACCTTGACTTACCACTACTATACTACAATTGACTAGGGTATACTTGCCCGAATATGTTCCTAGTTAACCGGTAATTCTTGTTTCTATAAATTTAAAACATGGTTGCTAATTAGCACATCAAGTTTTTTGGCGCCGCTGCCGGGGATTTGGCTTTTCATTATTTTGTTTGTTTGTTTGTTGATTGTTTGATATATTGTTTGCTTGCTTAATCATAACTCCAGCATCGCCGCAACAAATTATTGGTGCCGTTGTCGGAGTTTTAGTTTCATGTGTTTTAAAAATCTCTCATTTCAATCTTTGTTACCTAAATATGCTCGAAAGTGTTTGCGAAAAAAATAAATAAAATAAACCACCAAAACAACCTAAATTATTTGTTCCATTATCTTTTGTTTTTCTTGTTATGTGAGTTTTGTGTTTTATAAGTTATGTGATCTCTTGCATATTTTTGTGTTTCTTTTAGTTCGTGTTATTTTTGTGTAGTTTAGTTTCGTGTTAATTTGGAATAAGACTATCTTGTTTTAAATCATCTTGTTTTCATTTGTGTTACGTGATTAATTGTGTTTGTTTGCGTCTATGTGCTTTTCATTTTATGTGATTGTGCTTTTATTTGTTTATACTTTTTGTGTCGTTTTATGTTTTTGTGTTTTACTAGTATATATGTGTTTATGTGTTTTGCTTGTGTTTATTTTCGTGTTCGTTACTTTTTGTGTTCTTGTTTTATTTTAATAATAAAATGTTTTTAGTAAAAATTGTTTAAAAAAAAAATGGTTATTGATCCAACCGAATGGATGGAGCTCTCGTTAAAATATTTTTCATTCCAACCGGATCGGATGGCAATCCAACCGATCGGTTGGTGCTCTCGTTAAAATTTTTAAATTTTGTTAATTTTCAACCGATCGGATGGACCAATCGGTAATATATATATATATATATATATATATATATATATATATATATATATATATATATATATATATATATATATATATATATATATTTCATTTTTCGTATTGTGTTCTTTTGTGTTTGTTTTTAAATGTCTTTTGGTTTTTGCAAGAGTATCATGTATTTTATTCTACTTAAACTCGGTTTTTCCATTTTTAATTTTTAGTACATTGTGAATAAATAAGTACTAGTTTTATTAAAATATAAAAATGTTTTGAACTTTGTGGGTATATTCACTGGAAACCCTCACGAGACTTCACTCGTCCACTCGGGCCACCGAGGGGTTTAAAAGGCTTGTTGCATATGCTAAATGCAACCGTGATGCCTACGAAAGTGAGTTTTAGAATTTTACGTGTTTTTGTAGTTTAGTTTGTTTTTGCAGATTTAATAAGCTCTTGATTATTGGTGATATTATACTTGGTGTGTTGATGTTTTGTTGGAAGCGAAATCGATTGATCTCACATGCTTAGCATCTTATCATTTGGAGTTCGATCGCGATTTCTACGGCCCGGGAAGTTTCGTTTCTCTTGGACTATCTATTTATTTATTTATTTTTCCCTATTTCACATGCTTTGAAGTTAATTATTCACATTTAGTACAATGCTTAACTTAAGTGTGGGGGAAAGTAAAATAGTGGAAAACGAAACTCATTTTTAACTTATAATTTTTGGGCTAATAAAAAAATGTATGTATACTTGTTTGCCCTTGTGATCTAGTTGTTTTCACGCTTTTAGGATAATATATTAGAATAACTGGATCATTCCACTGGTGAAATCTATAATTTTTGAAAAATTTGAGATGTGTCCCGAGTAATATTGCAATCCATTCTGGGATCGATAACATTTGCTAGCGCATATTATAGCCCTTTACACTAAATTGTAAGGATTTAAGCCTATTTCATATATAGCATACATCTTTTATGCTTGAACCTTTTGCTATGAGTGTGCCGGTGATTTTATTTATTCTAGAACTTGTACTTGTAAATCATTACCAGACCGCAGTAAGATCGCATTCGTGTGATATAAGTGTATTCATATGATAAGAGGCAAACTTAGGAATAAAACCAAATGGCCATCCGTTTACAAAATAATTTTTGCTAACCACATTGGTTAGTTACCCTCGTATTTGGAAACCATTTGTTAGCGTTCATTTTTAACGCTAGATCCGCTTAGTTACACCCTCCGAGCCATCCTTTCCATTTTGTTAAATCCAGAAAAATACAAAAAGATTTTACACTTTAAACCTTAGCCTAACCCTTGTCAAAGTCTAAATGGTGTATTGCGAGTTGCTTGGTTGCTTGGTTAGTTTTTGATGATTATTAGTTAGCCACATTTTGTCACTTGTGTGTGCCATTCCAACAAGATGAAGGAGACGTCTTCGTATTTTGTATTTTTTGTGGTGTATGCTTATAAGAAGTGTAGGGGAGATGTGATGTGATGTAAAAAAAAAGTGAAAATAAGTCATCACAACTATAAGGTGACAATTATAGCCAATGTGCTATATGTGAAGATGAAGTTATGTGATATGTTGTTAGTCAATGTGCTAAGTATGAAGAATATTGTTATGGCAAATCAATGTATCGATATGTGAAAGTTTGAAGAGGAGGAAGTTAACTATAATCATTTTTGGGTTCGTGGTTTGTTCGGTAACTAGCAACAATGAGACTTAGACTTGACTTTATTTTTCTTTTAAAACCAATTTCATAAATATTCCCATGCCTTATCCCTACCCTTACCAAATTACTTTATCTATCCGGATTTAGTAATGGCTTTGTGAGAATATCAAGTGCATGAATATTGTAGTGACCATCCGGTTTTTGAGTAATCAAAAACTCGCGCCAGTAATCTATTATGTTTTTGTATAAGATATTTGAACATAAGCCTGGTATAAACCCTTTAGCCTAAACATTACAACCCAAATAAAAGTCCTTTTTAGATGTTTACACTTGGTGCTTACGCCATGTCGGTGGAGTTTTGTTTCTTGTACAAGCCTATGGTAATAAACGGATCATGACTGAGCAATGAGTGTGATTTCTCTTATATATACTACACTACCTAAATAAATGAGTGATAGAGTGAATTATACTTTGTTTCTTTTTCGTGAGGTGTTTAGAAATGTTAATCAAGCAAGAAAATCATTGGGTATTGTCAAACATCTCGGTTTTTCACCACTAAAGCTTAAAACGATGAATCTTATCTTGTACTTTTATTTGATAGATTTGCATCATATTTTTCTAATCATTCTTGTGCACCATGTGGATTTATTTTCTTTAATTCTAGATTTGCTTGAGGGCAAGCAAAGTTTAAGTGTGGGGGATTTGATAACGCTCAAAATTAACATGTTTTTAGGAGCGTTATTGTGGATTTTATGCATATATTTTGTTCACTTTTATGAACTTATGGTACTTAATGAAGTATGTTCTCTATTTTAGGTTCATGGAAGGAAAATGAAGGAAAAGACGTAAAAATGATCAAAAATGAAGATTTATGAATGTACGGAGGAATTCCCGACAAATGAAAGTCTCTTGGAGTATATTTGAGAAGATAAAGTCATGAAGTTGTCACTCCAAGGACTCAAGAATAAAGTACAAGAAAGAAAACGAGAAGTGAAATTAAGAAAAGAAGCTAAAACGAAGAATTATTGGAAGACTCGTTGTTCCCGACACACCTTCACCATTTTGGCCATAACTTGAGCATACGGACTCCGTTTGACCCCCCGTTCGGGGCCACGGAAAGCTAAGAGAAAGATCTACAACTCTGGTCTTTATCATTTCTGCCCAGGAAGATCCATCCGATCGGATGGAGCCCAACCGATTCGGTTGGATGCTTGCTGACCTCCCCAAGTCATTTTTAATGCATAATTAAGTGTCATTAAGCCCCAAGTCCGATCATGTCTCCATAATAACTCCTAAATCTGGCATTTTATGACAACTTAGTGCCCAAGAAACTTGCTTGGAGGCTAAGGTTGATTTCTAGTACAAATATGAGTGCTTAGGATTAGTTCTAAGTGTGCATTCCTAAAGGAAGGATTGTCACCAAAACAAAGGTGCACTCCTAGCCTACACCTTAAAGGAAGGATTGTCACCAAAACTGGTGTGCATTTCTAAAGGAAGAATTGTCACCACCTTACTACAAACTTCTGCCGTTCATGGAGGACGTATCACCAAATATTGGAGCGATTCTCTAGTTTGGTTAGAATTTGTAGTTGATTGGAAACTTTGTTACGTTGATGGGGCTTGAAGGTAGCTATAACCTTTCCCCTTTACCTATTTGGAATTCATACTTTGGGTAAACCTTGTTACTTTTATATTTCATGATGCTTATGATAACTATGTTGGTTGAAGACTTATGTTTGGTTGAATACAATTTGGTTTTGTTTTGAATACTTGTTTGGATATTATGATGACTTGTGATAAAAAGATGTTTGTTATTGATGTGATTCTTGTGATGAATGTTCTTTGTGTGATGTTCTCATATTATTTTTCTTGTGATTTGATCCGTGACAATCATAACCACCAACTTGTTACTTGCTTAAACAAACAAACGACACTTGAGTGCAACCAAGTCTCTTGGGACGACCTTGACTTACCACTACTATACTACAATTGACTAGGGTATACTTGCCCGAATGTGTTCCTAGTTAACCGGTAATTCTTGTTTCTATAAATTTAAAACATGGTTGCTAATTAGCACATCAGGGATTCCGAAATATTAATGAAGAACATTGTTTACAATCCACCCCCAAATGTACACCCAAATCGCCTTAGCCTACCTTGTATGCACTCTCTTTAGTGCATTATTGTTACAACATATTTGTTAAACCATTTGTTAATTATCTAGTTAATTAAATGGTTGCTCAGTCGAGTCATATATTTTAAATACAGTTTTGGGACGATTGGAACTCATTGGTAAAGAAATAGTTATTATGGAGTAATAGAGAAGAAGTCTAATATTATTACCCCCATATGTACGTTAAATGTTTTAAAGTAATCCACGTGTTTTGATCCTCTTAATTCGGGTCATTAGTTACTTTTAATTATTTAAAAGTTCAAGTGTAGAGATGCAACTATAAATCTCTTTTGTATGGATGTATATTTTTAATAGTACGGCAAGAGTGTATGAAAAAAAAATAGAAGAAAAATAAAACCCCGAAAAAAATGAAAATGAAAAAAAACGAAAAAAAATGATAAAAAAAAGAAAAAAAGAAAGAAAAACATACGGACTACCATCCCGTTTTTTTTTGTTTATGTCAAAAAAGAGTCATGAAAAATACAAAAAGAGTTAGCAATTAGCGAGTCAAGTCTTGGCTTAGCAACGCCATCTTGTACAAGTGATTGACTTGCTGCCAGTAAAAATTCCCTATATCCAACAAAACCGTGTTTTCCATACCCGTACACCTAACATTACAACCCTTTCAAACCTTTTTGATGGTTTATCCAAGGTGCTTACGCTAAAGTAGTGGAAGTTTGATCTACTCTCAAGCCTACGGTAATGTACATGTTATGTCAGGTAGAGAGTGTTTTATTTTCCCGTGTCCATTTATGTTATATAACTTATACACCCAAGAGATGTGAGAATCCAAATACTTTATGTGAGGTGCTAGTATATAATTTCCATGCTTATTGTGAGTATGGTGGAAAGAATCTGTGTTGTGATTACTTTTATATCAATGCTAAATGTCCCCTAACTTGTAGATTGATTAGGAGATATTTGCTTGAGGACAAACAAATCTCAAGTGTAGGGATATTTGATAAGGATTTATTTGATAACTTCTTTGAGGGCCATTTAGTCCCAAAGTCACATGTATTTGATCAAATATTACTCTAAATCATTTCTTTTTGCATTTTAGGTATTTGGGATGCAAAAGATGAAAATCGGCATATTTTGGACCTAATTGGATGAAGAAAAGAAGAAAAATGACCAAGTCGCGAATCTGTCAAGAAAGGAGACCTGACGGCGTCACACCTAACAAGTGACGGTGTCACTTGTATTTGAAGACCAAGATTCAGAGTTAATTTTATATGTGATGGCTCATATGTTTTATAAAGAGACGGTGTCAAAACTCACCTGACGCCGTCAGAGATCAAAAGGGACGACGTCATAGCGGCGACTTGCAAAGGATGAAACCCTAATAGTAGCGAGCTGACGGCGTCACGACCCATAACGTGATGCCGTCACCCTTGTATCACTATATATATATATATTCGCATATTTTTCATAAATCGTGTAACATTTGGGAGGAACCACTAGGGCACAAATTTTAGAGCTTTTGTAAGGGTTTTACAGCCCCCAAAACCCATGTTTCATTTATGTTAAGTAATTTATCTTTAATCATTCAATATGTCTGTGTTATTTGATTATATATTTTTCTTGTCTTCACTTTAACATGCTAGGCTAAATATAATTGTGTTTGCTTATATCTAATGAAACCTAGTTATTAATTATTGGTTGTCATCTCTTGTTTGATTGGTTGTTTTCATTAGGAGTAGGAAAACTAGCTATAATCTGACAAGTGTTTGCTTGAACGTCCGATTTAACACATTCACACCCTAGAGTGCACTAGTTTCTTTATTCATTATATTTATTGTGTGAGTTGTGGCTTGTTGATCGTAGGAGATCCTAAGGAGATGAATTAATTGTCACTTGTAGATCTAGGGTTTTCTAAAGGAGACTTATACACTCATATAGTTAGGGAATTTGGCACCACCCTACGACAACATAGAAGTACAACACGCCAATTAAATAAGGACGTGACAATTCGACTAATCAATAAGAGATAACCAAGGATTAAAGAAATCTAAGTAAACACGTTTTCCTCATTATAAAAGTTACCACTTTTATATTCTTGTTTATTTGTTATTTTAGTTTATTTAGTTTTGTTTTAGTCAATTAGTAGCTAAAACGCCCACTCTTCCAAACCCCGAGATTTTTACTTGCTTTTATAAAAAAAATATAAAAATACAAAAAGACTCATCCCTCACCTTTAGACTTATCTCGACATACATTTCGGCCTTCACAACACTATTCCCCTAGAAAACGATTAATCCCCCGTGTCTTGCTTATACTACACCAAAACAGTTAGGTAAACTGCTTAGGAGGATTGTATAACTTCTTACAGGTTTGCAAACCACACATCAACCAACTCGTCCTTGGTTTAACTAGGTGGGTTATAATTGAGTTCCACAATAAAAATGAGTTAATTTCGTAAATTGTCCCTGTGGTTTACATACATTTTCACCTTTCGTCCTAAAACTTTAAATTTACACCACTAGTCTCTGTACTTGGCGTCTTGTAACACACTGGTCCTTTGACCAAACAACCATCAGTGTTTCTCTGTTAAGTCCCTCACGTACAAGTCACATGATGACATTTTATTCATTTCAAATGCATTCATCTTTAACCTTCTTTTTATAAAGGGTATATTACACCGTTGGTCCCGATGGTTAGGGCATGTTGTGGATACAGTCCTCATATTTAGGGTTACGCACGCGTAAACCTTAACGTCATGCTTTTCACTTACCCACGGTCCAAAACCCAAATGCTCGTTTAAAATCTCATTAGCTGTAAGGGTCTTTTGGTCTTTTCAATAGTTTTTATTGTCCAAACACTCTTTTTACATATTTTGTTCAACATCCAAACAACCCCCTCTTTAACTTCTTTCCCCTTCTTCAACCTACAAACTCCTACCACTTCCATTACCACCACCGCCGCCATCACCACCACCATTATCTAGCACCACACGCACCATCATCTAATGTGATACTAAATAAACTGGCCCCTTTACAATATTTAAAAAACACTTATTTTAAAGAGTTGGAATATTTTTTTTGTAACTATTGTGGTACATTATCTTTAAAACAAGATATATAATTTGAATACGATTTCCCTATTATGATAATACATAAATCTGATTTAATTAGACAAACAATTACAACACCCGCAAATGATGTAATGCTTGTTTTGAGTTTCACCAAGTATTTGTCAAGATGGAACAAAAAACATAAAATAATCATGCTCAGGAAGTAGCCAAAAAATTAAACCCTGAGCACATAAGTATAAAAAACCACAAGAACCGAAATGCAATTTGTCATCTACTTCTACACGTGGCCCTAAAGCATCAAAAGATTGATGTATAAGGAGACAAGCACCAAATGAAGACCTAGAGAAGCTCTTGGGGATTCACCCCAAAGTTTCCTTTACTCTAGAGGTGATTTAGGAGGACATGAAGTTTTTTGCCCAGATAATGAAGAGTATGATACGAGAGCGATAGCCATCAAAAGAAAGTTGAAATAAATATAATTATTTCTTTTTTAACTACTTAATGAAGAAGTTTAAGTTAAATGTTTTCATATGGAATTATGGCAGTATATATAAATGTTAGCGTTGATATTTATATAGAGGTTGTCTGTTTCAGAAGCAACATTTTAAGCTGAGCTAAATAAAGTTCTAGGGGTTTCAGCTAAGCGGCCAAAGGTTATTTACTTAGCCATTTTGCTAAAATAAACAAACAATTTGGTTTAAAAAAAATGACTAAGTAAAAAATGTTTTGCGGCTTAGGTGAAACCCCCGGAACTTCATTTAGTTCAGGTTTAAATGATGCTTCTGAAATAGACTGCACCTGCATGAATATGAACGTTAACATTAATATATACGACCATATTTCCATATGAAAACTTTTAACTTGAACTTCTCCATGTAGTTGTTAAAAAGAACTAAATTATGTTCATTTCAACCTTCTTTTGATGGGTATCACTACTCGTATTCGTACTCTTCATTATCAGGGCAAAAAACTTCATGTCCTCCTGAATCTCCTTTGGAGTAAGGGAAACTTTAAGTCGATTCTCTAAGAGCTTCTCTAGGTCTTCATATGGTGCTTGTCTCCTAATACATCTCTACTTTGGTACTTTAGGGCCACCTGTAGAAGTAGATGGCAAATTGCATTTTGGTTCTTGTGGTTTAATATACTTATGCAGCTCACGGTTCAAACTTTTAGGTACTTCCTGAGCATGAATATTCTTAGTTTTTTGTTCCATCTTGACAAACACTTAGTGAAACTCAAAAAAAGAATTCCATTGTTTGAGGGTCTTGTAATTGTTTGTCTAATTAAATCAGATTTATGTAGTATCAGAATAGGTAAATCAGATTCAAATTATATAGTTTTAAAGACATTGTAATACAATAGTTAAATAAAATTTCAACTCTTTAAAAGAAGTGTTTTCAAATATTGTAAACGGGTTGAGATTATTTAGTATCACATTAGATGATGGTAGGTATGGTGGTTGATAATGGTGGTGGTAATGGAAGTGGTCGGAGTTTGGATGTTGAAGAAGGGGAGAGAGGTCAAAGAGGGGGTTGTTTGGATGTTGACAAAAATATGTAAAAAGTGTGTTTGGACAAAAAAAACCTATTGAAAAGACAACAATTCCCTTGCAGCTAATAAGATTTTTAACGAGCATTGGGGTTTTTGGACTGTGGGGGGAGTGAAAAACGTAACGTTAAAGAATGAATCTGCAACCCGTCCTAACCACGGGGACCATGAGTGTAATATACCTTTTAAAAAATGAAGGTTGAAGATAAATGTCGGTGAACCGACAAAAATTTCGTTATGTGACTTGCACATGTGGGACTTAAAGAGTAACACTAATGGCCGTTTGGTCAAAGGACCGATGTGTTAAAAACCGACAAGTACAAAGACTAGTAGTGTAATTTTTAAAGTTTTAGGACGAAAGGTGAAGTATGTAAACTACAGGGGCGATTTATATAATTAACTCTCTTTTTATTGGAGAACTCAATTATAACCTACCTAGTTGGAACCAAGGAAGAGTTGGTGCGCTGGAGACCCGTCCAACAAGGTCCATTTAGAAATCTATTTTGATTTTTAATTTATACTTTACATCCCAAACTAAGATAAAAATATATGGGAGTTTATTGGCACACTTCCATTTTTAATTTGCACACTACAATGTACACTATGTAGAAGTAGCATATAATAAATGTACAATTGTTTATAGCATAGATTGATGTGTGCAAATAAAAAGTGAGAGTGTGTAAATCACCTCCCAAAATATACGTCCCAAATAAATTATCATCAAATAAAATTAGCCAGATTACAAATCTATCTAAACTACATATAATGGAGGAAGGCCAATTCCTCCATTAAATGACTAAAATATTCTAAAATTAAAAATTAAAAAATACAATTATACACATGGATGTTGTACAAACCAATCAAACACAACACCCAACAATCTATACTAACTGTTTTTAAGATTTTCAAATGTTAATTTTCAGCAATTACAACTATCTAAACCATGAGTACTATTAGTTTATGCACAACACATATGGTCAAATCCTTCAATTAATGTCTTTTTTAAAATAACCCCTCAGTAAGAAATATAATTCACTAAACCTATCATACAAACTAATCCATCTAAAAACCACATTAAAAGAATAATACAAAAAACAAACATCAAAACACAATTTTGACACCTGGACTAAAATAATACAAATTTGCCAAAGCTGCTTCAACATATTCCAAGGAAATAAGTATTTGGCCACCAAACCAAAAAAATAAAAAAAATAAAAAATAAATTAAAATAAATAAAAACACTTTCACAAACAACAGATCCATAGCTAAGGTTAAACAAATCCGAACATCTATTCACAAATAGATCCAAACACGTATCGAAAAGATCTTAACGTACCTTTTTCGAAGATCTAATAAAAGGCCGAAAAGTTGACAAATAAGAGAAGCATTTTTCGATCCGCTAATAACCACCACCATCACCACCGTTAGATTTGCATATTAACTTCAAATATATATTATGAACATATATTTGAAGATCTATCTAAAACTCTTTAAATCTTACAAAAATTAACACTAAAAATTCATAGATCTAACATAGACGACCCCCTAAAATATTATTAAAAACGAGGCGTAAATGATAGATCTTAAAATTACACGGCTAGACCAAACATAATCATAACTAGTTGGTATAAGTGTGCTGAGTGTTAGGGTTATGGGTGTAGTAATGGTGGCTGGCGGCAAGACAACTGGTGGTTGGGATAGCGCATTATGGTGGATGTTGTGGTGGCCTAAGGTTAGAGAAAGAAAGATAGTTTGGTGTGGTGTGTATTTTAAAGAAACTTAGTTGTGTATTTGTTTATTTGACATAGTGGGCCTATAAAAACTTTCATTCTAGCCCAGTTAAGACTATTGTAACCTCCTCTTTGAATTAAAGGCTTGTGCTGCTATATTCGTAATTTTCATGATGTGATGAAATTTTAAAAAATGATTCAAATAATATGAAAAAGTAAAGGTTTTGACCAAAAATATTTGTCTACAAGTGGATTTAATGCAATGTTTACAAATAATTTAGCTTTGCTTTTGAAAGTTAGATAATCTACATTGACTAGTAGCCTTAATCGAGTTGTACGAAAATCAATTTTACAATTTTTTGTAATCCAATTTTGACAAACATGTAAACATATCAAACTAGTTATGATAATGTTAGGTCTAAAGAATTTAGCCGTGTAATTTTAAAAAATGGAATCAATTGTAACGTTGTTGGATGCACTTGGCTCACCTTTGAGTGATGATAACGTGGTTACATATGCAATCTACGGCTCATGTGATAAGTTTTGATGAGGCGAAAAATGATCCGTTTTTAGGGGGTCATTTAAGCCCGAATTCAAATTTATTTGATCAAATATTGCCCTAAATCGTTCCTTTTGTGATTTTAGGTACTTTGGGAGAGAAATCTGGAAAAGGAAGCAATTCGGACGTTTTTGGAGCATAAAAGTGAAGAAAACGCCAAAGTCTTAATTTTCCATGCTGGGAACAGTAGGTGACGGCGTCAAGAGTAACTCTTTGACGGCGTCAAGAGCAATTTTCCATGACGACCCAGTACAGATTTGACGGCGTCACAAGGTAGGGCGTCAAGAGGAAAATGCATGACGGCCTGGAAATACGTAACACATGACGGCGTCAAAAGTAGATCAAGGCAGTCACGTGTTAACTGGTCAAAACTTGCGCGCGGAGTAGCTGATATTGTTTTGGTCATAACTTTTGCATACGAACTCGGATTTAGGTGATTCAAAAGCCCACGCGAAGAGGAAGAAGAGATCTAAAATTTGGTAGAAAAATGGTCTTGATGGCGTCAAGAGAAACAACCTGACGGCGTCAAGCCTTGCCGACAGAAAACATGCCTATAAATATAACATAATAACTTTACTTTTTGTAAGCCCTAAACCCTAAGGTCGATTCCTGGGTTTAGGTGGGTGTTTTTCCAGCAACTTAGAGGGTTTCAATCACTCCATAAACATCATGTATTGGCTTGATGATTCTATCTTAATTATGTTTTCCATTATCATTGTTGTTTGCTCTTCTTTGATGATGATTTGCTAATTCACCTTGTGTCTACTTATGATTATGTGAAACTTTTATATAATTGATTAGATCTCATTGATTTCTTGTTGATGTGTGTGTCTATCTCCATCAATTAAGGCGTGACAACTTCAATAGATCTAGTTGGTTTAGTTTATAATTCTTGTTCCCTATTGATTCTTGTTTTGATTGAATGAATTTATATGTTAGGCTTAAGAAAACTGGCAGATCTCCAAATGGTAACATGCTTGAATGTCTTAGGAAATATGAACTGATGGCACTAGGTCTTTATTGGTTGTATTTAATGCATGAGCCACTGTTTATAATCCCTATGGTTGTGCTGGGCATGGCATAGGAGGAGATAAGAGCTCATAGAATTGGGGAATTAAGTGCGCTACCCCATGAATGGTATTAAGGAATACAACCCGTCAATTAAAACAAGGTTACAATTCAATAGGTAGGATTGGATAGCTAGCAAGGAGTAACATATCATGGGTAGACATGCTTCACTTATCTTGTAGAACCCTAGTTTACTTTTCTTGTTAATTAGTTTAATTAGTAGCTTTTGGGTTAGTTGATTAGCAACTAATTCCGCCCCTTCTTCCAAAACCCGAGATTTTTACTTGCTTTTCATAAAATAAAAAACATAAAAAGAATCATCCTTCACCTTTAGACCTAGTTAGATTAATTTCAATCCTAACGACACTATTCCTAGCTGAACGATCAATCCCCCGGTACTTGTCACTATACTATACTACAACGATCAGGTACACTGCCTGGTGGGGCTTGTAAGCTTCTCAAGATCCCTTGAGAGGTAAAGCCTGGTGCGATTCCCACGTATCAAGTTTTTGGCGCCGCAGCCAGGGGAATAGTTATTGTTTAGGTTGAATTTGATTTTTATTAGGTCTACTCATTAGATTCCTATCAAGTGAGATTTTTTTTTTCTTTTTACTTTGTAGCTTTCTCGTAGTCTATCTTTTCTTTGTGATTTTGTTTGTAATTTGCTTCAAATGGATGTTACACTTAGACTTCTAAGATTGCAAGATAGGGTTGAGCGGCTAACACACCAAAGAGTTCAAAATACCTCATTTAGAGACACCTATGAATCATATGAGCCTTCTCCTAGGATATATTCTTATGAACAACCTCCATGTTTAAGATCTAGTTTTAGTGAGGCTAATAGGAAATGCGACCTAGTTTGCCAAGGAATTATGGAGAGAGCCATTGCAACAAATCATAATTTGGATGAAGCACTAGGTTTGCTATTGTCACTACCTAAGAAAACAATTGAGGAGGATTTAGCCGAGCATGATCACATTGATCAAAAAGACCTAGGTTTTATGATCGATGATGATGAATCTCAAGAAACAGATGATGAATCTCTTGGGCAATTTGTATATAGCAGTCAGAATATTGAGGATGACCCTTATGATTCGGACATAGAAGTTGATATGCCTAGAGAAGGACGTGAGATACTTGGGAGAATGTTAGGGCTAGATCCTGACACATGGAATGATGAGGTGAACAACATAAGCCCACAAAATACTCAACCATCATTTGAGGCACACGCACCGCCCGTGACTTACCCGGAAGAAGTAGAAGAAACTTTAGGAATTCCAATGGAGGTAGAACCCTTGGACCAGGCACCACTTGAGGATATAGGTTTGAACACTTGTAGTGATAACCTTACTCCTAGTTCTAGGGAATTTCCTAGTGTTGATGAACCGGAACCTCAATCTTTACACACCTTTCCATCCTTAGATATATTTCTAGGAGACAAAAGAGGAACCGACCCATCCATCAACCAATATTATCCGGGTAGTTTTAGGATGAAGGAAGCCATTTACTCACCCCCTTCACCTCACGTGGCATATTCACACCCTAAGGGTGTGTATCGCTACTTTCACCCACACTTGATCATAAGTGTAGGGAAAACCTCCCCTATTTCCGTTAAATAAGGGTAGAGTCAGGCTCGTGACTCGAACAAAAACAAGCGCTTCTTGGGAGGCAACCCATGTTTTGTGTGTTTTTATTTGTTTGTTTGTTTGTTTGATTTTATTTGTTTCCGTATGCATGTTTTATTTTTATTGTTTGTGGCTCATGTTTCAAAGTAAATTGTGAAAATGCTTTATTTTGTTTTTAACTTCGTCTTAATTGCATATAAAGGTATTTTGCAAAAGATAAGTGTAAGGGAGATCCAAATTTGTTTATAAGAACGAAATTGAGCATGAACCACAACAATATTAAATGGACATGTGTATTAGTACTTGTTAGAGTCAAATGCTTGTCTCGAGTCGTAATGATGTTTTGCAGGATTTTCCAGGAAGTAGGACGAAGTTTTTCCAGAAACTTAACATAAGAATTTCTGCAGGTCACTTCTGACGGCGTCACGAGTTAACTCTTGACGGCGTCATGTTTAAAATTCTGGAAATTTTGCTAGTTTTGTTTATACCGGAGTCTTAAAGTTTTTGTTGATTCTTTAGTTTTATAAACTCCAGGAAATCTGCAAACATTCATTCCACAAGCATTATATCTTTAATTGTTTTGTTTCTATTCCTAAGTCTGGAATTACATCTAGTTGTGAGTTATCTTTGTTCGGGTTGATGCTTTGGGTTTTTGTTTGTTTTCTCAGGATTTACAGGTTATGTTTGACAAGGAGATGATTTATATTCTGGAAGGGAAGCTTTGATTGTTCATTTTCTTGGAGGAAGATTTAACCTGGCCACCTCATTATCCATACCGAGCGAATCAGGGGAGTATTTGATTTCATTCTTTTTACTTATTTCATTTTTACATTCTTTACTTGAACATTGGGGACAATGTTCATCTTAAGTGTAAGGGGAGGGTAAAATGATGATACCTTACATATGCACTTTCGCTTGAGTTTGTTTTGTTTAATGGTAGATGTGTAATAAAACTATGAGAAATACTTGTTAGTGCAATTTTAGCGCCAAATTTAAATTTTTTTACAACATTTAGAAGTGAAACTTTAGCTATAGCAAGCGTCTCATGGATAGGAGATTGTATGACTAGCACAAAACCGTATATTCAGAAAAATTTTCCACCCAAAAACGTGAGGTTCGCCTTTAGATTTGATAGGAAAAGCATTTACTATTAGTGCTTATGAGTGTACCGGTAGCATTTAGATTCTAGAACTTGCGTTAGTGATGCATCCTGAGACCGCTAGTGAGACTACATTCGTGTGGTAGGATTTACTACATGATAAGAGGCATTAGGATCACCCTTGTGTTAAACCCGTATTACAATTACTTGACCATTTAAGTTATATTACTTGGCTAGTTAAGTCAACTAATTTTTCCCACACCCTTAGCGTTGTACTCATTTTTAGTACACGAAACCCCTAGTACACCCCTCCGAGCCTATCTTTTCGTTTCTAACTTTAAGCATTTTACTTAAAGGAAGAATTTGTTACACCCCACTTAAATGTACAACCAAATCGCCTTAGCCTTCCGTGTATGCGCTCATTTTTAGTGCATTATTGTTATTTGTTAAACCCTAAGTTAACTATCTAATTGATTACATGGTTTCTAAGTCGAGTTATATCCTTGTACATATTGTTTTGGGACGATTGGGACTCATGGGTAAGTACTTATTTTATGGAGTAATGGGGAAGAACATCATTTATTACCCCCATAAGTATGTTAATCTTAAAAGTGCTCCAAGTGTTTTGATTTTCCTAATTCGAGTCATTAGATTTGTTTAATGTAAAGATTCAAATGTAAGGGGAATATTCATTCCCTATGATGTATTATTTTGGATGGTAGGGCAAGAGTGTATGCAAAATATATATATATATATATATATATATATATATATATATATATATATATATATATATATATATATATATATAGAGAGAGAGAGAGAGAGAGAGAAAAAAGGAAAAGAGAAAAAACATACGGACTACCATCCCGTTTCATTCTATGTTCATTTTATGTTTTTGTTATTTTTCATTTATTAGCTTAAGTCGAGTCTAGTCTTGGCTTAGCAACGCCATATTGTACATGTAATTAACCAAGATTGTTAACTCGCCACCAGTAAAACTTCCTTTATCCAACAAAACCGTGTATTTCATATCCCTACACCTAACGTTACAACCCTTTAAAAGACCTCTTTGATAGTTTATCCTAGGTGCTTACGCCATGTGGTGGAGGTTTGATCCTTTCCCAAGCCTATGGTAATCTATTTTTCTATGGCAGGTAGTGAGAGATATCTTCCGTTTCCATATTGTAATTTACACTTTATTACACCCGAGAGATGTGAGTATCTAAACACTATTTGTGAGGTGCTTGTATATGACCTCCGTGCTTGTCTATTGGTCTTTAGTGGAACGATTATTTGTTGTAATTACTTTTATATTAGTGTTAAATGACCCCTAACTTGTATTTTGACTAGAATAAAAGCGCATTTGCTTGAGGACAAGCAAATCTCAAGTGTAAGGGTATATGATGAGGCGAAAAATGATCCATTTTTAGGGGGTCATTTAAGCCCGAATTCGAATTTATTTGCTCAAATATTGCCCTAAATCGTTCCTTTTGTGATTTAAGGTACTTTGGGAGAGAAATCTGGAAAAGGAAGCAATTCGGACGTTTTTGGAGCATAAAAGTGAAGAAAACGCCAAAGTCTTAATTTTCCATGCTGGGAACAGTAGGTGACGGCGTCAAGAGTAACTCTTTGATGGCGTCAAGAGCAATTTTCCATGACGACCCAGTACAGATTTGACGGCGTCACAAGGTAGGGCGTCAAGAGGAAAATGCATGACGGCCTGGAAATACATAACACATGACGGCGTCAAAAGTAGATCAAGGCAGTCACGTGTTAACTGGTCAAAACTTGCGCGCGGAGTAGCTGATATTGTTTTGGTCATAACTTTTGCATACGAACTCGGATTTAGGTGATTCAAAAGCCCACGCGAAGAGGACGAAGAGATCTACAATTTGGTGGAAAAATGGTCTTGACGGCATCAAGAGAATCGACCTGACGGCGTCAAGCCTTGCCGACAGAAAACATGCCTATAAATATAACATAATAACTTCACTTTTTGTAAGCCCTAAACCCTAAGGTCGATTCCTGGGTTTAGGTGGGTGTTTTTCCAGCAACTTAGAGGGTTTCAATCACTCCATAAACATCATGTATTGGTTTGATGATTCTATCTTAATTATGTTTTCCATTATCATTGTTGTTTGCTCTTCTTTGATGATGATTTGCTAATTCACCTTGTGTCGACTTATGATTATGTGAAACTTTTATATAATAGATTAGATCTCATTGATTTCTTGTTGATGTGTGTGTCTATCTCCATCAATTAAGGCGTGACAACTTCAATAGATCTAGTTGGTTTAGTTTATAATTCTTGTTTCCTATTGATTCTTGTTTTGATTGAATGAATTTATATGTTAGGCTTAAGAAAACTGGCAGATCTCCAAATGGTAACATGCTTGAACGTCTTAGGAAACATGAACTGATGGCATTAGGTCTTTATTGGTTGTATTTAATGCATGAGCCACTGTTTATAATCCCTATGGTTGTGCTGGGCATGGCATAGGAGGAGATAAGAGCTCATAGAATTTGGGAATTAAGTGCGCTACCCCATGAATGGTATTAAGGAATACAACCCGTCAATTAAAACAAGGTTACAATTCAATAGGTAGGATTGGATAGCTAGCAAGGAGTAACATATCATGGGTAGACATGCTTCACTTATCTTGTAGAACCCTAGTTTACTTTTCTTGTTAATTAGTTTAATTAGTAGCTTTTGGGTTAGTTGATTAGCAACTAATTCCGCCCCTTCTTCCAAAACCCGAGATTTTTACTTGCTTTTCATAAAATAAAAAACATAAAAAGAATCATCCTTCACCTTTAGACCTAGTTAGATTAATTTCAATCCTAACGACACTATTCCTAGCTGAACGATCAATCCCCCGGTACTTGTCACTATACTATACTACAACGATCAGGTACACTGCCTGGTGGGGCTTGTAAGCTTCTCAAGATCCCTTGAGAGGTAAAGCCTGGTGCGATTCCCACGTATCAAGTTTGCTCTTGTAGCCGGGATTATTGAACATCGTTCCTGATCTTGCCAAAATTCGATCTATGGTTATAAGGAACGAATTGCGTCTAAATTCCAAGTCTCAACCTTTGTCCAAGAACACAAGTTCCTTGGCTCCCATGGTGCTTCTAGCCAATAATAGGAACTCATGGTATAATCGTAGCCATGACACGCATGACTCAAGGGATACTCGTGATACCCTCTTTACTACTCGTTCCTATGAACCCAAAGTGTGTTTCAATTTTATTCGTGATTTTTTTAGGTTTAGTAATGGTTGTCGCTTTGTTCATGATGTGATTGCTCGGATTCCTGCAACACCAAATACGTCCTTCTGGCAGTCTTCATCTTTGTCTACCACTGCTATGCATGGGACACATGGTGTGCATAGGACAAATATTAAATTGGTTCCTATTGATAATAGTATGCGTGGGACGAATGGTGTACATGGTGTGGATGGTATAAATAATAATAGTATGCATGGGACGAATACTGGCACTGGAGTGCATTCGGGCCAGGATTAGCTTATTGACAAGCCTAACAAAGGTTATTGGAGCAGTTTGGATTTGCTCTGTTGATATAAATAATGCCTAAAAACGTTATTAATACCTTTCGATATCTCTACGTTTTGATAATTAAAAAATGTAAAATCATTAAACGCAAAGATTAGTACGTAAACAAGTATTTAGTTGTAAATATTCATTTTAACAACTCAATCACTTAAGGTATGAATAAACAAATTGCCTAATGCATTTTATGATCAAAGGAACATTTTCTTAAACACTAGATTTTTATAAAATGCTTCAAACATTTTATATCTTTTAAAAAATCATCTTTGGTATTAAATAAATATGTTTAAATCATTATAAATATATGAATTCAAATTTTCAACCAAAAATGGTAAAAATGTTCTAGAAAAACTTTCCACACAAAAAGACAAAGCTGAGCAATGTTTTGATTGGGTGGCCCCCTTAATTTACTAGGCGGCCCCCTAAATAATTAAGGCGACCAGCCCCTAATTAAGGGGACCGTCACGCTCCCTAGCTGCTCAGCTTTGCCTATAAATAGTGGATTATTCCTAGACTTTTTCCTCACCTTTTGCACTCCAAACTTTCTATTTTAAATCTCCATTCATATCCTTATAAATCCTTTGATCATTTAATCATAAGCTTTTGTTTCCAAGTGATCCAAGCTTCATCCATTCAAGTGCAAAAGAAGATTACTTCTATCCTTCAAGACAAGAAGTATTACCACAAGTTGTTAATGTGTCACTCTTTGTAAATCATTCATTCATTTGTATATAAGATGTGTATATTAGTTGGATAGGTGTGAACATAAGTGCTTAGATTAGTGAGTTGTGTAAGTAGTGAAGGTGTAAAGAAGTAGGTGTGAATATAAGATGTGTATATTAGTTGGATAGGTGTGAACATAAGTGCTTAGATTAGTGAGTTGTGTAAGTAGTGAAGGTGTAATGAAGTAGGTGTGTGAATAAGTCGTGAAGTAGAGAAGAAGTTGTGAAGTAGTAAAGAAGTTGTGAAGTAGTGAAGAACTTGTGAAGTAATGAAGAAGTCGTGAAGAAGTTGTGTAGTGATTATAGTTGTGAGATTGGTTCTAGCTAGTATTAGAACTCGACATTTAGCTTAGTGTCGTTAATTGGTGTAAGCAAAGTTGTGTAAGGTTTTCTCCGCCATAAGGGAGCTTGTTGAAATAGTGAAGAGAATTCTCGAGTTAGGTACTCGGGGAGTGGAGTAGGGCGAAGAGGTGCTTCGTAGTTGAACCATTATAAATCCTTTGTGTCTTGGTTTGATCTTTCCATCCCTTATCTCTCATTTACTTATTATTTTTACATTGTTATTACTTGTCATACTTAGATATAGTTGTTCATATTGTTCAAGATTTGAGTTCACATAAAGTCCGAATCAAAAATCTTAAAAGTAAACTAAGTTTTTATAATAATTAAAAAGACGTAAAACTATTCAACCCCCCTTCTAGTTTTCCACATGCTCGTTAGTTGGGTCAAGACAACGATCTGTTCAGGCCCAAGTCGGCGCAACTTGTTCGGACCAGATGTTTGCTTAAGCATAAATATTTAGCAGATGGTTCTCTTAGTCGCTACAAGGCTCGTATTGTGGCGAATGGTAGTTCGCAGTAGTTTGGTGTTGATGTTGATGAGACTTTTAGCCTGATTTTCAGACCAACCACTATTCGTACTGCTCTTAGTCTTACAGTTTCTCAGCATTGGCTTGTTCATCATCTTGATATTAAGAATGCATTTCTTCATAATAGTTTGTTCGGGACAATTTATATGTATCAGCCACCTGGTTTTCGGGATCCACGGCATCCTGATCATGTTTGTCTTCTACAGAGGTCTCATAATGGCTGCTTCTTTATACTTCATACGGCAGGAACACAATAATAGAGTGCATGACAAAGGACAAAGAAGACTGGAGGAAGTTTTGAATATTGTCGCAAATCAAGCAATGCTAAAGTTGGCTTCTATCCGATTAAAAAAGAATGCGTGAGTGGAGCAAATAAGGAGGACATGGAGGTTAGCTAGTCTTATATTGGATGAGGCTGATTAGTGGTTTAGCTAGAGGATGTATTTAGATTGTTTTATTGTTATAGTCTTCTAATTTTATTTATTTATTTATTTATTTATTTATTTATTTATTTATTATTATTATTATTATTATTATTATTATTATTATTATTATTATTATTATTATTATTATTATTATTATTATTATGATTATCAATATCATTATCATTATCGTTATCCTTATCCTTATCATTATCATTACCACTTTTAATTTTATTTTATTTAAACATAATAAGCTTACATAAAGTTGGATAGGAGCCTAGATACAAGTTGTGCTCCCACTCATTTTTTAATACAAAAGCTTATTCTATGAAAGATAAAAACACCACTTAACGTTATTTGAGTGGTTGATGGCAATAGACTTAATACGTGAAAGTGTGACCAAAGCCTCCGTATCGAATTCCCCGAATGTAGAAAAACCAAATGGTATGAACTTAACACATATTTCTTATTTTTGTTCTCCACGGTGTTATGCAAAGCTACCCCAAGAGCCCATGAAGTCACCCCCCCACCAGCAAAAGGAGAGATTCCCGTCACATCCAAACACGCATCTTTACCTTGGAACCAATTAAAAAATAAAAGATCTGCAGGTCGTAGTTCTTTCCCATCCTCCGAGAGGAAACCCATAGGGGCCTCCTTATGCACCATAATCCCAACCTTGGAACATATGTCAACACAAATATCACGTACCAGATTATGCCTAAACTTCACACCCACTTCATTAGAACAGTGAACTGCATGATCTCCCCATTAGTCCATACGATGCACCTTGCAACTCGGGCATAGGCTACCTTCAGAGAACATAGGTATAGCAAGCCTATAACACAACATAGAACGAAATTGGCAATGGTTCATCCTCTGTCCTAAACCATCAGTATGGATGGTGAAAAGAAAATCCTGTCCATCCGGAGCATGTATACAACTAAGAATAGCCACCTGCCGTGGACTAAGTGAGTACTTAGTAACAAAGTCTTTCTCAATGACACCAAATTAGCAATTTGCCAAGGTATTCATCATATAGGGGCAGAAGCGCAAGTGGTGACAAAGAGCAAGGCAATGTTGCAAGTAGTGTTAAAAGTATCAAGAGCATGCTCAAAAGAAGAACCATGAGAGATGATACCAGATTTAGTCAATATCTTGGCCTGTAGATTGCTTGATTGCATACGGAAGGCGAGAAAAGCATACAGGATGATGTCCCCAGCTAAAATGATACCAAGACCACCCAACTTGATTGGAAGAGTGGCTAGCCGCCACTGCCAATCATTGAACCCCGGCCCCGAAGCTGTAACAATCTTCTCCAAAGAGGCACGTAATGCCTGATCAAACTGAACTTGGGCCTCCATTAAATACAAAGGCGAACAAGTCCTCAAAACAAAGTTCACATTGGGGATCATGGAGTTTGTGAATCGCCTCCATTTGGGAGATGGTTTTAGAGACACTTTTTAAAAGCCAAATCCCGACAAAAACTATCATCCAAACTGACTGAACCACCAAGAAGTTTGACACTATTGAGTGGGCGAGAGATATTATTATTATTATTATTATTATTATTATTATTATTATTATTATTATTATTATTATTATTATTATTATTATTATTATTATTATTATTATTATTATTATTATTTTAGATGTCATGGTGGTTATACTTTGAGGTTGTTCAAAGTATAATACTAGTTTTTTCTTGTTAGGTCTTTTAGGTTGGCTCATTACCTCCCTTTGCATGTACCTAAAATTCTTTATCATTTAATATATTTGACGATATAAAGTAACTACATTTTATTGACATCATTTATCATATGTTATTCGCTTGTTTTAGATTATTTTACATGAGAATTGATACTTAATCGCTTACTTTTGTAATTCTCAATTATAAATAAGCATTTGGTGAAAGTTAGCTATTTTAGACATAAATTGGAGCAAAATGGATCAAGTTGGAAAAGTCTACTAAACTAAAGGAAGATACGCCATAGCATTCTAGACAGATATGCCGTACATAAAGACATAGAGGATTATGAAGACAATTGCCTGACTTTTAAGCATACGACGTACATAAAGACTAAACTGAAGATTGAATTTGCGCCATATCTTATGACGGTGTACGAATATTCCAGAATATAATAATCTTGGACCCCACGTGAAGTTACCTAGATATGGCATATCAACTTAATGGATACGCCGTATCGACCCTGTCATCAGAAAGTATAAATACCCCATTCGACAGACACATTCGACACAGATAAAAAGGGAGAAAATCAGACGAATTGGCAGCACAAGACACAACCTGAAGGACGAATTCAGAGCAGTAAGAAGGTCCTTCTAGTATTTTAATTCATAAGGAAACTCGTTTACTTGTATTAGCAATTTGTTAATCGTTGAGTTAGCGTCTTTCACTATTTGATCGGACTTAATTGTTTCCAGCTTTTATAAAGAGTATTTGATGTTTATTTGGTTTCTTAATGCATGTGCTTTGATTACATATTGAGTTTATTACGCCTTGTCAACGTAGGCTCGCCCATTACTTCATTAACATCGTTTGCCATAGTTAATGTAAGCCTATAAAAGGGATAAATAATACATAAACTTAGTAATCATTAGGTATTTACACACCTGTGGTAAGAATTCCACTGAGAGAGAATAGATTTTAGCACTCATCTTATACAGCTAAGCAATTAAATGTGTGACAAGTTTTCCAACTATCGGTCAGGCCTCTTATTTGTATGTGTTTTCTATCTGTGTATGTGTGTGCCATTCACTCCTTTATTTTATTTTGACTATTTACTTAATCTATACATTGTGCCAGTCTCTCAGGCTGAAAATCCCCTTGCGTTAGATTAGGTCATTAGAACTAACCTAGGATTAAAATATTGATAGATATCTGGGTGTTAATGTTTCACTCTTAGTGTTCGACACTTTACTTACCAACTAGCTACATTGATTAGGTACACTGCTCGTCAGTGTGTGTTATAGGATAAGTCAGCTAAATATAAATTTAAAACTTAATAATATAATCTAAACCTGCAACGATGTACGCACGCATCAATATTCGTAGGGTATAAACCCTTCACCCAAAAAAAGGTCTCTTTATGGTCTGAAGTAGGTTCCTCGGGCCTGGTTTCAGAGATTTGCAGGCTGTGCTACTCATGTTGGATTTTCTCATAGTCGTTGTGACTCTTTCTTATTTGTCTACAGGAGTCATATTGATATTGCTTATTTATTATTATATGTTGATGATATTGTGTTGATTGCCTTCTCCGCAGCACAGTTACAACATGTTATTGCTTTTCTCTATTAGGAGTTCTCTATAACTGATCTTGGTCCGCTTAATTACTTTCTAGGGATATTTGTTGTTTGTTCTCCTGCAAGGATGTTCTTGTCTCAGAAAAAATCTGCTTATGAGGTTCTTGAACATGCACATATGCTTAACTATAATCCTTGTCATACACCGGTTGATACCGATCTTAAGTTAGGTATTGATGGTGATCTAGTTAAGGATCCTACTTTGTATCGCAGTCTCGCAAAGGCTCTACCGTATCTTCCTTTTACTCGTCTAGATATTTCTTATGCAGTACAACATGTGTGTTTATATATGCATGATCCATGAGAGCCTCATTTTACCGCTCTAAAGTTGATTTACGCTATGTTCGTGGTACTATGGGTTATGGTTTACATATGTATTCTACACGAGATTCTGGTTGGTAGTCTATTTGATGTTGATTGGGTTGTTTTTCCTACTACTAGGCGATCTACTTCTGAGTTGCTAGCTTGTTGTGTTATATATCAAATAATACTTGGTGCAACATTCAAAACACATATTATCCATAAGGAAATTATAAGTTTTTAGGGAAATGTTCTTTTGAGTTGGCTTGTTTCTTGCTAGGTCATTCATGATCTAACAAAACCTGTGGTAATACTTCCCAAAGCACCGATCCCCGTAAGACCGACAAGGGCTACCCTACAGGTGTCGGAATCAGGTACTCGCTCATTGTTCTTGGTGTGGTCAATTTATTGGGTATGGCTTTTACGTTTTTGGTACCCAAACCTAATGATCAATCACTCGAAGATCAGATGCCGGGTGAGTACGAGGAGGAAATGGAGTTTACTAAACAATATACCGGAACTACTCTTGCTTGATTTTGCACAAGTAATATTTGTTGTTACAAACTGATCAATTTTGTGTTCTTTTGTTGCGTACAGACGATTGCTTTATGAATCTTGTGAAGATTCAAAAAAGGCAACTATATCAAATGCAAACAACCTTTTGTGTGTGTAGTTAGATATTTCCCAGTTTGTACGCATCGGTGTCGCGATAGTAAATTCAACCTAGCAATTCGGTCACTAATGAGATGTAAAGGAGATCATAGGCATTCAAGAAGAAACCGATGCATGCGATTACTTTCGTGGTGAACTGGTTCCATTGAATCTTTGCGTCAAGTTCATTTAGCACTTAGCTTTCAAGTAATAATTTATCATTCTTATAACCTGTAAATTTTACTGGTAATAAGAATGGCAAATGATAACTTGAAAGTGCTAAATGCACTAGACGTCGTAAAGATCCAATGGAATTAGTTCACCGCAATATAGTAAATTAGTAACCATGATCATGGGTTTTTTTGTGGACGCCTACGATCTCTAGAGCATCTCATTAGTGACCGAATTGCTAGGATGAATTTACTATCATGACACTGGTGAGTACAAACCGGGATCACCAACACCTCATTAGGTTGAGCAGCGGTCAATGGCATCGCGTTTGGTGACACTCTCGCGGGGAAACTCGTTTTTTTTGGTGGCTTGGTCACAAAATAAATTGGCTGGAAAAAGGTTTATGGCATGACCCTTATACTTATATGTAACACCCCCTAATTTGAAATGCGGCAGCGGAATAGTAATTAGGGTGTTACGGTGAGGATCGAAGTCATAATGATAGAAAACGGCTCGAAAGAGACGTTTTAAAACATAATTTCATTTATAAAAATTCAAATACAAGAGGTCCTTATCAGAGTATTATAATAAAAGTCTTGATGTTTTGAACTAAATCAAACATCTTTTATTTTACACCATTATTGAAATAAAGTAGACAAGTTTTGAAGTTTTTGCCGCCCGTTCCATGCTTGCTTCCCCTGCTAAATACCTGAGATACATGCTTAAAAGTCAACAAAAATGTTGAGTGATATCATAGAGTTTGAATTTAATAATCATTTTGATACACAAGTAAGATTGTATTGGAAAATACAATCAGTTTGAAAATATTAATATTGCAGTTTATATATTGCTCTAAGTCTCATGACACGCAAACGTTAACAAATACCGTAAAAACGGAGGTGTTTATCAAATCAATGATAAATTTGCCCTCGTGTTATAGGTGATTTGCCAATTTCTATTTTTACTCAAATATAATTATCACGACTAATACGACTAACCACATGCATAATGGCATTCCGTCAAGTATTAATGGGACAGGCTGTCAAACCTCAAATAGATCTATTCATTATATTCGCGTTCACCTCAGTGATTAATGGCTCATGATTAAGGGTCTTTTGGTAATTGCTAACTTAGGAATATATCAAGTCAGGAAGCATACAGAAAAATACTTGCGATCTGTTTATAACATGTATCCCCCTCACAGAGTTTTTGAAAATAAGTAAATGTGAGGCTATGACTCACCTTGATTGATACTGAAAATGAAGAAAATAAAGTCGAACGAATTTATGATAACGGCTTCGAAACACAACCTGATAAATAAATTTATCTGAGAACTTGACCAAATACTATTTGGTAAATACAAAGGAATAACGAATATTAAATATTCGTTATGACGAATAAGTGATGTGCAGTGTAATTCTTGTGAATGCATGATATGACAAAATATGATTTTTAAATTTTCCATCGAAGTTTTACCTTTTTAATCGTAAGTAAAATATTAACTTTTTAAATATCGTTATATATATTATTAACGTTACGTTAAACAATATATATATAAATAAAATAAAGTTTAAATGCATATGAAATAAATTGACGAAAATAGAAAATAAATAAGAATGATAAATAAATTTATGTTTAGTCTTTGTCTCCTTTTCCAATTTTACCATTTTTACTCTAACGATATTTGCGTTACACCGTTAGTCCTTTTTATATATATTTCAACTATAGTCCTATACTTTGTCCAATAATCAATACTAACCTTAGAATATTAATTTTTATCACATTTTACCCTTATGTTTCTGTCTTTACAAGTTTAGTCCTTTCTTTTCAATATTTACACATTTAGTCCATCTAGATGTCGTCGCGTTACATTTTTAGTCCAAATTTGCAAAAATAATTATAAATTTTTTCTAAAAATTTTCGAAGCTGATTAAGTTGATAATAAGCTAATTTCAACAACTTATTTATTTAAAAGCTTATTTTTTTAGCTTATGGGCTTTGAACGAGACATATCAAGGCCTGTTAAGAGTTTTGGAGGCGAGGGCATGGAAAAAGTTTTGGGCTTGGCTTTGGGCTATTTTTATAATTCTAAAAACATTTCATATGGGCCCAGTGGGCTTACGGATTTTAAATTCTTATTGGGCTTAGATTGAGCCCACTCGACAAATATAAGGTTTTTGGTTTAAAGTTTTGATTTGAAAATCCGGTTTGTGTCGATTCAAATTGGGTCGAGTATGGTATCAAAACGTGATTATTTTCACAAGTCGTGTAAATGAAATTGATAGTTTTCTAGGTGGTCTATGGAGTCATGAAATAATATTGTACTCTCTTTAAGTTAAATTTTAAGTTATACGCGTAGTTTGTAGCATGTTTGAAACGATTATATATTTTGAACTTAGAAATATTTACCAAGTATTTTAACAAATTGCATACGATGGACATGGTTTGAAATGGGTTCGTGAAATGCATGTAACGTTTAAACTAAAGTGAACTTGGTGTGCTACGTGACTCCTAGGCCTTCCAAGATAGAGGCTAGTCACGATGCGTGTACTAAGTAACAATATATACGTGTAATATAAGTGCAAAATGATATCGTTCGAAATAAAATATATAGGGTGCATGATATGAAATTTACATGTGATATGGAATGGAAATGAGTATAAAAGACTTACAAACACCTTAGAGGTGATAGAGAGTCGAGTGTGATAGTATGGAACACAAGAATATTACGTTTCACAATATAACCCAAATGTTATATATAAAAATCAAACCCGATTTCCTTTTCTTGAGTCCCAATAATATAGCAATCGATTATCTGGTCTTTAGGATTAGTTTGAAGGACAATTTTACTAGGTGAAAGAGTTTGTGAATGATAATTGAACGATGCATGCATGTACGTTATATATTACTTGAATATATAACACGTATGTAAGAAACTTTCAAAGAAAACTTCTTGTACACTATAGCATGTCAGGTAACTAGCTTCTAGGTGATTAATATATTGATTTAAAAAGAGTTGTGAGAGCACAAAAGATGGAATATGTTGTGGTGATTCATGCTTATGTCGACCAAGTATTTATCTATATATACGATTCGCTAAATCGTATACTACTTGTACATACTTGATCATCTTCAACATTTGAACATAGAATCATCTCAGAATTATTATTAGGAACCATTAGAATCAAACGGGAATCAAAACGGTTAAGTTTTGAATAATTTGTGAATCGGTTTAGTTGTGTAAGGGTCGAACACTTTGCCTCTTAAAAACGTATCAAAACTCAACGTATGGACGTGAGAATTGACACACTAATAGTTGGCTAGGAGGTTAATGAGATGAGAAAATAAAATACGTATGTCGTGTGTAAGATTTAGAAATAAACGAGGCGTTTTGGGGGGTGCTTGAACTAGTCGATCGGATGAGAACTTAATAATTTGGATTTTGGGCTTTGGTTAAATGGGCTTAGGAATAGTGAATGTGATGTGGTCCGAAAATAATTAAGGGTCCGATTGGTTAATTAGTGTAATTAAGAAATTTTAATTATATTTAGATAATATAATTAGGATTAGGAATTAGGTTTAGGATTAAATGAAAAGTTTAGGTTTCGTGTAACGTGTCGAGGATTAATTCCATCATTTCGTGAATTATATTATTTTGTGAAAATCGTCAAAATCATATAATAAGAAAATTTTCAAATTTTTCCGAGAAAATGGGAATTAGAAACGATAACAAAGGATTATTTATTTATTAACGATTTATTTATTGAGAAGCTTACAACCGCCACCAGGCAGTGTACCTGATCGTTGTAGTATAGTATAGTGACAAGTACCAGGAGATTGATCGTTCAGCTAGGAATAGTGTCGCTAGGATTAGAAAACCTAAATATTAGTTCTAGAGATGAAGGATGATTATTTTTGTATTTTTTATAAAGCAAGTAAAAATTTCGGGTTTGAAGGATTTGGGCGGAATTAGTTGCTAGTCAACTAACCCAATACTAAAGATGCAATCAAAATAAAATACTAGAAATGAAAATAAAACTAAATTAAACTAAGGTTGTGAGCAATAAGTGGAGAAATGTGTTTACTTAGATTTCACTACTCCCTAGATATATTTTACACGTTAATTACTTGTTATAGTTGCATGGATGACGGATTGTATTCCTTAATACCATTCATGGGGTGGCGCACTTAATTCCCCAATCCTATGAGTGCCTACTTCACTCCTATGTCAAGCTGGCTAAGAAGCTCCTAACATGGGATCATTAGAATTTACTCATGCATTAAATACAACCAATAAAACCTAGTGCACATCAGTTCATGTTTCCTAAGACGTTCAAGCATGTTACCATTTGGAGATCTGCCAGTTTTCTTAAGCCTAACATCGAAATCATTCATCCAATACAACCATAAACAAGTAATCAACACATAATCAACATCTAGGTTTCATTAGATCTAAGCAAACACAAGATAAATCTAGCCTAGTATGGTGGAATCAAGACAAGCACAAGATATAGACAACCAACACATAGACATATTGATTGATTTAGAAGAACACTTATCTCAATTACACATGTAAGGGTTCAAGGGCTGAAAACCCTTGAAAAACCTGTAAAAATCGTATATGGTTCGGCCTTAGGGTTTCTCCAACCTTGTTCCTTTTCTAATGAATGAAAATTAGAAAACTATATATAGGAAATTGAGGCTGACGGCGTCAAGACCAAATAGGTGACGCCGTCATCTCGCCGCCAAAAGAATTCTCAGACTGCCTTGATCTACATCTGACGCCGTCATGTATTAACTTTTTCCAGGCCGTCACGTATTTTACTCTTGACGCTCTTCCTTGTGACGCCTTCATTTCTGTACTGGGCCGTCATGAATATTACTCTTGACGCCGTCAAATTGTTACTCTTGACGCCGTCACCTACTGTTCCCAGCTTGGAAAATTAAGTCTTTGGCGTTTTCTTCACTTTTATGCTCCAAAAACGTCTGAATTGCTTCCTTTTCCAGATTTCTCTCCCAAAGTACCTAAAATCACAAAAGGAATGATTTAGGGCAATATTTGATCAAATAAATTCAATTCCGGGCTTAAATGACCCCCTAAAAGTGGTTTATTTTTCGCCTCATCATATACCCTTACACTTGAGATTTGCTTGTTGATGAGTGCTCAAACACTCATCGTTTTTGATATATTTAAACTGCCAAAACGCACAAAAACAATCAAAAAGATATCAAAATACTTAAATTATCACAGGGATTGTGTTTTATGTGTTTTAAAAGCAAAATGTGCAAAAACAAAGGAAAAACGTACAAAGTTTGCAGTATTGGCAGTTTCAGTCCCCCAAGTTTCAAAATTTGTCAAAATTAGTCCCTAAGCATTTATTTTGAAATAAAAAGTCAACCCAAGGTTTTGAAAGTTAATTTCACAAAATATTACATTTGGGTTGCAAGTTTTCCAAAGTTACGTATTTAGTCCCTGAAAAATCCAAAAATGGCAAAAGTGATCCCTGGGAAATTTTGGATATTTGAAAAATGAAAATGGCAAAAATGGTTTTGGAAATATTGGTGTTTGGCAATTTTGGTACTTGTGATAACTTCGGAACATGTACATTTTCAGTCCCCCATATTTTCAGAATTTACATTAGTGGTCCTTGTTGTTTACTAAGTTACCAAATGGACCCTTAATTATTTAAACCTAAACCTATATAAACCCAAAATATAAACCTGATCCACCCAAACCAATCCCCAGCCCACATCCTATACCCTAAGCCCACCAGATAAAAGCCCACCCCCCTTTTAAATAATCCCTGGGCGTTGACCCAGGTCAAACCCCCAACCTCGCTTTCTTCCCCAACCAAATCCCACAAAACCAGCTCCATGTCTTCTTCCCCCCCCCTCCACCTTTTCACCAACTCACTCCCCCCCCCACAATTAATACTTAACCTAACATCTCCACCACCATAAATGCCCTCAACAACACCCACCTACTCCACTTAATTTAGCCGGTTAGGATTTTTGGCGGGAAAACAAAATCAAAGGCTTGGATTAATGAAATCTCAATTGAACGGCGAGGATTTGGTCAAAGGTCAATAAGAAAGCCATGGAAATTCTCAAACGTGAACAGAAGGCCACATGGAAGATTTGGTAGTTTATTTTTAGTCTCCTAGTATAAGTAGTGGCTGTATGTAAGCATTAGAGGATATATAGATAGTTTTTAGTTTTTGTAATGTTTAAAATATCAGATGTAATCAACTTTTAAAAGTTAATGCAAATCTCCTTTTAAGTTTATCTTCTGTTTCAGTTTTTAAGTTCAATCAAGTTATTTCAATTATTTTAGCAACTGTAATTGGTGTTATAAGTCAGTCACAAGCTCACTTAAGCTAATAATACTCAATTTCAGAGGTTTTCTAAGATTGTGAAATCACTATTAACAAAGTTTAAGGGAATTATTCAGAAATTAAGGAAAATCAAAAAATAAAAATAAAAATCATGGATATGGGTTGAACAAGGACTGGAGCAAGGTGTAATCTGGATCTTCATGGGTTTAGAGCTTTTTGGAAAGCTATAGGTATTGGCATGTATCATTGGTTGTGAATTCAGGGCAGGATTGCATTTGTAAGATCTTGAATTCCATTTCTCTTTGTGTACTGTTTGCTTGTTTAAACTTTTGTGGATTTTGTTTATTTGAAGCCTATTATTGATTAGTGTAAGTTGATTAGTCTAGTTCATGTGATAATCTGCTCAGCTACTTCATATCTGTCATATAGAGTTTGTTAAAGTGGTGTTTGGAAGAAGTGATTGAGCTTAGTTATTTGAGTTATCAGGTGTTAAGTTTGGTTTGGTATCTCTCTTTAGGCTCATAACAGTCCATATTGATCATTGTTTTGGTCACTTGTTTCACAAAAGTCAAAATTGCAAAGTAAGAATCACAACAGCTTAACTGTTGTGATTTAGATTGTCAAATCCTTCAAAACAATTTCAAATCTAGTTATTCTTGCTCAATTCAGTTTGAATTAAGTTGTACAAACATCAAATAGTCTATTAGAATCAGTTTAAATTCATAAAAGTCAAAAATCTAGTTTTTTTTCATAAAAAGTCAAAAGTGCACTTTCAGATTTTTCCAAATCTTCAAGGAATTCTTGTGATTTTTGGGTTGAGAGCTAGAACTTGTAATTTCTGCATCATATTGTGTCTCAGCTCATCTTAGGAATCCTAGTGTTGTTATATTTTTGTTATTTTATCTGTGGGACCCACCTTCTTCCAAAGAGACCTGCAGGGGAAGGTATATCCCCTGCAACACCAGACTTGTCCAAACAGACCCACTTTTAGGGGCTTGTATATTGATCCTCAGTGGGCCCCACCTTGGTCACTTAGCTTATTTGAGTAGTTCATCATTAGGGTTGTTAAGACCATAGCTTATTTAGGGGTGTGGCTTATTTGACTTGTCTTATTTTGCTTCTTTTTGTTACCTGACCTCAAGTGGTATACTGACTCAGTCAGTGATAAGACCAAAGTTCAAGGCATGTATTTTGCTCATTAGTGGGACCTCCTTGTAGTTGCTGGCTTATTTGTAAACTAAATAAGCCCTTTGTTCAGATTAGCTTTTAATTTTGAGGTTTTGACCCTTAGTTGACCACCAAATCAAGGGGTGTAGTTGGATTAGTTAACTGAGTAGGGTGTAAACTCAGTTCATTGACCCTTTTTCCATAGCCTCCCAACACTTCATCAATAAGCCATAAGCCAAGCTTATTGGCTTATTGTGAAGCTGACTTGTCCACCTCAAAAGTCCAAGTTCAATTTTGGACCCCTGACCATTCTAGTGGACTCTGCATTGACCTGCTTCTTGGTGTTTGGGTCTGTGTGACTTGTTAGATACTCAGAACAGCTTATTTGTGTTTTCTTGGCTTATTGAAGCCACAAGTTGGCTTATTCCTGCTTATTATTGTGTACCTAACTCAGAGAAACCATAAAATTCCATTGTGGACCCCACATCATCCATTTGAGCTTATAAATCCTCCACAGTCAACAAAAGTCAACTGTGGGGTTAATAAGCACTTCAAGTGCTTATTTCCAGGGGTGTAGTGAAAGTGTTTTTATTAAAAGTACTTATTTTTAGCTTATAATTAGTTTAAAGAAAGAAAAAAACCAAAAAACCAACTTTAAAAATAGTGATAGCTTCTATTTAATAGGATTTATCAATTTAATTTTCTTTTTAATTTATTTCTAAGTAATATATCACTTTTATATTTTTAGAAATTATATTTTAGGTTAAAATAATTTTACAAATTTTTCCAGATTTTTATTTTGTCTTTTAGTGGTATTTCTAATTAATTTTAGTTTAATTTAGTTTTAATTAATATTAATCAAATTAAATAGCATAATTAGTCTTTATATAGTATAACCTAGTTTTTATAATTTTTCTAACTTTTATTTTAGTCAAAACATTTTTATAAATTTTTCTAGAATTTTTACTGTTCATTTTCTATTTTTTATAATATAATTAGTTTAATTAGTAATTAATAAGTAATTAGAAAAATAATTAATTAATTAGCTTAAAAATACATAAAATTAGTTTTTTATAATTTTTTAGGATGCCTATGATGGTTAATTAGATTTGTAAAATTTTTCTTAATTTTCTAAGTCTTTTTAGTATTTTTAATAATTCTAATTAATTTAATTAGTATTAAATAGATAATTAGTAATTAATTAATATTAAATAATTAAATAGTGTAAAAATAATTTTTATTTTTCTTAAAATTTTCTTTAATTATTAAGATTGTAAAAATATTAAATTTACCCTTTTACCCCTTCCAGTCCTCCAGTTGTACTTTTTGTTTTGTGCGTCTGTATACGTTTTTTTTTAATTAAAACGTACGTTTTTAGGATTTAGCTCAAATCTTCGTAATCTAAATTCTCGTAATCAATCACGTAGCTTTCCTAAGCTATACATGTTAATAATTTCCAAATAATTCTGATCATAACCCTTTTCTGTGAGTAATTACCCGATAACGAATACGCTAAAGTTACAATTCACACTTCAACGGGACTTAACGACCTGGTGATACCTTATATTACCCGGAGCATTGACCTAGGCTATTTGACTTTGTTGACCATTATTTGGTCAATATAAGTTAGGTGGTTTAGCATCAATCAACTTTTGGCGCCGCTGCCGGGGAAGTGTGCGCGTTTCTTTAGCGTTATTTGAGATTAGTGTTATCTCACCTCACTCACTGTATAAATACCACCACTTGTGTATATTTTCATAATCAAAATACAAAAAAAGTCATTAACACTTTTCCTAAAGTGTTAAAACACCAAAAAAATTAAAAACAACAAAACAAATCGTACGTTTTCTGATTCGGTTTTCTTTTAAGGTGATTCTTAAAGAGAAACGATTTTGGTAAACGAAACGATACCAAAAATATTTTCCAAAAGTTTTTAAACCCATACACAAAACACAAAAACATTCGTCTTTTCTTGTGAATAATAATTCTACATAAAAACTAACCGTCGCAAACCAAGACAGAACACCTTCCAGCTGGAGGTGTGAACAAATAAGTTCCCAAATCAAAAAGATTAAAACTTGCCTTTGTATCCTTGTGAGTGGTGTACCTTTTCTAAAGAAGCCACTCACTTGTGATTATTGGTTTAAGTTCACTGTGGTTTTGTCTCGACTTTGTTTTGGTTGATTTTTGTTCCTAGTGCATGCGCACTCGTTCTTCTAGGTCAACTAGCCCATTACGTGAGCTTGTACGAAAACCTAGAAGACCTCGTAGACGTTCAGCACCAACAGTCGAATCTGAGATCCGCACTGTTGCCACACCCACTGTCACCATGGCGGAAGACCGGCCCATGTGTGAACTTCTCCAAGCACCCATCGAGGGTTACGGAGATGCCATTGTTGTTCCATCCATCGTGGCTGATAGTTTTGAGCTCAAAACCGGGCTACTTAATCTTGTGACCTCAAGTCAATTCTACGGTTTTGAGAGGGACGATCCTCATGCTCATATTCGATGGTTCAATAAAATCACATCGACCATCAAGTACAAAAATGTCCCGTGTGAAGCAATAAAACTTCTTCTCTTCCCATTCTCCTTGGAGGGACAAGCCCGGATTTGGCTTGAAAAACAACCTCCACGATCTATTGAGACTTGGGAAGATCTTGTCAAAAAGTTTGTGAATGAATTCTTCCCACCTTCTAAGACCACGAGTCTTAAAAATGAAATCACCAAGTTCACTCAAAAATACGATGAATCTTTTTGGTGAAGCGTGGGATCGTTTCAAAGAATTACTTCGCAAGTGTCCACATCATGGTTTCTCTGAGTTGATGCAACTCGATACGTTTTACAATGGCGTGAGCCAAGCTGATCAGGATTCTCTCAATGCCTCCGCTGGAGGAAATTTTTTGAGTAGAACCACAAAAGAAGCTTTGCATATCATAGAAAACAAGTCCAAGGTCCGCTCTACACGAAGCAAACCGATTGTTTCTCAAATCAACGTGGGACCTTCTACTTCATCTTCTGTGGGTCAATCTAGCACGGATGCTAAGATTGACAAGCTCACTGAAGCGATCCAAGCTTTGGTTCTCGCCCAAACAAAGAAAGTCTCATTTCCACAACATCCTCCACCTGCTGAGGTTAAAAAAGTGGAAGTCTGTGTGACTTGTGGTGGGCCGCATGCCTACTACAATTGCACAGCTACTGATGGTACTCCATATGAAGCTAATGCTGTTGTCGGGTCCCAAAATCAAGGAGGCAATCAATACCGCCCTCCTATGGACCCGAACTATCGTCCTCACCATTATCCTGGACCTCCCGGTTTTCATCAAAACCATAATGTCCAAAACCGTGGCCAAAACCAAAATAGAGTGAACCAAGGTTATCAAAACCAAAGTAACTTCAATCAGGGTCACGGTTTCCAAAATCAAAACCAAGGTTTTCAAAATCAAGGTTTCCAACATCAAGGAAACTTTAACCGGAACCAAGGTCAGGGTAATTTCAACCCCGGGAACTTTCATGGAAACAATCACCAGAATCAAGGGAATTTCCATCATCAAAACTAAGGAAATTTCAATCAAGGCCCCAACCCGAACAATCGAGCTCCAAATATTCCTAATCCGAATCAAGCTATTGTTCCAACTGGGCCTTCATCCGATGAATTGTTGAAGCAATTCATGAAGTCCCAAGAAGAGTTGAACAAGTTGCTGGTCAGCCAGATTTCTGATATCAAGAAGTCTTTAAATGATCGACCCTCGGGCTCAGGTACAACTTTACCGAGCAACACGATCGCTAACCCGAGGGGCGATGCTAAGGCGATCACAACACGAAGTGGTGCTTCATATGATGAACCCGCGATTCCTACTACCTCTTCTTCCTCTCCTCCTAAGGTAGTGAATCGTGAACCTGAGGTGACAAAGGACAAGGTGCAAATTCCTAGCCCATGAAGTACAGCACATGTCCAACCTCAGGATGATCCTGAAACCAGATGTAAGCCTGGAGTTGTCTTTGAACCACCAGAAACTCCAGTGGACAACCCAAAATCCAAAACTTCTATTCCCTATCCATCACGTCTCAGTGAACAAAAGTTCCACGAAAAAGCTAATCACCAAATGGATAAATTTTTCCAAATCTTCCAAGATTTGCATTTCGATATCAGCTTCGCGGATGCTATTCTCTTGATGCCCAAGTTTGCATCGACAATCAAAAATCTGTTGAGTAATAAAGAAAAATTATTTGAGATGGCAAGAACTCCTCTGAATGAGAACTGCTCTGCGGTTCTTTTGAAAAAGCTTCCTGAAAAGCTTGGAGATCCTGGGAAATTTCTCATTCCTTGTACTTTCCCGGGTATGGTTGATTGCTTCGCCCAGGCCGATCTAGGTGCTAGTATCAACCTAATGCCATATTCTGTGTGGAAGAAACTTTCTCTTCCCGAACTCACTCCCACGTGCATGACTTTAGAGCTTGTCGATCGCTCGATTTCTCGTCCCATTGGCATTGCCGAGGACGTATTTGTTAGGGTGGGAAAGTTCCATTTTCCAGCAGATTTTGTGATTGTTGACTTTGATGCCGATTCAAGGGTCCCTCTCATTCTTGGGCGAGGATTCCTAAGAACTGGGCGCGCTCTTATCGATGTATTTGAGCATGAGATCACATTGCGTGTTGGAACAGAAGCTATTACCTTCAACCTAAATCAAACATTGAGATACTCCTCCAATTATGATTGTGAATCGGTGAACAAAATCGATGTCATCGATGTTGCTGCTGAGGAGTATGCTCAAGAGATCTTAGGTTTCACTGATGATTCTTCGAGTGAAAATCTCACTCAGTCTTCTCATCCCATCATAGCCAATTCTTCTCCTTCCCTCACTCCGTTTGAGGGAAGTGACTTCATCTTAGAAGAAATGGAAGCGTTTCTCAAAAGTGATTCGATTCCCGATGGAGTCGATAGCCAAGAGATCGACCTCGAGAGGGATATTCTCCTGCTTGAAAAATTGTTAAACGAGGATCCCTCTCATCTTCAGGTTCTACCACAACAACTTCATAAAGAGGAAGTCAAAAATGTTGAGAAAACTGATGACTTCCCCGAGGTTGAACTTAAGGACTTGCCGCCTCATCTTGAATATGCATTTCTGGAGGGTGATGATAAATTACCCGTCATAATTGCCAAAGACTTAAGTGATGAGGAAAAGGCTGCTCTTATCAAGGTTTTGAAGTCTCATAAACAAGCAATTGCTTGGCGTCTCTCAGATATCAAGGGCATTGACCCTGAGTTTTGTACTCATAAGATTTTAATGGAGGACGACTTTAAACCTGCGGTCCAACAACAAAGAAGGGTGAATCCAAAAATTCACGAGGTTATCAAACAAGAGGTTTTAAAACTTCTTGATGCCGGATTGATTTACCCTATCTCGGACAGTCCTTGGGTCAGCCCAATCCATTGTGTTCCAAAAAAGGGTGGCATTACCGTTGTCACAAATGAGGAGAATGAGTTAATTCCAACTCGTTTGGTTACGGGTTGGCGCGTCTGCATTGATTATCGTAAATTGAATGACGCCACCCGTAAGGATCATTTTCCTCTGCCTTTTATGGATCAGATGCTCGAGAGATTAGCCGGGAATGAGTACTATTGTTTCCTCGATGGTTTCTCGGGTTACTTTCAGATTCCCATTGACCCGCAAGACCAAGAAAAGACCACTTTTACGTGCCCCTATGGAACCTTCGCATATAAACGTATGCCATTTGGCTTATGTAATGCTCCGGGCACGTTTCAAAGATGTATGATGGCCATTTTTTCCGACATGATCGGGAAAAGTATGGAGGTCTTTATGGACGATTTCTCGGTCATTGGGGATTCGTTTAAATCATGTCTCTCCCATTTAGACAGCATGCTAAAACGTTGTGAAGACACAAAGTTATGTCTAAATTGGGAGAAGAGTCACTTTATGGTCAAAGAGGGCATTGTCCTCGGCCATAAAATTTCAAAAAACGGGATTGAGGTTGACCGTGCCAAAGTGGACGTCATTGCAAAATTACCTCATCCCACGACCGTGAAAGGTGTTAGGAGCTTTTTGGGTCACGCCGGTTTTTATCGTAGGTTTATTCAAGATTTTTCTAAAATCGCCCGGCCTATGACCCATCTCCTCGAGAAGGATGCTCCTTTTATCTTCTCCCCTGAGTGCATCGAAGCCTTTGAAACATTAAAGAAAAGGCTTACCGAGGCACCGATTCTTGTTGCCCCCGATTGGGACTTGCCCTTCGAGCTCATGTGTGATGCTAGTGATTATGCTATAGGGGCAGTCTTGGGGCAACGCAGAACAAAACATTTTCAGCCTATACACTATGCCAGCAAGACTATGACCGAGGCACAAAGTCATTACACCACCACTGAAAAAGAATTATTAGCTGTGGTGTATGCTTTTGAAAAATTCCGGCCATACTTGATTCTGACTAAAAGCATAGTGTATACGGATCACTCGGCTTTGAAGTATCTATTTGCAAAACAAGATGCAAAGCCGAGACTCCTCCGATGGGTTCTCCTCCTTCAGGAATTTGATATCATCATTCGTGATAAAAAAGGAGCTGAGAACCTGGCTGCTGATCATCTCTCCCGTCTTGAAAACCCTCACCAAAATGCTTTCGAGAAAAAGGAAATAAATGAAACATTTCCTCTCGAAACCCTCGATGCGGTTTCATTTCGTGGAGACTCGATTACCCCATGGTTTGCCGACTTTGCAAACTATCTTGCGGGTAACTTCATTGTGAAAGGGATGTCGTCCCAACAAAAAAATAAATTTTTCAAAGACGTAAAACATTACTTTTGGGACGACCCCTACCTATTCAAGATATGCGCGGATCAAGTCATCCGGCGGTGTGTGTATGGTCAGGAAGCCGCTGAAATCTTAAAGGCTTGCCATGCTGGTCCCACGGGGGGCCACCACAATCCCAACTACACCGCTAAAAAGGTGTTTGATTCCGGCTTTTATTGGCCCTCGATATACAAGGATGCCCAAGAATTGGTCAAGTCCTGTGACGCTTGTCAGCGTCACGGGAATATTTCACAAAGGAATGAAATGCCTCATAATGCAATTCAAGTTTGTGAAATTTTTGATATCTGGGGCATCGACTTCATGGGGCCATTTCCATCCTCTCACGGCAACAAATACATACTCGTGGCAGTTGACTACTTGTCAAAATGGGTTGAAGCAAAAGCTTTACCCACAAATGATGCCCGGGTAGTTGTGAAATTTTTAAAAGCTCTTTTTGCCCGATTCGGAACTCCACGTGCTATTATTAGTGATCGTGGTACGCACTTCTGTAATGACAAATTTGACAAAGTCATGCAAAAGTACGGTGTAACTCACCGTCTTTCTACTGCGTACCACCCTCAAACAAGTGGACAAGTCGAAGTGTCCAATCGGGGCATTAAAAGAATATTGGAGAGAACTGTAGGTGAGAATCGTGCATCATGGTCGGACAAATTAGATGATGCACTTTGGGCTTTCCGTACGGCTTACAAAACACCCATTGGGTGTACGCCTTATAAACTTGTGTACGGGAAAGCGTGTCATCTTCCGATCGAGCTTGAACACAAAGCCTATTGGGCTCTCAAGCATGCCAATTTCGACCTCAAAACGGCGGGTGATCATAGAAAAGTTCAACTCAATGAATTAAACGAACTTCGTGATCAAGCTTACGAGAACTCTTTGATCTATAAACAGAAGATAAAGAAGATTCATGACTTAAAAATCAAAAATCGCGTTTTTAACGTTGGTGATCGAGTCCTTCTTTTCAATTCTAGACTCAAGATCTTCTCGGGAAAGCTCAAAACCCGATGGACTGGTCCATTCACTATCACAAAAGTTTATCCTTATGGTACCGTCGAATTATCTCAAAATGACGGTCCTAACTTCAAAGTGAATGGACATCGGTTAAAGCACTACTTTGGAGAGGACGTACCATCCATGGTCGTCCCGGATCTCCAAACTTTCCCCAAGAACAATTGAATTCGGGGATAGAGTCAAGCAAACGACTCGATGACCAAAAATTAGCAACAATACGGGTTTTCACCCGTATCTCTGATTCTTTCTATTTTCTACCACTAAGTGTGGGGGAATGGCCAACCCCCCGCTGTTTGAAAAAATGTATATATGTATATAAGTTTAAAAAAAAAAAAAAAAAAAAAAAAAAAAAAAAAAAAAAAAATGTATATATATATAGAAATGAAGTGAAAATTGGTATTTCCGCAGTTAGATTCGAATCTTGGCTTTTTACGTTCATAGCTTCGGCATAATAGCCGGGACTTTGAATATTGAGGACAATATTCATTTCTAAGTGTGGGGGGGAAATTCTATCGAATTTTAAGCAAATCCTTTCAAGTACCCCCGTTTTTGGCCAAAATTTTCAAAAATTTTTCACTTTATTTCAAAATTTTTGTGGTAATCAGTCCGCCTTGTCTAAGCGACAAAAGGGATTGGCTAATCCAGGAGCAAACGGCTCTTGGTAAAGATAAATCAAATCCGTTGACGGCTGGCAATTTGCCCAAAATTGTATGGTTCATCAACTCCCCGAAAACAAATGAGTTGGCTAGCCCGCAAGATTATGGCATGTGGTAAAGGCCGTGGAAAATCCATAATTGGTAATCAGCTTACCAAGATGTTGACTAGGTCCATCAAGATGCTGGCTAGTCCAGGAGCAAACGGCTCTTGGTAAAGACTTAACAAATCCGTTGGAAGCTGGTGGTTTGCTCAAAATCACACGGTTATCAGGTGTGCCACAGTTCTTACACCTGGCTACTCCAGAAGTGATGGCTTTTGGTAAAGAGTTTAAAATCCATCAAGTTTTCTAAAAAAGATTGCTAGGGACTAGCAATAGTTCAGTGTGGGGGATTGATGAGTGCTCAAACACTCATCGTTTTTGATATATTTAAACTGCCAAAACGCACAAAAACAATCAAAAAGATATCAAAATACTTAAATTATCATAGGGATTGTGTTTTATGTGTTTTAAAAGCAAAATGTGCAAAAACAAAGGAAAAACGTACAAAGTTTGCAGTATTGGCAGTTTCAGTCCCCCAAGTTTCAAAACTTGTCAAAATTAGTCCCTAAGCATTTATTTTGAAAGAAAAAGTCAACCCAAGGTTTTGAAAGTTAATTTCACAAAATATTACATTTGGGTTGCAAGTTTCCCAAAGTTACGTATTTAGTCCCTGAAAAATCCAAAAATGGCAAAAGTGATCCCTGGGAAATTTTGGATATTTGAAAAATGAAAATGGCAAAAATGGTTTTGGAAATATTGGTGTTTGGCAATTTTGGTACTTGTGATAACTTCGGAACATGTACATTTTCAGTCCCCCATATTTTCAGAATTTACATTAGTGGTCCTTGTTGTTTACTAAGTTACCAAATGGACCCTTAATTATTTAAACCTAAACCTATATAAACCCAAAATATAAACCTGATCCACCCAAACCAATCCCCAGCCCACATCCTATACCCTAAGCCCACCAGATAAAAGCCCACCCCCCTTTTAAATAATCCCTGGGCGTTGACCCAGGTCAAACCCCCAACCCCGCTTTCTTCCCCAACCAAATCCCACAAAACCAGCTCCATGTCTTCTTCCCCCCCCCCCCTCCACCTTTTCACCAACTCACTCCCCCCCCCCCCCCCCCCACAATTAATACTTAACCTAACATCTCCACCACCATAAATGCCCTCACCAACACCCACCTACTCCACTTAATTTAGCCGGTTAGGATTTTTGGCGGGAAAACAAAATCAAAGGCTTGGATTAATGAAATCTCAATTGAACGGCGAGGATTTGGTCAAAGGTCAATAAGAAAGCCATGGAAATTCTCAAACGTGAACAGAAGGCCACATGGAAGATTTGGTAGTTTATTTTTAGTCTCCTAGTATAAGTAGTGGCTGTATGTAAGCATTAGAGGATATATAGATAGTTTTTAGTTTTTGTAATGTTTAAAATATCAGATGTAATCAACTTTTAAAAGTTAATGCAAATCTCCTTTTAAGTTTATCTTCTATTTCAGTTTTTAAGTTCAATCAAGTTATTTCAATTATTTTAGCAACTGTAATTGGTGTTATAAGTCAGTCACAAGCTCACTTAAGCTAATAATACTCAATTTCAGAGGTTTTCTAAGATTGTGAAATCACTATTAACAAAGTTTAAGGGAATTATTCAGAAATTAAGGAAAATCAAAAAATAAAAATAAAAATCATGGATATGGGTTGAACAAGGACTGGAGCAAGGTGTAATCTGGATCTTCATGGGTTTAGAGCTTTTTGGAAAGCTATAGGTATTGGCATGTATCATTGGTTGTGAATTCAGGGCAGGATTGCATTTGTAAGATCTTGAATTCCATTTCTCTTTGTGTACTGTTTGCTTGTTTAAACTTTTGTGGATTTTGTTTATTTGAAGCCTATTATTGATTAGTGTAAGGTGATTAGTCTAGTTCATGTGATAATCTGCTCAGCTACTTCATATCTGTCATATAGAGTTTGTTAAAGTGGTGTTTGGAAGAAGTGATTGAGCTTAGTTATTTGAGTTATCAGGTGTTAAGTTTGGTTTGGTATCTCTCTTTAGGCTCATAACAGTCCATATTGATCATTGTTTTGGTCACTTGTTTCACAAAAGTCAAAATTGCAAAGTAAGAATCACAACAGCTTAACTGTTGTGATTTAGATTGTCAAATCCTTCAAAACAATTTCAAATCTAGTTATTCTTGCTCAATTCAGTTTGAATTAAGTTGTACAAACATCAAATAGTCTATTAGAATCAGTTTAAATTCATAAAAGTCAAAAATCTAGTTTTTTTTCATAAAAAGTCAAAAGTGCACTTTCAGATTTTTCCAAATCTTCAAGGAATTCTTGTGATTTTTGGGTTGAGAGCTAGAACTTGTAATTTCTGCATCATATTGTGTCTCAGCTCATCTTAGGAATCCTAGTGTTGTTATATTTTTGTTATTTTATCTGTGGGACCCACCTTCTTCCAAAGAGACCTGCAGGGGAAGGTATATCCCCTGCAACACCAGACTTGTCCAAACAGACCCACTTTTAGGGGCTTGTATATTGATCCTCAGTGGGCCCCACCTTGGTCACTTAGCTTATTTGAGTAGTTCATCATTAGGGTTGTTAAGACCATAGCTTATTTAGGGGTGTGGCTTATTTGACTTGTCTTATTTTGCTTCTTTTTGTTACCTGACCTCAAGTGGTATACTGACTCAGTCAGTGATAAGACCAAAGTTCAAGGCATGTATTTTGCTCATTAGTGGGACCTCCTTGTAGTTGCTGGCTTATTTGTAAACTAAATAAGCCCTTTGTTCAGATTAGCTTTTAATTTTGAGGTTTTGACCCTTAGTTGACCACCAAATCAAGGGGTGTAGTTGGATTAGTTAACTGAGTAGGGTGTAAACTCAGTTCATTGACCCTTTTTCCATAGCCTCCCAACACTTCATCAATAAGCCATAAGCCAAGCTTATTGGCTTATTGTGAAGCTGACTTGTCCACCTCAAAAGTCCAAGTTCAATTTTGGACCCCTGACCATTCTAGTGGACTCTGCATTGACCTGCTTCTTGGTGTTTGGGTCTGTGTGACTTGTTAGATACTCAGAACAGCTTATTTGTGTTTTCTTGGCTTATTGAAGCCACAAGTTGGCTTATTCCTGCTTATTATTGTGTACCTAACTCAGAGAAACCATAAAATTCCATTGTGGACCCCACATCATCCATTTGAGCTTATAAATCCTCCACAGTCAACAAAAGTCAACTGTGGGGTTAATAAGCACTTCAAGTGCTTATTTCCAGGGGTGTAGTGAAAGTGTTTTTATTAAAAGTACTTATTTTTAGCTTATAATTAGTTTAAAGAAAGAAAAAAACCAAAAAATCAACTTTAAAAATAGTGATAGCTTCTATTTAATAGGATTTATCAATTTAATTTTCTTTTTAATTTATTTCTAAGTAATATATCACTTTTATATTTTTAGAAATTATGTTTTAGGTTAAAATAATTTTACAAATTTTTCCAGATTTTTATTTTGTCTTTTAGTGGTATTTCTAATTAATTTTAGTTTAATTTAGTTTTAATTAATATTAATCAAATTAAATAGCATAATTAGTCTTTATATAGTATAACCTAGTTTTTATAATTTTTCTAGCTTTTATTTTAGTCAAAACATTTTTATAAATTTTTTTAGAATTTTTACTGTTCATTTTCTATTTTTATAATATAATTAGTTTAATTAGTAATTAATAAGTAATTAGAATAATAATTAATTAATTAGCTTAAAAATACATAAAATTAGTTTTTTATAATTTTTTAGGATGCCTATGATGGTTAATTAGATTTGTAAAATTTTTCTTAATTTTCTAAGTCCTTTTAGTATTTTTAATAATTCTAATTAATTTAATTAGTATTAAATAGATAATTAGTAATTAATTAATATTAAATAATTAAATAGTGTAAAATACTTTTTGTTTTGTGCGTCTGTATACGTTTTTTTTTAATTAAAACGTACGTTTTTAGGATTTAGCTCAAATCTTCGTAATCTAAATTCTCGTAATCAATCACGTAGCTTTCCTAAGCTATACTTGTTAATAATTTCCAAATAATTCTGATCATAACCCTTTTCTGTGAGTAATTACCCGATAACGAATACGCTAAAGTTACAATTCACACTTCAACGGGACTTAACGACCTGGTGATACCTTATATTACCCGGAGCATTGACCTAGGCTATTTGACTTTGTTGACCATTATTTGGTCAATATAAGTTAGGTGATTTAGCATCAATCACTTGTCCTCAAGCAAATGCGCTTTTATTCTAGTCAAAATAAAAGTTAGAGGTCATTTAAGACTAATATAAAAGTAATTACAACAAATAATTGTTCCACTAAAGACCAAAGACAAGCACGGAGGTCATATACTAGCATCTCACAAATAGTGTTTAGATACTCACATCTCTCTGGTGTAATAAAGTATAAATTACAATATGGAAACGGAAGATATCTCTCACTACCTGTCATAGCAAAATAGATTACCATAGGCTTGGGAAAGGATCAAACCTCCACCACATGGCGTAAGCACCTAGGATAAACTATCAAAGAGGTCTTTTAAAGAGTTGTAACGTTAGGTGTAGGGATATGAAATACACGGTTTTGTTGGATAAAGGCAGTCTTTACTGGTGGCGAGTTAACAATCTTGGTCAATTACATGTACAATATGGCGTTACTAAGCCAAGACTAGACTCGACTTAAGCTAATAAATGAAAAATAAAAAAAACATAAAATAAACATAGAATGAAACGGGATGGTAGTCCGTATGTTTTTTCTCTTTTCTTTTTTCTATTTTTTTTTCTTTTTCTTTTTTCTTGATTTTTTCGATTTTTTTTTTTTTTTTTTTTTTTTTTTTTTTTTTGCATACACACATACCCTACCATCCAAAATAATACATCATAGGGAATGAACATTCCCCTTACACTTGAATCTTTACATACTTTACAAGAAACTAATCTAATGACTCGAATTAAGAAAATCAAAACACTTTGAGCACTTTTAAGATTAACGTACGTATGGGGGTAATAAATGATGTTCTTCCCCATTACTCCATAAAATAAGTACTTTACCCAATCGTCCCAATTGTCCCAAAACAATATGTACAAGGATATGACTCGACTGAGCAACCATGTAATCAATTAGATAGTTAACTTAGGGTTTAACAAATAACAATAATGCACTAAAAATGAGTGCATACACGGAAGGCTAAGGCGATTTGGGTGTATATTTAAGTGGGGTGTAACAAATTCTTCCTTTAAGTAAAATGCTTAAAGTTAGAAACGAAAAGATAGGCTCGGAGGGGTGTACTAGGGGTTTCGTGTACTAAAAATGAGTACAACGCTAAGGTGTGGGAAAAATTAATTGACTTAACTAGCCAAGTAATATGACTTAAATGGTCAAGTAATCATAATATGGGTTTAACACAAGGGTGATCCTAATGCCTCTTATCATGTAGTAAATCCTACCACACGAATGTAGTCTCACTAGCGGTCTCGGGATGCATCACTAACGCAAGTTTTAGAATCTAAATGCTACCGGTACACTCATAAGCACTAATAGTAAATGCTTTTCCTATCAAATCTAAAGGCGAACCTCACATATTTGGGTGGAAAATTTTTCTGAATATACGGTTCTGTGCTAGTCATACAATCTCCTATCCATGAGACGCTTGCTATGGCTAAAGTTTCACTCCTAAATGTTGTAAAAAAATTTAAATTTGGCGCTAAAATTACACTAACAAATATTTCTCATAGTTTTATTACACATCTACTATCAAACAAACAAACTCAAGCGAAAGTGCATCTGTAAGGTATCATCATTTTACCCTCCCCTTACACTTAAGATGAACATTGTCCCCAATGTTCAAGTAAAGAATGTAAAAGTGAAATAAGTAAAACAAATGAAATCAAATACTCCCCTGATTCGCTCGGTATGGATAATAAGGTGGTCAGGTTAGATCTTCCTCCAAGAAAATGAACAATCAAAGCTTCCCTTCCAGAATATAAATCATCTTCTTGTCATACATAACCTGTAAATCCTGAGAAAACAAACAAAGCAACCTCGCATAAAATCGGCGGCAATCTATATAAGTTACTAAATCCTAGAAAACAAAATAAGATATAATGCTTGTGGAATGAAGTTTGCAGATTTCCTGGAGATTATAAAATTTAATAATTCAACAAAAACCTTAAAACTCCGTTAGAAAAACAAAACTGGTAAAATTTCCAGATTTTTACACGTGACGCCGTCAAGAGTAATCTCGTGACGCCGTCAGAAGTGATCTGCAGAAATTCTTATGTTAAGTTTCCAGAAAATTTCTGGAAAAACTTGGTCCTACTTCATGGAAAATCCTGCAAAACTTCATTATGACTCAATACAAGCATTTGACTCTAACAAATACGAATATACATGTCCATTTAATATTGTGGAGAATCATGATCGATTTGTTTCTTAAAAACATATTTGGGGTTTCTCCTTACACTTATCTTTTGCAAAAATACTTTTAGGTGGACTTAAGACTAGGCCAAAACAACAAAGTAAAGTATTTCCACTATTTAGTTTAGACACATGATCTACCAACAATAAAAATAAAGCATGCATACGGAAACAAATAACAAACAAACAAAATAAAATCACACAAAGCATGGGTTGCCTCCCAAGAAGCGCTTTTCTTTATTTACGAGTCTTGTAGCTAGACTCAAGGTCATGGGTTCTCTCTAAGTCATCTTCTAAACCAGTTTTGTATTCCGGACCTAGTTGCAAGCATTCTTTGTAGAAACCAAGCATCCTATTCTTTACATACTCTACTCCTCTACGTCTATCCTCATCATTCCTATAATAAGCCGCTTGCTTGTGTTCCTTTTCGAAATTAGAGAGAATGCGGTATTGCTCAATTTCGTAAGGCATTTGGTAGGCAATCTCATCATTCTCTTCCTTGAATCTAACTATCCCTAAAGTCGGATCATAACTCATCCTAGTGGCCTCAACAAATGGTTTTCCGAATATTATTTGGCTTAGGCAATCATCTATCACCGTACGAGTGTCTTCCACTATCATAAAATCGATCTCATAAGTGAAATTACCTATAATCACATGCAATCCCTTCACTCTTCCTACAAAATTACTTATCAGATTCTTATTGGGCATCATCCTAAAATCGAGTTGTTTCTTCATCACCCAATTGTAATAAGTCCTAGTCATGATGTTAACAGGAGATCTAGGATCGATGTAAGCTTTCCATATATGCATGTGCCCGATATTGCATGGTATGTTAATGTTAGAGGGGTCTCCCATTTTGATAAGGGGTGTGCCAAGGATATATGGTCTCTCGGGACTATCGAATAAATCCTTATGGTATTCCCGTTCTTCCTTGGTAGGCAACTTATGAAAGTGTTTTTCTATAGTCTCTACCTCCTCTAATTCCTTTCCCTTATTAACCTCAACTTCCCTACTTTCATCCCTAGTCTCGGTTTCTACTCCAACTTCATCCTTGTCACTTTCTTCTATCTCCTTATCTATTGGCTTAATGGTGACAACATTGACAAAGTGGACATGTTTAGATGATGAGGGGTCCTTAATTTGGATTCCGTTATTGGTGTCACTAGTGTCCTTCCTAGGTGTAGTTAATGCTTGGTTGTTGAGGGCTTTCAACAAGTTGTCTATCTTGTTGGCCATCTCCGTTTGTTGTTGGTTGAATTCGGTTTCAAACCTAGCTATGCGAGCTTCTTGAGATGCCATGAATTTAGACATCAATCCTTCAAGATTGTTGGTACTACCATAGTTGTTAGAAGGATTGTTGTTGAAAGTACGGTTGGAGGGTGGACCTTTTGGTTGGTAACGATTAGGCGGATTGGAAGAATTGGCTTGATTTTGTTTCCACCTAAGGTTTTGGTGATTTTTCCAAGAGGGGTTGTATGAATCACCGTAAGGGTTTGGCTCGGGCTTGAAAGTGTACCACTTATCTCCCGCTTCGTCGGTACGCGTGGATGCGTAGTCTACAAAAGCTGTTCCGGGGAGTTCCACACAATCACGAGTGTCATGGGGACCACTACATAATTTGCATGAAGAAGTGATTTTGTTCACTTGGCTTGAAGGCTTAGGAGCTTCGAAGAATTTTATGAGAAACTTGACTTGGTCCTCAAGTTCCATGATCCTACGGTCGGGAGTGCTAGAGTTGTTCGAAGGCAAAGATATTGCCTTGACCGTTTTGTTCAAATCACGGGGATCATTCCAACTTTTGTTGTCATAGAGAGCAAGATCTTCTATGAGTTCCCATGATTGTTCCGCACTTAGATCACGTAGCTTACCACCGGCCGATTGGTCAATGGCTCGCCTCGTGGAGAGATCAATATGGTCATAAAAGATTTGAACTTGGAGCCAAAGATCTATGCCATGATGAGCGACTTTTTGGAGTAAGTCCTTGAAACGAGTTCATGCTTCATAAAGAGATTTATTTTGACGTTGTTGGAACATCAAGATGTCATTTCTAAGCTTAGTAGTTCTCCCCGGTGGGAAAAATTGAGCAAGGAAACGAGCGGTGAGATCATCCCATGTGGTGATGGATCTCGCGGGTAAACACTCAAGCCATTGACTAGCTTGATCCCGTAGAGAGAATTGGAATAGGCGTAATCGGGTTGTCTCTCTAGTTTCAACATCTAGGTCTATGGAGTCTACGATTTTTAGGAAGTCCTTAAGATGTTGGTTTGGATCTTCGGAACGAAGTCCATGGAATGCACATCCGCTTTGCACCAACCGGATGGTGTCGGATCGCAAGGGGGTCACATTGGCTCCGGTGAGCTCAATGGTGTTTTGGTAGCCTTGGTGGCTAGGTCGGGAATACTCTCCTAAGGTTCGGGGCCTAAGAGGTTCTAGTGGTGGGTTTTGTTGTGGTGGGATGACGGGTTCAAAGATGTTCCCATCGTCCATGATGTCGGGTGGTGAAAGGTTACGAACAAAAACACAAAGAAATAAGATAGACTAAAGAGAACCTAAAAAATAAAGATAAAATCTTACTAGAAAGGAATCTAGCAAGTAGACCTAATAAAAAGAGATTCTAACCTAGACAATAACTATTCCCCAGGCTGCGGCGCCAAAAACTTGATACGTGGGAATCGCACCAGGCTTTACCTCTCAAGGGATCTTGAGAAGCTTACAACCCCCACCAGGCAGTGTACCTGATCGTTGTAGTATAGTATAGTGACAAGTACCGGGGGATTGATCGTTCAGCTAGGAATAGTGTCGCTAGGATTAGAAAACCTAAATACTAGTTCTAGAGATGAAGAATGATTATTTTTGTATTTTTTATAAAGCAAGTAAAAATCTCGGGTTTGAAGGATTTGGGCGGAATTAGTTGCTAGTCAACTAACCCAATACTAAAGATGCAATCAAAATAAAATACTAGAAATGAAAATAAAACTAAATTAAACTAAGGTTGTGAGCAATAAGTGGAGAAATGTGTTTACTTAGATTTCACTACTCCCTAGATATATTTTACACATTAATTACTTGTTATAGTTGCGTGGATGACGGATTGTATTCTTTAATACCATTCATGGGGTGGCGCACTTAATTCCCCAATCCTATGAGTGCCTACTTCACTCCTATGTCGAGCCGGCTAAGAAGCTCCTAACATGGGATCATTAGAATTTACTCATGCATTAAATACAACCAATAAAACCTAGTGCACATCAGTCCATGTTTCCTAAGACGTTCAAGCATGTTACCATTTAGAGATCTTCCAGTTTTCTTAAGCCTAACATCGAAATCATCCATCCAATACAACCATAAACAAGTAATCAACACATAATCAACATCTAGATTTCATTAGATCTAAGCAAACACAAGATAAATCTAGCCTAGCATGGTGGAATCAAGACAAGCACAAGATATAGACAACTAACATATAGACATATTGATTGAATTAGAAGAACACTTATCTCAATTACACATGTAAGGGTTCAAGGGCTGAAAACCCTTAAAAAACCTGTAAAAATCGTATATGGTTCGGCCTTAGGGTTTCTCCAAACTTGTTCCTTTTCTAATGAATGAAAATTAGAATACTATATATAGGAAATTGAGGCTAACGGCGTCAAGACCAAATAGGTGACGCCGTCATCTCGCCGCCAAAAGAATTCTCGGACTGCCTTGATCTACATCTGACGCCGTCATGTATTAACTTTTTCCAGGCCGTCACGTATTTTACTCTTGACGCTCTTCCTTGTGACGCCCTCATTTCTGTACTGGGCCGTCATGAAAATTACTCTTGACTCCGTCAACTTGTTACTCTTGACGCCATCACCTACTGTTCCCAGCTTGGAAAATTAAGTCTTTGGCGTTTTCTTCACTTTTATTCTTCAAAAACGTCCGAATTGCTTCCTTTTCCAGATTTCTCTCCCAAAGTACCTAAAATCACAAAAGAAACGATTTAGGGCAATATTTGATCAAATAAATTCAATTCCGGGCTTAAATGACCCCCTAAAAGTGGTTCATTTTTTGCCTCATCACTTCGGTTATGGCTATATTATGAATCTTAAGGTTTCAACTTGGGTTCAGTATTGGTGATGATTACCCTCTTTCGGCCACTAAAATGTCAGAACTGCTAGGGATATATTGTCTACTTTCTTGAGTCAGAAATCTAATGCCAAAGAAAATAAAATAGTTCCAATTTTACGAAGGTTTAAAGCGAGCTTATATATGATGTATTGAACTTTTTCTTATTCTTAACATAAATCCATGTCACCACGAAAACATAGAGGAGCTTAAAGTTTTGGACACAAGACACAAAATTTTCTTGATGTTATATTTTATTACTCGTACTTAATCCTGTTGACTAAATGCCATGTTACTTCCATTTTCGTTTCGCTTTAGTCGTTGTGGAGTAAATTTTTACCTTACGAGAATGGCGCCGGCCGCCGCGTTGCGGACGAGCCTTTTTTTTTGCGGTATTTTTCTTTTAAGTAGAAAGTGGGCCGGCTGTTCGGTGCGGCTTTCGTCGCTACTTTTGGGTATGATATACGGTTTTTGAATCATAAAGATGGGTGTGTCTTATGTTTGGGTCACTCATAACCATAACCAAATCCAAAGTATCAAAAAGGGGTACAGTTACAATTACTTGTTTACCTTTGACATTCTAACCACTATGTACATAGTGCATTGCAATTCCTGCAATTAGCTTATTCACCCAGTTTTTTTATGTCTTTGTGTTGCTTTTTAGCGATAATGATCGTTGTTGTTTTAAATAATTATCATTGTAAAAGACCGGTCGTTCGTCAGGTTATTTAATACATACCAATGTTGGCGACAACCCCATCAACACATGAAAGCCACTAACAAATGAGTAAACATATTTTAGCAAAAGTTGACACAATCAAACATGACATCAGCAAAAGGGAATGTTAAGCATGATTTTGTATGTAGTATACTGTATACCACTATACCATTAACAAAAAAGAATACACTTGAAGACCAATTTGTAAAGCCATATTACAGAGCTGATATTTTCTAGATATGTATAAACTATCATAAAGTATACATTGTTCTACAAATTACTTATACATCAAAAACTTTGTCTCCTAATACACACTCAATATCATCTGCTAATGAAGCAATAAGGTGTCTGGGTGTAAAGTTGAATATGTAAAACAGCTAAAAAAAGCCAATAAGGTCGCAGAAGATGGTTACATCTGCGATTGAATTCTCTTTTGGTGTGCGCAAAATAAACGGTCGAGGTTCATACCGTGAAGCAGAGTTTGAGGAGTGAAAGGAGTTCATCTGGTAGACCATAAAAAAAGAAAATGATAAGTCAGATTTCTGTGTTAAGGTAAGCGCGCCTCAATGTCTGTAAATAAATATAAGTATGAACACACTAATCTATAAATAAGTTTTAAACCAAGCAGATAAATGCAAGTGAGAAACAAAAAAGTGTATATTATAAGCAAAAAGTTTATGAAGCTGATTTTCCAGGTTTATAATTCTAATTCTGAGCCTATTTGCATATTTGAGTCACAGTAAGGTACAAAGCAAAAAAAAATAAGCCAGGAAAAAAAGCCTTGAGAAAAAAGAAGAGGGTGTTTGTTTAAGCTTACTTCTGGGTGTATAAGCTTATGTGGGCAAACCCACACAAACATACCTGTTTCAGCCCATTTCAACACCCGCTGCAGTCTCCATTTTAGCACCCCAAACACACCCGTCTTAGCCCCAAATCCCACACCCATTTTAATCCTTAAATTAAACCATGTTAACCCCCATTTCAACCACCGAAGACACCCAATTCACCCCTATTTCATCACCCAAACAGTACCATATTTTGGTTTCCAGCTTCTATAAATGTGACTGTGTGTAAAACCTCGCAAAAATTTGTATAATTAACTTCGGTTAATTAAATAAATAATCTCTGTCATTATTGTAATCACCATTTTTACGGGGAAATTTAAAATTTTCTTAGTATATTAAAATGGTCACGATTACGATATTGCAAAATTCGTCAAACGACAAAACAAGTTCTCGACACAATTAACAAAATATTAATAATTCACTAATCCTAATTAATAACACTAATCACAAAATCAAATGGGCCTTGTTCTTTCCTAAGCCCAACCGGCCCAAATAATAAACCCATTTTCATTACTAATAATACATATAAGTCGACTAAGGAAGCTCCAAAACGCCTCGTTTATTTTTAATTCGTACACACGACACCTATATATTTTTGCACCATCTCGTTTACCACCTAGCCAAATATTAGTTTGTCAAATCCCAAGTTTATTAGAAGACGTTTGATATGTTTTTAAGTGGCAAAGTGATCGAACAAAAATCAAATCAATCGATTCATATATTATTCAAAACTTAACTGTTTTAATCCCGGTTTATTTCTAAATGATCCTAATAATATTTCTAAGATGATTTTATGTCCAAATGTCGATGATGATCAGTTATATGCAAGTGATAGACGATTTAGTAAATCGTATGTATGTATATATATATGTTGTCGACATAACCATGAATCACACAAGCATCTTCCATGTTTTGTGCACTCACATCTCATATTATATCAATATATGTTGTCCTAGAAGCCAAGTATTACTGACATGCATAGTTCATATGTTTCTTTGGATGATTTCAAACCATACGATTCATTCAATTGAAATATATATACGTTCCATGCATGCACTTGTTTCTCTTCATTCTCATACACTTTCACATAGTTATTTCGTCCTATAAAATATACTTACAAGACTAGAGGTCGATTACTATATGGTTTGGAAGCAAGAAAAGTGATATCGGGTTTAATATATGAGTATAATGTTTGGGTTATACGATTAGACGAGATTTTCTTGTATTTCATTCGTTCCTACTCGACTCTATACCACCTCTAAGGTGTTGTAAGTCTTCTACAACTCATTCAAGTTCATTTTACACGTTAAAAGTATCACATGCATCATGTTTATTTTTATTCGATCGTATATAGCTTTATATATATATTTTACGTACGTATACATTTGTAGCAACACAAACGTGACTAGCCTCTATCTTGGAAGGCCTAGGAGTCACGTAACACACACACTTCACGTTTATTCTCACGTTACATGCATCAAATAAATCATTTTCGAACCATACTCCATCGTATGAAAATTTGTCATAACACTTAGTAATATTTCAAGTTTTTCAAATATATAAACGAGCCATGTAGCCAAGAAAACGCACGCATACATTGAAATTTAATTTAACGAGCACCATATATTATTACTCGACCTAATAGACCACCTAGAAAACTATTAATTTCGTTTACACAACTTGTAAAAATACTCAAGATTCGACACTCAAATCAACTCAATTTGATCGACAATTGCCCGGTTTTAAAATGAGATTTTCATATAAAAATTTATATTTTGTCGAGTGGGCTTATCCAAGGCCCAACAAGAAATCATGATCCGCAAGCCCACTGGGCCCATATGAAATATTTTTGGAATCACAAAAGAAGCTCAAGTTCAAGCCCAAAACATTTTACATGCCCTCGCCTCTAAATTCTTAAATGGGCTTTTGTATAGTCTCGTTAAGGCCCATAAGCTAGAAAAATAAGCTTTTAATCAAATAAGCTGTTGAAATAAGCTTAGAATTTATAAAATAAGCTACGGAAATTTTTATAAAATTTTTATAATCATTTTTGTAATTTTGGACTAAAAATTTAACGCGACGACACCAAAAAGGACTAAAACTGCCAAACATGGAAAACTTGGACTAAAACCGTAAAAACAGAAAGTTTAGGATAAAAATTGATATTATATGATGTTCCAAGCTTAGATTGTAATTTTGGACAAGTAGTGGACTATAAATGTAAATTAGATACGAAAAGGACTAACGGTGTGACGCTAATGCCGTTAGTATAAAAAGTGTAAAAACTGGAAAAGGACAAGGACCAACATATTATATTTGACATTCTTATTTTATTTTCTATTTTACGCCAACCATCACGTCATATGCATTTTTACTACGTTTTATTTATATATTATTTATTTTTACGTTAATAATATATATAACGATATTTCAAAAGTTAATATTTTTACTTACGTTTAAAAAGGTAAAACTCCGATGGATATTTTAAATAAAGTATTTTATCATATCATGCATGGCATAATAATTACACTGCACATCATCTATTCGTCATAACGAATAAATAATTATTCGTTATTCGTTCGTATTACCAAATAGTATTTGGTTATATTCTCAGATAAATTTATTTATCAGGTTCCGTATCAAAGACGTTTCCATAATCGTTCCCATAAATCTCATCCTACTTTACTTTTCATCATTTCCAAATCAATCCAGGTGAGTCATAGCTCCATTTCCAATAATTGTTTATAACTCATTGGGGGAGATACATGCTTACATATACTTTGATAAATTGATAAGTATATGAATAAAATACATGATTCAAATCAATTTCCTAATTGATATTAAAATAATATGGTTTGTAATTTAAGATTGTGATATATACGATACTTGACAAAATACTTAATTGAAATACTGATATGATAATGCTTACAATTTGATTATTGTGGCATGTGATATATATATTTTACTGATGAATTACTTGACTGAAATACTGATACTCTGATGATAATGTTTCCAATTCGATTATTGTGGTATGTGATATATATATGTTACTGGCGAAATACTTAAACTGAATTTCTGATACTCAAACGATAATATTTTCAAACTGATTTCTGTAGTATGATACTTGATTACATGATGTTATTCTGAATGATCCCATTATTACTTTGATATTGCCTAAGTTACCTTATCGCCATAAAGTCCCTCAATCATGAGCCATTAATCACATGTAAAGTGGGCGCGAATATAGTGAACAGCTTCGAAACCTGTTAAGGACTGACCTCCTGTCCCACTAATACTTGACGGAATGCCAATTGCAATTGGTTAATCGTATTAGTCGTGATACATTATATTCGTAGACAAATAGGAATTGGCAAATCACCTATTATTAGAGGGCAAAATTTATCATTGATTTGATAAAACACCTCTTTTGGTTAAGCTTGTGTGTCATGAGGCTTGGGGCAATATCTATAAAGGAAATGTTTGTTTTCAACATATATTTAGATACAGCTGTATAGGAATTTGACCATATGTGAATTGTATATGTTATTAAATTAGCATCATGAGTTTCCAGCTCATGTTAGGATTATTGATTCCTTATTTGAATGTGATTAAATACTTATATGATTTATTTGTGATTATAGTCAATATACTCAATACTTGTTTCATTACTGTTTGTATTTTATCAATACCAAATATTCCTGAAATCTAACAAAATAAAGGGTTTTCCATAAAACTCTATGAACTCACCAACCTTTGTGTTGACACTTTTAAACATGTGTATCTCAGGTAATTTAACAGAACAGGACAAGACACGGAGTGGGCATTTATTACTCTGATAAATTAAATTGGTGTAAAAATCAAATTTGTCATTTTTACAAGCCTTTATATCTTTTAATAAGATTTTAAATCAATTGGTTTATATTTTTATCAAAAATATTATTTGAATGACAAATAACTTTCAAAACGTTTCTTTTAAGCCGTTTTATGAGATTAAAACTTCGATCCTCCCCATAACACCCAAATTACTTTTCCGCTGCGACAAACTTAAAAATGGGGGTGTTACACTGTGTATGTATGTACGATATTGGAACCCAACATCTTTGCAATATTTAAGCAAGAGAATAAATTCAAACATGAGACCAGTATCAAACGCAAGTTGTGTAGACGCAATGGGTCACATGCGATTCAGATTTTGCAACAACAATTTCAATGAGGAACCGTTCTTGTCTGCAAATAAAGAAAAAAAATGAAAACCATGTTAGTCGTATTTCTATGCGGTATAGGTATCGTATAATCAAAATTTGTAACAACATCAGAAAGTTAAAACTTAAAACTGCACGCCTTTTATTTAGCATCAACCAAAAGCTTGAAAGCAATAAGAATTAAAATGGCAACATAGGTCTCTATTTGGATTTGAATAGGTAAATGGTAGCATAGATACTGACTTTGAAACTCATATGTAAATGGTAGTATAGATCTCTGTTTGGTAGCATAGATCTCTATTTTGTGTTAGAACACAAAATACGGTTTTGGGTGAGCTACGCACCATGAACAGAAAAGCATCATCGACCACATTGGCATGACAACAACTAAGGCTCAGGTTTATGAATACGGTAGCGGCAGCAACCACCCCCCATGGCTGCAATCAAACTCTTGCCGTGACTGCCCTACCAAAATACGGGTTTAGCTGAGGCAATTAGTGTTGGTGTATGGCTCGGGTATTTTTTTTTTAAGTAGAAAGTCGGTCGTTTTTTTTTTTTTTTTTTTTTTTTTTTTTTTTGTATCTTGCAGGCCCGTTTGTACTGGTGTGGGGCTCGGGTTCTGTTCGCCACCATTTTGTGTTATAAAAAAGGGCCGATAGGAAAAAGGTAGGTGTTCGTTTGCCTTGCTGTTGTGTAACAGAAAAAACACGTAGTGCTAAAAATGAGAGTGAATATTAAACCATCATCAATAAAACAATATATTTAGAAAACTATATTAAGACCTTTAATCCTTCAAGGAAAGGAACAAAATAAAATAACCCGGACACGCATTCATACGAATAACAGCAACCCTTTAACTACAACTACTTTATAATTTTTAACCTACATGAATAATCTAGTATCCTCTAATTTAGCAGCAAAGGATGTGAGACCATATATAGTGATCAAATGATGTAGTTAACTCATAGGAGAGTATATTTGCAGTACATTGGTACACCAAACTAATCCATATGTTTAACCGTTAAATGCTCCTAAATGGCGAAAATTTGCTAGGGGCCTGATTACGAAGATTTGGTAAAGGGATTCATTTTGCTGAAACACGCAACCCCGAAATATCCAATATGCTAATTCCATATGTTAAATCTAGCAAACCATTTCAAGTGCTATATTGTTCACCTTAAAATATAACTGGATGGTAAAATCACCTTTTGAGCATGCAAAGTTGATCTGTTGCTTCTATCAGTTAGCTCTTGTTGTTCTTGTTGCTACTTATGCAAATGGTACTGCTCTTTGTTCTTTGCAAGCCTTCAAGTAAAACTCTGTGAAGGATAAGGGTACCTTATCATGTTGCTTGCCATGTCCGGTGCAGGATGCTTTGGTTGTACACTACAAGGTAGTTCAAATAAGCAATAATAGGTTCCATTTGAGTAACAAAGACATTAGTGAGAGTGCTTAATACCTATACACAAACCCATTTGTAAATGAGTAAGTTTATCTTCAATCATCCTGATCGGGTCTCGTATGTTCGGTGTAACTTGCTTCTATTGCAGCGACCGACCACGACTTCCTATGTTGGCATGGCACTTTCAATTGCAATAAAAGGAAAAAGTTTGCAAAATGATTTGGAAACATCATTGTTCATGTAAAAATCTCAGAATACACAATACCTGTACCACTTCTTTAATTTTCCATTAGTTAATCAGATCATAAAAATAAAGAAATTCAATCATATGAATATTCAAAACATGCAAAAAGAAAGCATCTGCTATACAACAAACCCCTTTCAGAAACATGTTTCTACAGCTTTTTTTTTTTCCTTTTTAGATCGACAATTTTTTCTACAGCAGCTTACCTATAATGATTCTCAGCGTACCTACAACGTCGATAATGGGACCGATTGCATCAGTGTGTTCTTGTGTAACCGCGCCTACAGAATCGTTAAGAATCCCAAACAGTATATAAGCATACACAATCGGAGATGATACAACTGTAAAAAAAATTGCAGGTATTTAAAAAATAAAAGCCAGAAAGAGATAATAACATATCCAAGACCAAGGGTCGGCTAAAATCGAAGCTGTAAAACAACCAACATCTAGCGAACACCTGAGCATTATCACGGTTGACTGGTAGCTGTCGGGATCCAGCAGCTGCACGCGCATTTACATCTGCACAACAGAGAAAAAAACGAATAGTATATCAACATAGATGATGATAGTATGCACATATACAGTAACTCTAAACTAAAAAAATGTATTGTTGCAATTATAAAAGAAAGAAAAACATCTAAAATTATTAAAAAAAAAAAAAAAGACATATCGCGCCTTGACTTTAGCCTTTCATTGTACCAAAAAAAAAGTGTTACAATACATTTTTTATGAAATTGGGGGTCACCCGTACACGCTTATGTTCTACATTAATCATTAGAGGTGGCAAAATCAATGGGTTGGGTGACGGGTCAAACGGGTAAAATATCAGTTAGAGAAACTTTCACCCCTTTGTCCCATTTTCTTTTTAGCTAAATATACCCATTTGATATGTCAGAGAATATATAACCCTAATTGAACCAATGAACTATTAATTTGGTTGCAATTTCCACCTCTATCAATCACTTAAGGAGTATATACCTGTTCATGCATAGTGGTTCGCCGGTCTCTTTGTCATAACTCAAAACTTCCACCTCAAGAATTGCAGCTTTACCTAAAAGAACAAACATTATTCAAAAAATTGTAGCTTCATCTAATGTCATGAGAAATTGAGAAGTAAAACATCATTTTAATGATGTTACTGTTGACTACTTTTATTAGCGCACATGGATAGACAGAATAAAATAGCATCTTCTTAGTAGTTCATTCAAACCTTTATCCTGCAAACCAACGATGCTCGCCTTGTTCTGCATCTGCAAAGCAAAATTAACAATAAAAAAGTCAATAACCCAAAGAATTCTGCAGCAATAGATATATCAATAACCAAACTCAAAGAAACTCTAAAACCTATAAGATGTAAAGAAAACACAATTTCATACAAATTGAGTCATTTAAGTTTGTAGTTGTCGTTCTCTAAGTGGATATCTTGAGCCAAGCTTGAGAGCGAATCTGGAAATAAAGCGAATTCGCACATTAGCACATTTAAATCGCACATTTGAATCTGGAAATAAAACGAATTAGCACATTTAATAGGTACAAAATCGCACATTTATTTGACTTATAGAACTAAGGGTAAATAAGTAATTTTTGTCTGGACACATGGGGGACAAGAGATAGTGGGTGAGACACGTGTCAAGAAATTAATGGGATCGCACGATCGCACATTAGCACTTGACTAAATTGGGAACACTAGCTACTTTTGTCATTGATGGGAATATGCAACCACAAAAAGTCCTCATTTCGTAATTAACGCAACTTATAATGTACATTGTCAATGATACGTTATTGGGATTTGGTGACCAAGGTGATATTCTCTCGTAGGAATAATACTTTTTACCTAACATTCTGACCGTTTTACTAGTTCTTCATTGGTTGAAGTTAGGTTAAAAGTGCATACCTCAATATAATCATTTCAGTAATCTTGGCTCCGGGAAAACTTGTATATACAAAAAAGGCAAACCATATCAGGCAATATCATTCATCATCACACTAATAAGTATTTTGACTAATTTGATACTATAAACCAATCAATAAAGCAGTTGCTTTATCATACTTTTTTATTAGCCGAATATTAGGTGTTATTATTGATCATGGCTTGTTACCTTGATTTATGACTAAACTCATGAATTGTTTTAAATACATGAATACGTCTAAAAATTGATGGTTCAGAGAAAATTTGGTAGATGTTTCAGTACTTTAGTTTAGACATAACCAAGTGGATTATTTATCGTATGCACTCTAGCTTATAAATTACATTATGTATACAAAATAAGGATAGACAATATGCGATATTAAGGCAATCAGCTCACGAACTCAAAGGGCCTTTGGTAAAGGGGTTGTTAGTTCAAACCACGCTAGTAAATTGACGGACATAAATGAGATTTTTTATTAATATTGAGTATGTAGTTAGAAGAAGTTAATATTTGATGACATTGTTGAAGATAGTTTTCTTTAACTGATAAGTCAGTCCTCTTCAGTTACATGATCGAAGCTATGAAGAAATTAATGTGTACACAATTTAAACAAGTCAATAGCTTTTGAGGCTATGCACGATTTTTCTTTTTCTTTATCAAGATATGAAAGGTGTTTCATTATTTCAGGTCCCTCTCGAGATGTGACTGAACGCGTACAAAGGATGTTTTTTCAAAGAAATGAAAATTATGTTTAACCAAACTGGGTTAAGATATGTGTTTTTAAAACTTCCAACACAATATATTAATAACTTTTATAGCTTAAAATATAACTAACATGTGTACCAAAGAGATTTTGGCTCATCGTTATGTGACTGGCTCAGTGAACAAGAAGTTACCATCTGGTTGAACTCTTAATCGAGAATTCTTTTAAGACATGAAACATTGTATCATGTTACCATGTTAGGCGTGGTCATGTTGATATGTAACATCTTTTAAAAAGAAATACTATGCATGTGCTAAAACTATTGTTTACAAATATTTTAAGGGTGTGTTTGGTACGGAGAAATGAAGCTAGAGAAAAGGAATTGAGGTGATTTCCTTTGTTTGGTATGCTTGAGAAATAAAGTGGCGGAGAAATTTGATTTCTCGAGAAATTAGCCCTTTGTAATTTGATGTCATTTGATTTCCATCTTTTTAGTAGTGGAATTGGGAATTCTCCACGTCTTTTTAGTAGGTTTTTTAAAAATATTTTTCTTTTAAAAATAATTTTTTTATAAAAAATAATTTTAAAATATTTTTTTTTTGAAAATATATTTTTTTTTGAAAATATATTTTTTTAAGAATTGTTATTTAGAAAAAATATTTTTTTTTAAATATTTTTTATAAAAAATAAATTTAAAAAAAAATAAATTATTTTTTTAAATAAATTTAAAAAAAAAATATTTTTTTTAAATATATTTTTTTAGAATTGTTATTTGGAAAAAATAAAAAAATTTAAATAATTTTTATAAAAAAATAAATTAAAAATTTTTAAAAATAAATTTAAAAAAAAAATATTTTTTTTAAAATAATTTTTTTTAAATATAATTTATAAAAAAATATTTTTTTAAATATATTTTTTTAGAATTGTTATTTAGAAAAAATAATTTTAAAAAAAAAATCAACAAATAATTATTGTTTTTTTTCATTTCTCGGGTCAAGTCTCTGTTGTTACCAAACATTAGAATTGAACAAAATTCTCTACTGATTTCTATTCTCTGAATTTATATTCTCTGCTTCATTTCTATTCTCTGAAATTCTCTCTACCAAACACACCCTAAATTTCAGGTGTGTGATAAATGCAGTCAAAAACTACATGACTCATGAGGATAGACTTTAAAGCTTAAGATTAGCTGTAGTTTGTAGTTTAAAGTCAACTTTTAATGTTACAAACATTTAATTTTCCCTTCTACGTCAGCTTTCTCTTTCCAGCGACCTGCAGGCGATTGAGTACCCCAGTAAGGCGACCTACACTACAAAAAACATACCCCACAAAAATAACTTTTATATTTAATAATACACGCACAAAACATATAAAGCTTGAATAGTAATCGGTCCAGTATGAGACCGAGTGCCAAAGATTGAGACCCGCGATCGATTTGCTGCAGTAACAAGATCGACACCAAATCGACCCCCCTTTTCGATCGTCAATGCTTACTGTCACTGGCCTAAGGGTCACACTTTTTCTCTAAAACATGAAATTTTCTAAAGATTGTTGAAATCGAATGTTTTTTCAATTATTGTACCCCTAATAGTCCAATGAAGTTAGTCAAAATTATGGGCTATGTTGACTTAACACGCCAAAATTTTGGGCCTGATTATATGTTGCTTTTTGACTAAACAACCTAACTACCTAAGCATTGGGGAATATTTAGTTAGTAAAGAATCATAATAAAAATAATAATAATAATAATAATGGTTTTTATCTTTCGTCCGGCTAATTCACTAGATTTAAGCTCAGACACGCATACTCAAATTAATCAAGCATTTTCTTTTTTGAAAAGGTTAGCGTGGCCACTTGTTTAACTAAAGCTATTACTTATAGTCAACTATATGGGGAAATAATCGAGATAATTTATCACACGACGACAAACAAGTTTACAAGGCTCTAGATTAATTTGCAACACTTCTACTCATTCATGACACTTCAATAACAATTTCATTTGAAATCGTTATGATTGGCATTGTTCAATTATACTTGTCTCAATCAAGAAAGAACATTCACAACCAGATTATAACACTCTCCTCAAACCATGGTTGGCACCAAAAGACCTAGTCGTGTTTGTCTTTTGGTTTTTGCCTTTGTTAATCCATCACAATTTTTTTTTTTTTTTTTTTTTTTTTTTAAGATCACGTGAAATATTTAGTGCAATCGAACATATTACTTTGATTGATCATATGCTAAAAACAATAAGCCAAAGAAGCCAAGCATAAGTTGTTACTTGTACCAAAGGCTTTTTGGCCCAGCGGTATGTGAGTGACCCGTCAACCTAGAGGTTGTGGGTTCAAGTCTCGTTGGAGACATGTTAGATATAATTTCTGTGATAGATGCCACTCTATTTTATTAAGAAAGAAAGAAAGAAAGAAAAGGTCGTTACTTGTGTAAGTTGGGACTATGTAACCAATAAAGCTTTTGGACAAATAATGTGTGAACCAAATAAACATTGGGTTGAAAAACAAATAGGCCAGAAAGCCCTTTGCTCCAATTAAATTACCTGCACCAACTTGGGTGCACAAGGCCCAGTTTCCTTGTTATCTTTTATATAATAATACAAAATCCCCGGAAATTTTCCATTTCAAAAAAATGGATTTATACCTTATTTAGTAATAATTTTATTAAAAAGAAAAGATTATTTTCTTAGGTAACATTTTATATTTATCCATAACACAAGTAGAAGATAAATACAAAAATATAGATAAGATGCAATTAATAATATGATTAAAATTTTTAAATAATTATCTTTAATAATAAAAAACTATAATTAAACATCATAAATCAAATAAAACAAATATTAAATTATTTATTTTTTAATAAATAAAAATATATGATTCAAAAAAATTTTAAAAACCCGCGCGTGTGCGGGCATTATAACTAGTGTTTACAGATACTAATAAAGTTGTAAATGAACTCAATGTTTAGTAAACATTTCATGAATTGTTCAGTAAAAAATTTGTTTATGTTCGTTTATTTATTAAATGAACGAATATGAACAATATTTTATGTTCGTGTAGTTAAATGAACAAACATAAACAAATGTCGCGTCCAATCATTTATGTTCGTGAACATTCGATTATGAGTTTATTAACGTTCGTTTATATTTACTTATTTGTTTATGTTTGTATATCATAAATTTTAATTATATGCTTTAAAAACTAAACACTTATAAAGCAAAGTAGTATGCATAATTTAATAAAGTTTATGTTTGTTTTTCTACGTTCATTTATGTTCGTTTATTATATGAACGAACATGAACAACTTATTTTTTTAATAAACGAACATGAACAAGAAAATTCGTCCATTTAAGCGCTCGTGTCTATTTATTTGTCCGGTTAAATTTAAATAAACAAATATGAACAAGGCTTCGTTCGTGTTCGTCCGGTTCGTTTACAGCCCTAGATACTAATAATAGGTTTCTCATAACTAGTTTTATACGGAGCAAGATTGCAAAAATCATGAATCGGTAGTCGGGCGGTCGACTACCTTGTAGGGATTAATCGGTCTAGGCGGGATTAACCGGTGATTAATCGGATTGGCATTTCGTGCAAGTTTTAAGTATTTCTGGAGACTAAACTAAAGATCTTAACTAATTCCAAGCCTACTATCTTCCCAAACCTCAATAAAAGGCTCCAACTTTGATTATGAGGTCCATTGTGCATTATAAGTGTTAAGTCACCATATTGATTTCACATAAACAAGAATGAGATAGATATAAGGATGGGATGAATATTTGAATAAGAGAATGATAAGAGCAAGAGTTTCCTTATGATTTCAAATAAACAACCAAGTTTTACATTAGCCTAAGACATCTATTTATAGGTGAGGAGCTAGGGCAACACTCCTAGTCCTCCCTACATGGATTTCGTATGGGCTATAAGGCCCATGGACTCAATAGCTTAAGCTTAGAAAACTTATAACATAACATAAATGAAAGTAACTAGTAACTTAAGCAACCTATTATTACAAATGACCGAGACTTGATAAAATAGTGAAAACTATGATCCCAACAATCTCCCCCTAAGGGTCGGTCATCATGGTTGCTTGACGTCTTTGTCATTTCTTCATCTTTGACTTTCATAGCTTGAGACGTCTTTCAATAACAATGAGATAAGAATCATTCATCGTTCTTTGTGCTTTGTTCATTGTTGTTGTGATAGTGATCAAATAATGAAGTTGTCTGCCTTTCGTCACTTCCGCATCTGTGGTGGTAGTCCGCCATTCCGACATGCTCATACATCTTTGAATTCTGATTTATACATGCATATAGTCCCTTTCTTTCACTTAAGATCTTTAGTCTTTATACTTTGTAGATTCTTCTTTTTGGCGTAGAATCTTTCTTTGAACTTTGTGTAGCTTTGATCTTTGAGGGAGATTTTGATGACTTCAAGATGCATGTATGAGCATGTGGAATCCGTCGCCATGGAGATGATGTAACCCTGCATGTAAACAGTTAGCAATAAAACATCCGGTACTTACAGATAAGGAATTAGAGATCGTCAACAGCATATTGTGAAGACTCCTTCTAACCCTTATCAAGGCCGTTCCCATGTCAGATACTCCTGAAGGAGCTTACGAGACCTACTAAGTAGCTCAATGACTGGGTGAGTCGCTGGGGATCACTCCACGACTGTAGACCGCTAAGAAACCACCGCAAACACTAAGCGTAACCCACAAGGAGTTACCGAAGTGACCTGCTATCAGGGTTGTTTGATGTTGACCCTGGCAGGATTTCTGTTCAATCATTGAGAAATACTTATGTAAATTCTCTCATAAACATTCTCGGCAGATTGCTAAGATCTGTGAAGGACTCGATAATTTACAGCTAGTGTCCATTGATGTAGAACACCAGTTGTAGAAATACTAAGTGTTCCTAAGAGATCTTTGATGTATCTCATGGCTCTAGACTCGAAAAGTGCACACTTAGGTTTCCTATGCGGAGACTAGGGAGGGGTCTCCTACTTCAATATCAACCATCTCTAAGAGATTAGTCGATAGATTACATCGGTTCCCCGTGAGAATGAAACAAGCTCTTTTAAGAGAACTTGAGTGGTTAAGAAGGTTATGTGCATTGCGTCACTGGGTCCATGACGACTTTATCTTCAATACCGGTGTCGCCTTAGCAACAACCAGTAGCATATGAGTTGAACCCGGTGTCTGCCCTAAGGTTGAACATATGGAGGGCTATTTCTTTTCACCCTTTTCTTTACTTTTCTTTTTAATTCTTCAACTCCTTCTTTCCCTTTCATTCTTTTCTCCTTTTATCGTATCATACCTAAGGACTTCTAATTCTAACTATTGGTGATGTCCTTGGGTAGATCCCTCCGGCTCTGGCGGATCATAGGACTGAATTTCCTATCTTAATCACCTTATAACTCCAAAATTATCCGACAATAGCCAAGAAACCTTTGATTGAAAATCTCTCAAAGTGTTTGTGATAATCAAACATTTTGTTTAACACTTTGAGAGTTTTGTGTTTACTTTAGAAGGGCTCCCCCTTCACATGTGCTCATAAGTGTTTAAATAAATTTGCACATGCGGGAGGAACAAGCTCTTTTTGAATTGATCCACTTTCAGTGAACCTGACCGATTCGAGACACGCTTACATCACTAGTTAGAGTAGCTTGAAGTTATTACCCGGCCTGGTCAAATCCACAGAAAGTTTCTCGAAACGGTACATTTCTACTTAGACAAATCCTTTTCGAGACACGCTTACGTGGCTAGTTAAAGAGTTCCATTGTCAGCTTTTAGGCGACAACTAGCTCTAGTAACTAACTTGATGTTATTACCCGTCGAAGATAAGTCTTTTCAAGATTACTAACTTTTATGTTTCGTCAATTCTTGGGTCAATTATGAGTCTAGCTCGCATGAGATTTGACTTAAAGCAACTTAGAACTTTCATATTTTAATCACATTCACTTTTTCTCCCCCTCAAAAATAGCATATGAGATGTTGTTTTTGATAAACTTTTGATTAAAATATGCTTTTTGAGTCTTACGGGGAGATATCAACAAGAACTTTTTGGTATTTGAAACGATGAATTTTCCAAGTGCTCCCCCTCAATAAGTGAATACTCATTGAGGTGAAATACTTGTCTTTTGAGCAGAGTTATGAAAATCAGAAAATGTTTGATTAACTCTACTCAAAAGTAAGAAGCCTTCGCTCCTTATATTAGGATTGAGGCACTGATACGTACCTCAGGGTCCTTTCTTTACAAGAACGGGTTGTACACTGTAATGTGTGCACAAGCCATTATGAAAATAATTCAATCAAATGAGACAATTGATATTGAAAAGTGAATAACCAAATGTACCAAGTTAATCTTCGTCAAGAAGTGGAGCATCAAAGTCAGTGAACTTAGGTTCTGGTCTTTCGAAGTTTCTGATAGGAAACGATGGTCTGACACCGATATAGCTTTCCAGTCGTCTGATCTGTTCCCGTCGAAATAACCTTTCTTCAATCTTTAAGACAAAGTTACGAACTTGTCTTCTTGAGCTGGATTTCCATCTAGGTTGTTCCCCCTTTGCTATCTTTCGGCGATCATCATTCAACCTTTTGACAAGCCCATCACGAACGGATTTGAGTGTAACATCACAGAATTTGTGTACCTCATCGAACCTCATGAAGCTTTGTAGCTTTTTGCTGTTGATGTAGGTGAAACCAAAAGGTTCTTGGTTGAGAGTAAACTGTGGCGTTTGATAGATTCCATCAAATGTGAATTGCGGCTTTGTCAAATTGATCTTCTGTTGGTAACTTTCCACTCCAAGCTGAAGATCTTCCACTCTTTCTTGAACTATCAATCGTCGGATGTATAGAAGTAGTGATGCCATGAAGTTGTATTGTACTTCTCTATCGAATCCACGCATTCTTCCTTGAACCTTTTCGAGATACATGTCTTCGATGTCATTGAGATTAAGGTCTGGAAAGTCTGCTTCGGAGAACTTATACTTCTTTTCATCTTGTCGTTTAACAACAATTTCACGCATGAATATGTAGTTAAATCGTTGTGACTCTTGAATCTCCAAGATAGCGATGATCTTAGATTTCTGCTTCACATTTTCCAATGATTTCTCTCCTAATCTGCAGGTATAACCGAGACGACGACGTTCTGGCCAGTGTTGAATTCCGTGTAGAGCATCTCTGTCATAAGCTACGATGGAGTTGCTGAAAATTCGAGTGGTCTCTTCAATGGCAGGAATTTCGTATCTTGCGGCTAGTACTGAGATAGTGAGTGAGGAAGCATATTTCGTCTTGGATGTCTCTTGGTTGAGTTGGATGTTACGAAGATCTTTGTTGAAGAAGAAGCTGTAAGGTATCTTGGGTTTGTTTGGAAATCCTTTCAAAGGTAATGGTTTAGTCCATCAGTGAAGTAAGGCTTTTCATGGTTTTTGGAACTGAGATCGATATTCACTTCAGGATTTAGCCAGTCAAAATTGGCGGACATTGCACTAGCTATATTCTGCATGTGATACTCGTATTCCACTTTGTTTCCGGATCTGGACTTAAGAAATTCTTGTGCATCCCTATTGATTCTTCTAAGCTCCGTCTTTGTGAGTTTGTTGATCTGAAGATCCTTCATTATGACTTGGGTGAACTGTAAAGTGTTACCAGGAAGGGGTTCTTCTTCTTCGAGAGGAGGTTGAGCTTGAACCATTTCTGTCAACCAATCATTCTGAGGAGTGTCATCATTGTCGAGCCATGAATGACGTCTTTTCTTCTTTGATTTCTTGGACTTAGATGTAGCATCTTTGTCTTTAGCCTTGGATGGTGACGATGGTCCAGCATGAGAATCGTGAATAGGTGAAGCACGGTAATCGGTGTCAGGTTGACCTTGGTAGTCATCAGTAGTTTCCATGAAAGTATCTTGTTTTTCAGTTGGACCTTGACCGGTAGCAGAGGGGTGTTGTTGATTTCCAGGAGAAGTGGAGTCCTTTCGTGGTTGTAGAGAAGATGAGGGACTGGTTGCAGACTTAGGTTTCTTGCCTTTTGAGTTTGGGTCAGGGTCGTCATCTTTTCTTGACCTTTTCAGGGTTCCAGCTGCATCTTTGCATGACTCTTTGGATATGTAAGCCGCCATAGCATCAACAAGTGCTTTTTCTTCAGTAGTCTGTGTGGTTTTGGAGGCAACATTGTAGAAGAGTTTAGCAAGCATTTCATTGAAGGATAATTCAGGAGCTGCAGTAGAAGCTTTTGCAGTGTGAAGCGTGAATGGTGTTGTTGACAACATTTTTCTAACGACACTTCTGATTCTGTGATCTAAGTTGTCCTTGATTGGTTCAAGAAGGTTTGCTACTTCAGGAGTGATCATCTCAACTAGATTTTCAGTGAGAAAGTCTTGTGTGACAGTCCTTATAAATCCTGTGTAATCAGAGTTCAAGAACTTATCGATCAGCTGCTTTGACTCCTGAAAATCTTCAACTTGTTTGGTAAGACCGGTAACCATGTTGGTAAGTTTGTTGACTTGTTCCTGAAGATCAACTGGTTGTTTCGATTCATTGATTGAATGCTGCTTTGATGCGGTTTTGGAAGGTGTGGGAGATGAATGCTCAGGTGATGATTCGGATGATGACTCGTTGTGAGAGTTTGAAGAAGAAGCAGGAGGAGTCGGATCCTTTGGTGGAGAGTCTTGAGGAGGTGGAGGTTGTGCTGAGAAAGTCTGCTGAGAAGATGACTTAAGAAATATGTTGGTGTCGAACGCGTTCTTCTCTTCGTTTTCTTTTCTTCGACGTTCCTCTGCTTCCTCTGCTTCTCGTGCAAGAAACTCTGGAGTAATGAGGTATTCATGTTCCTGATCCGTAGCAATATTCTCTTGTCCGCCAACATTCTCCTCTACATTAGCAGTCTCAGTCATATTGACATCTCCTGTATCGTCTGTATCATTAACGGTGTCATCAGGCTGTGGAGCTGATTCTAACGTAGTGGACACAACAGGAGGAATCATGCTGCTTGTAGCTCCTTCATGCTCTGACTGATCGATAGGTGGTGGTGTTGGAGGTTGGGACATAAGTCGGCTTTCGAGAACTGCTTTCCTTTGTTCTTTGCGAAGTTGCTTTTCTTCAGCTCGGGTGTCGACAACTATACTTTTCAGTTTGCGTTTATCGACCAACTGTTCAACGATTGGTTCGTCTTCATCATCATCATTAGGCTCATTAATAGTGAACCCTTTCCTTTTTCTTGTCTCTTCTTCATAAGTTTCAAGACTTTGTTGTATAGCGATCTCTGTAGCAGGGAATCCTTCTTCAGGTGCTCTTACTCTCAGTTCATAATCTGGTTCTTCTTCTTCAGATTCCGTGTCGAACTCAGATTCGCTGTCAGAAGGTGGAGGTGTAGGTTCATCTCGAAGAATGTACTCTGGATGTACCTTCTTCTTTGGCTTGGTTGCAGGCTTAGGTTTGGATGTTGGTTTAGGTTTGGCGGAACTCTTGGGTGTTGCTGATGGTTTTTTCTTGGGAGCAGCCTTAGACTTAGTCTGAGGTGAGCCAGTGGTGCTTGTAGTACTCCCAGACTTCACACCTCCTTTGCTTCGAGTCTGTATAGTAGCTTCTTCCTGTACCCCTTTGTAAGCATCATCATAGTATTTGTAGTTCAGACTTTTCTTGATCTTGTCATCAAGAAGGTATTCTGGAAGCCTCATTCCTTTGATCTTGGTAGAGGAAGTGGTCGTCTTGATGAATGAGGTGGTGAAGTCGTCCTCGAAGAGGTGCTTCGGCTCATTAGGATCTGCCATCCTCTTGATAAATTCTGGTGTGTCTTTGCAGAAATGTTCTATGAGAAGCTTGGTGAATCTTGTGAACGGGATCATAGTCTTTACACGTTCGGTTTGAATGCTGTAGACTATATCGTTCATGATTGGAACTTCAAAGTCAATAGGTGTCAAAGTCACCATTCCCCAAAATGTTTGCAAATGTTCAAGCCTAGGATGTTCATGACCACTCTTTCTTCCTGATATTGATCTTACAACCAACAGACAGAATGTTCTCCAAGGCTGAGGGATATTCTTGGCATTGAATCGGGAATGTTTGACTAGAGGTATATCGTCATCAACATCATATCCCAACTCAACAAAGAAGTCAAGAAGGTCCAGTTCAGGTAGTATTGGAGCAAATTCATTGTCAGTTTGAGGCAGGAGAAGGACTGTATGAAGAACGTCGTGATCTACAGTGTAGACTTGGCGATCCAATGTAACAGTGAAAGACTCATCATCCAAATTTGCCTTAGCCGTAAGCCAAAACTGATGAAGGTAAAACAGAGGAACTGAAGTAGAACAGATGAGCAGATGTTTGCATGGATGTGCAAGTAGAATATCTTTGACAATCCTGCACGAGTTCTCAGTAATTCTTAACTTGTCGAAATCAACTCGTGGATTGTTGTTGCCAATCGTAACATTGTAGTTTTCGGGAGTGATGTCATCCATGGTGAGTAATGGAAGAGCTTGTTCAGGGACGTTCTCGTTGTGTTCAGCCATGTTATTCTGAAAAGCATGATCATAAACAGAACATCGAGATTTGTTACGAGTTAGCACGGTTGCAATGTTTGAATATGAATAAGCATTTAGAATTATGTAATCACGTATGGTTCAATAATAGCATGTGAGCTTAGAAATACATATGCACAAGGAATAAATCATAACACATCATATTATACATGACTGGAATCCATAATCACATTGTCACTTAAAACACGTTTTCGAAATTACATAATCACATAGTTTTCGAAATGATACATTTGAAGTACAAGATATAACATAGTTAGTAATTTCAAAAATAATGCAATTCTGACCAATTTTTCGCAAACCTAGTCACAAATGCCAATAATTTCAAAAGACAGTCATAAAGTAACAATTTTTTTGCAATCCTGTATAATAAGTATTTTCGAAAAAAACTTCAAGTGTGATCTCGATAAAAAATTTATCGAGAACAGATCACTAGAAAGAAAATTTCGAGAATACATGTTATAAGGGATTTCGAAAAATTTGCAATTATGAGGATTTCGAAAAGTATGGCAATGGTTGAGATATTTTCGCAAACACACAAATATTTTCGAGAAGATGACGAAATGAGCATTTTCGAGAAAAATACAACATTTTGAAATTTCTCGAAAAACTTGTGATTGCGAAATTCTTCAGACATGATTGCGAAAGAGATTTTCTCAAAAATTCTTATACAAGAATTTCGAAATAATGCCCACGTACGTTTCTTAGTGATACAATGTATTCCAAGTGATGAGACCTGTTGTAGAACATGTTATGCAATGATTAGAAACAGTCTATCCATTCGAATAAGGTGATTTCGAAAATGTATCAAGAACATGTTCTTGATAAAAGTCAAAATCGTGAATCAAATGAGGATAAGAAGTTCTCGTACATCACAAGCATATAATAGAAGCATATTAGCACACCAAGTAAGCTCACATGAACACACAACGAGAGAACCCACAAAGAACGAAGCCCTAAGTTATCGAGAATCATGCATACTAGGAAGTAAATCTAATTAATAAGCATAACCATGATACTCATACACAAAATATCATATCCCACCAAGAAAAACACAAAAACAAACAACAACTCAAGAAAACCCAATTCGTATCAAACCCTAGGTATCGAAATTCACACAATCGTGTGTTAAACTAAGATTAAACGTGATAGAGAGGATGGAAACATATTATAGCACAAAACCCCTATCATTAATTAACCTTCTAAACACGAATAGCATGATCCTGAAATTATATAAACCCTAACTTTTAAATCGCAAATTCGTGACATCAAGCCATTAACTTTGTGATTAATCAAAAACCCATGTTAGAAATCATCTAAGGATCATGTAGAAACTTACGGTTTGAATTTTGATAGCACGGATTGTTCGAATGAATTGTGGCCATGGATTAAGGAGAAAGGGTTTAAGGGTTTATGGTTTTATGAGTTATAAAGAAAAGAAAAAAGAAACGGGGGGGGGGGGGGGTTTGTTTGTGTTATGATAAAAACTTTTGAAACTAGACACTATTAGTCCCCTAACTATCCATTTTGCAACATAAGTCCTAATGTTAAAACTAAACAAGGACACAAAGAGATTCTAACTTACAAGACCATATATAGAAAAGGAAATGAAATCCCGAAACAACTTAACTTACCGCATCAAAGGTAATATGAAAGTATATCGTTTTTGGAAAAAATTTATAAAATTTTGGGCGAATCTCCCCCTCAACACTTGTAAGCAGTCAAAGTGTTGAAAAAGAGCGAGATACTTGCATTTTTTTTTGATAAATGATAAAGAGAAAAATAATATTTTTGTGTTTTTTGAAGTTTAATATTTATTTTACAAAGATAGTAAAATAATTGATGTTTGATACTTTACTTTTGTTTTAAAAACTTTTGTAAGTCAAATGGTGTCAAACATCGCATACCAATTTGGTGAACTAGACTTGCAAACCTCGATGGAGCTAAAGGTTTTGTAAGTAAGTCCGCTAATTGGTACTCAGTGCCACAAAATATAACTCAACTGTACCCTTCTTGACATGCTCTTTGATGAAATGGTATCGGAGATCAATGTGTTTGGATTTGCAATGATGAACTGTGTTGCAGGAGATTGCAATAGCACTCTTAGAATCGCAGTAAATCGGAATCTTGTTGAATAAGTAGCCATAGTCTTTAAGTTGTGATCTCATCCAAATGACTTGAGCGCAACAAGCAGACATAGCTACGTATTCAGATTCGGTAGATGATAGTGATGTGCAATCCTGCTTCTTTGATTGCCAAGACACAAGTTTATCTCCAAGAAACTGTAAGCCACCTGATGTACTTTTTCGCGAGTCTAAGCATCCTGCATGGTCAGCATCTGAAAAAGCTATTAGTTCAAAACCAGAATCCTTCGGATACCAGATCCCCAAATGGATGGTTCCCTTTATGTATCGAAGGATTCTTTTTGCCTCATTGAGGTGTTTTTCAGTTGGATTAGCCTGATAGCGAGAACACATAAACACAGCAAATACAATATCAGGTCTACTGGATGTGAGATACATGAGGGACCCAATAATACTTCGGTATTTGGTAGGGTCAACTGGAGTCCCATGTAAATCAGCATCTAGTTTAGTGGAGTTGGCCATCGGTGTATTCATAGTATCACTACTTTGCATACCATGTTTCTTTAAAATCTCAAGAGCATATTTGGACTGATTTAGAAAAATTCCACGGGGTGATTGATGAACTTGTAGTCCTAGAAAGAACGTAAGTTCACCCATCATGGACATTTCAAAGTTATCTGTCATTAATTTTGCAAAATCCATTGAGTAATTTTTGTTGGTCGAAGCAAAAATAATGTCATCGACATAAACTTGAACAATTAATAAGTCCATCCCATAGGTTTTTGTAAACAATGTTGGATCCACCGAGCCTAGAGTAAAATCATTAGCCAACAGAAATTTAGAAAGCTTGTCATACCATGCCCTGGGGGATTGCTTAAGACCGTAGAGAGACTTCTTAAGCTTGTAGACATGATTGGGACGTTCTGGATCAACGAATCCTTCAGGTTGACTGACATAAACCACTTCTCGGAGTTGACCGTTCAGAAAAGCCGTTTTCACGTCCATTTGGTAAACAATCATATTCCGATGAGCAGCAAATGCTAAGAACATCCGCACAGCTTCAAGTCTAGCCACAGGAGCAAATGATTCTTCAAAATCGATACCTTCTTCTTGAGAATAACCTTTTGCTACCAAGCGTGATTTGTTGCGTATGACTGTGCCTTCTGCATCCAGTTTGTTTTTCCAGATCCATTTTAAACCAATGACGATGATGCCTTCAGGTTTTTCAACCAATTCCCATACTTCTAGTCTTTGAAAGGTTTCAAATTCTTCTTGCATAGACTCAATCCAGTTTTCATAAGTCATTGCTTCTTTGACATTTTTGGGTACGGTTTCACAAACTGTGAGTGCATAAATGCAAGTTTCACTGTCTGTGTGAAGGTGTTGTCTTGTCATGATAGGTGCATCTGGATGGTCAATAATTTGAACTAAGGGGTGATCTCTAGTCCATTTGTGTGTCGAAGGATGAAGTTGATAAGTATCTCGCAAGTGAGCAGGACCCATGTTGTGTGTAGATGACTCAGCAATGTCGGGGACAGGTTGAGCATTTGCAAATGGATTAAAGAATGGTTCTGGGTCATGCTCTGCGGGTTGTGGAACTGATAAAGGTATGGAATTTCCAGCTGATTGTCGTGAGTTGGACCCGGTTTGTTCTATTGTTGTAGGTGATATGACTAGAGGACCGTCTCTTCCAACAGTAGTTGTTGTTTGTTGAGGTGTATCAGGTACTTGATGTTGATCAAGGTTTGCAGCGGAATTTGGTGTGGCCTCAGGTGGACGGTTAACAGGCGTATCATCAAACAATGGAGCAAACAAGGTTTCCACTTCTTGACGTGAAAGTGACAATGGTTCAGCTGAAGAGACCGGAAAATTAAGACGGTTGGTTGCGGGTCCTAAGCCGTGTTGCTCAGAAGCCATTTGAGTGAGTTCATCAAAATTAGCATGAATAGTTTCTTGAATTTCCCGAGTACGACGATTCCAGATCCGATAGCCTTTAGAATTTTCATAGTAACCTATGAATACTCCAATGTCAGCCTTTGCTTTAAGTTTACCTAGATCATCACGATCATTGACTGGGTAGCATAAAGCACCGAAGACATGAAAGTGACTGATGTTTGGTTTCCTTTTGTGAACAATCTGATATGGGGTTTTGTTGTGGCGTTTTGTGATCATGCAACGGTTTTGAGTGTAACAGGCGGTTGAAACAGCTTCTGCCCATAAGTAATCTGGTAATTGAGCATTGATTAACATCGTTCGAGCAGCCTCCACTAACGTTTTGTTGCGTCTTTCGACAACTCCATTCTGTTCGGGTGTGCGTGGAATAGATGTTTGATGTTCAATTCCCACTTTCTCAAAATACGATATTAGAGTCTGATTCTTAAATTCTGTGCCATTGTCAGTTCGAACAATTCTGACAGTGTTTCGAAGCTGAACTTGTATTTTGGTGAGAAAGGTGATGATCATTTGAGGAGCTTGATCTTTACTTCGAAGAAAATAAACCCAAGTCCAGCGAGAGTAATCATCCACAATTACTAGAATGTAGCGTTTACCGTTGATTGTTTGAACACGCATCGGACCACACAAATCCATATGAAGCAATTGTAAAACATGATTAGTACTGTGTTCAGGTTTTGAGGGAAAATGAGCACGAGTACTTTTTCCTTGTTCACAGGCTGGACATAGATGATCTTTGGCATAACGGAATCTTGGAAAGCCTTCAACTAATTTGTGACGAGCGAGATCAGTCATCGTTTTGAAATTCAAATGAGAAAGGCGTTTGTGCCATAACCAAGATTTAGTCGATTCAGCTTTGGATAGAAGACAGATTGGAGATGAAGCGATCATGTCTGACATTGAAATAGTATAAAGGTTAGTGCCACGTTTGCCAGACATCAAATCATTTCCTTGTAGATCACGAACAAAACAGGTTTTCTCGCGAAATGCTACTTCTAAATCTCCATCACAAAATTGACCGACTGAGAAGAGGTTGTGACCCAAGCCTTCAACATAATAAACTCTGCTAATTTCAATGTTCCCATGCATGTAGTCTCCGTAACCCATGATTAAAGCATATTGATCATTCCCGAATCTGACAGTTCCAATAAACTTTGAGACAAAGTTCTTTGACAGTTTGAGATTGCCTGTCATATGTCGGGTGCAACCGCTATCAACAATCCAGAGAACGATCTGAACCACCTGCATCAAAAGAGGACAACAGAGATGGAACAGAAGTAAGGGTGGAACCTGAAGAAATAGTGGTTTCCTGTTGGTTAGAAATGCAAATATTTGACAATTTAGGAATCCATTTAAAATTTGGTTTGTATTGTAACCAACGTTGCCAATTCCAACTATTTTTTGCTTTGTTCTTAGTGAATGCACTAGCTTTGGGCGGGTTCCTAGAATTGTTAATAGCTGCTTGTGGGTTGACTACAACATAATTAGAAACTGTAGTAGGCGTTTTTCTTAAGGTAGACTTAGAAGCATTAGTGGACCTAGAAGAAGAGCCGAATCTACGTTTCTTTTTGCGGTGTAAGAGATTATTAGCTACACATTTGGTATGATCACCAGATAACACACTTTTACGACAAAACACACAAGATGCATTAATATTCAAAACATTTGAAGGTTCAGCATTCGTTACATTAAGATTTGGATTACAATTTGCCAGATTAGAATCTAAATCAGATGCAACATTAGTTTTATTCGAGTTCCTAAGGTGGTCTTCTACTTCTTGCACTTCTAGTGTTCCACTTTTTTGTTGCGAGAGCCTACTCTTTTTAGTCTTCTTAACTCTTTTTGGCTTTGGGCTTCTAACGCTCTTAGGGGAAACTAGACCTGTGGAAGTGGAAGAGCTAACATTAGAACTCTTAATATGCTTACCCTTATCTGTTATGTCTATTTGAAACCTTCCTGGTGCAATCACAGTGGTGTCAATGAACTTTCCTTTTTGAAGTAGCTTAATTTTCTCTTTCAAATCAATGATGATGTGTTTTTTGTCCTGAATATCAGACTCAAGTAAACCATTACAATAACGAATGTCATCGCGGTTTTGTTGCCATTCGGCGTTTTCAATTTTTAACTCCGCAATTTCATTTGTTAACTCTGCAATTACATTTTTACGTAGACGACATTTGTTTTTACGAGACACATGTTTGGCACATAATTGCAATTCAGTTTCAATACTTTGAGCTTGACACCAATCAATCTTATGTTTAAGTTGACAAATTTCGTTTGAAAGTTTGTTTATCACATCATCACTGTTTTGACGCAATGTTTCATTTTGATGTTTCAATGATTCATTTTGTGACCTCAACGAAACAAGTTCAGCACAGTACTCAGCAAATAATTCAGTATTGCTGGAAAAATGGAGTTCATTCATGAGAGAACTATGAAAATCAGCCTGAAGAAGTTGTTCCAAGAGTCGATCAGTATCTTCTTTCAAAAATTGGTTTTTGCTTTGTTGAACCAAAATTGCATTTTCATTAAGAGCGAAAATTTCTTTCATATCTTTAACTTCCTTTTGAAGTTCCTGTTCCCAACGAGTAGCACAATAACGCAAATTTTGAACTAAAGGCAGAATTTGTTTTTTAAAAATATCTTGCTTTTCCCGCTCGTAAGCTGATTGAAAAGTATGAACTGTAATTTCAGAATGTTGTTCAATGACGTTTTCCAACGTATCGATGCCTTTCATGAATGTTTGAAAATAGTCTAAAACTTTACAGCATGTTGGTAATGGTGTCACATGACCAGAAGAAGGTAATGGACCATTTACTTGTGCCACGGGTTTGACAGGAGCTCCATTGGAAGATGAAACATAAGACTCAATAACATACCATGATTTCTCAGGTATTTCTCTTGATGGAACAAAAGATTTAGAAATGTGAGGAGCTTTTGAGTAATCATATGGTTTGCAAAATTCAACATGACTCATTTTTTATCGACTCTGCTCTTCAAGTTCGTATTCTTCCTCAGTATCATGTACAATAACACGCACAACATTGTTATCCATCAATTGGTCCATACTGTACAGCTTAGGATTTGTTTTGAACACAGTGCGAAGAAAAGAGGATCTGTAATCGCCGAGGCCAAAACCTTTACATGGTCTTGGTTTTAAAGAAAACTTTTGAATTGTCGTTACAGATTCCCCATGTTTATAAACGATGTTTTGAAAATCTTTAATTTGACTTTCGAGAGCGATATTATCATCAAGTAAAGAGCTTTCTTTTTCACGTTTTTGCACTTTATGTTCAAAAAATTCCTGTTTGCAAGTTATCACCTCTTTACGTGTTTTTGAAAGTTCCTGTTGGAGTTGAACAACTTGTTTTTGAAGATCATGTTTTTCATTTTCCAGTTTGGAAACGATTTTACCGTTTGACTCAACAATGTCATACATTTGCTTTTGAAGATTTTGTTCTTTGACATATGATTCTTGAAATGACTTTTCAAAGCTTTGTTCACGATGAACGACATATTGAAAACTTGAAAGCTGCGTTTTATAACATTCAATGTCCTTTTTTAACTTGGCATTTTCTTTCAAAACTTCAGTTTGCATGTCCGTTATGTGATTAGAAAGAAGTTGATTATTAAGTTGTATGGCCGTAACTGTACAGTCAGGAGCTGGATCAGAAGGAGGTTCATGTTGTTCACTAAAGTCATTTTCGTCTTGCGCAATAGGATCATCAAATGAGACGATAGTGTCATCATCAAATAGTTCATCCTCTTGAGAAGAGAAAAATTTTTCAAAAGGAACAACTTGCGCCTGATCTGATTCAGAAACATAGGGTGATGCATTAATATGTATGGAGCTTATGGTTAGGTCATTTACCTGAGACAAGCCATCAGTGGAGAACACTGGGCCTGAATCATTCAACTGATGTTCCTGCATGTTGGCCATAAGCATCACAGCTGCATTGGCTTCAAGATCTTCCATTTCATCATCATTGTAAGCATTAGCAAAGAAACTGTTCTCTTGAGCATTGAAAGTTCCTTCCTTTTCATCTTTGAGAGCCATAAGTAATGCCTGCTTGTGAAACTGACTACCTTTTCTTGGGTGAGGGCATGCAGTTGCAATATGACCTTTTTCGTTGCAGTTTTGTAGCACCATATCGCATTCCCAGAGACTGTTGTTACTAGCAGCATTGTCATTACTTCGCTGAGGAGCACCTGAATTGTTTCTTAATCCCTCATTGTTGTTAACTCTTTGTCCATAGCCAGAATTTCCAGTATACCCACCTGAACGTCCTGAATTACGATTCTGAATCTCAACTCGACCATCTTGAATGACAGCCTGGTTTCTTGTATTCGATGAAGAACGAAGACGGTTGTTGGTTTTTTTGGAGAATTTGCTAAAAGCACGAGCAACAAGAGCAAGTCCTTGATTCAATGTATTGACGTCATCATCATCATCTTCAAACTGATTAGAGTAATACATGCTATCATTGTTGTCATATGGAGCAAATTGATTAGAAGCGTTTTGAGAAGCAGGAGGATGTTGGTGACTAAAATACTTCTGTTCCTGATCATAAGTATGATTAGACAACGGAGGATGTGAAGCAGGAGTTTGAGCAACGAGTGCAAGGGGATTAGAGGTAGGTGGTGATATGTATCCTCCTCGAGCGAGTTTGTCTTTTTCAACTTCAGACTCATAGTGCTTGAGATAGTCGTACAACAATCCATATGGATCCCTATGAAGATTCTTGGCTTGTCTCACAAATGTCACATACTTTTGCCACTCAGGACCTAGACTACTAACAAACTTTGTATTGACAGCGATTCTTGGAAGAGTTATATCATGTCTCTCTAAATCATTGACGACATTAGTGAAACGATGAAAGTAAGACTCAAGAGATTCCCCTGGTTCGATCACGATGTTAGTGTATTCCAAGTAAAGTTTAGATTCCATGTCTTCCTTGTTCAGTTGTGTGCCTTGCATCAGTAGATGGACGTGTTCCCATATAGCTTTTGCACTTGTTTGAGCATCAACACTTCTGAATATGATATTTGGTATGCCTTGAAGTATGTAAGAAATAGCAATTTCATCTGCTTCACGATGGTGTTTTTGTTCCTCAGTAAGTTGAGACTCAGGAACACGCACAGCAGTTGGAGCTACCGGAGGATCAGCCTGTAGGTCATCGCCAACGTACTTAACAGGCCAAGGAAATGGTCCTTCAAGGATAACTTGTTTCATGTACTTACCAGTGTGTTTCTTGAGCTCAATAAACCTTAAGAATCGACTTGCCCATTGAATATAATTACCCGGTGTTAGCATTGGTGGGGTGTCAGGAGAGCCTGCTTCGTGTCTGGATTGTTGAGTTGAAATGACTTCACACATCCTGTCAAACCAATGAGTAGGTTTTGGTGGAAGTGGGCTTTGTTGTTGTGACATCGGATAAGATTGTTGTATTGGAACCATTTGTTGCATGAAGTTATGTTGTTGTGAGTAAACCGGTTGATGATAATATTTTGGTGATTGTTGATACTGTTGTTGTTGCTGATGATACTGTTGATACTGATGTTGCTGAGGATTGTTAAAGTTGTAATACGGTGGTTGAGACATTATGAAACACTTGTGTGAAAGGATGGATCTTGTAGAAGGTATAGTTTTGCCAAATCTCGAAAAGTATGCCCAAGTAGATGTTTTCGAAACTTTGTCACAGAACTTGAGATTGCAAAAACTTGACTTATGAGGTTTGCGAAAAAATTGTTGCTCAAGGATTTCGAAATATTAAGTTTTCGAAAGTATTGAGATTTTGAAATAAAGTTTCTCGAAAATAAGTGTAATTTTGAAAATCTTTAGATTTCGAGAACTAAGAACAAGTTTCGAAAACCTTGTGATTTTGAAAAAATCAATTTCGCAAAACACACCAACTCACTTTCGAAATTATACAATTTCGAAAGTAAACCAAAAGTCGAAGTACTTTTCTTCCTTATACAAGAGAGAAAAGACTGAGTTCACAATCCGTAAGTCGAAAGAGAGCAAAATCACACGATTTCGAAAATAAGGCAATGAAGGATTTCAAAAATTTGCAAAACTTTGTTTTTCAATGAAAGCAATCCAAAAACGAGTTTTTAGTGCAAGATTTTTGTACTTCAAGTTATAAAATGATGAAATATTGAAGAAAGTTATAAACTTGACAATGATTTTCAAAAAATTTATAAGTTTTCGAAAAATAGTACAAGTTTGCAAATCGTAATTTTGAAGAAAAAATTGATACTTTTGTGTTTGAAATGATTTGTAGCACAAATTTGTAAGCAAATATGTGATAAAAACCAAAAGAACAAACAAGAAAGTACAAGTTTTAATAAAAAAGAACGACTAAAACAAAGTTTATGGATCGAATTTCAAATAGAAAGACAACTACACCTTCATATGGCGAATGATATCACTTGTTAGGTCACCATATTGATTTCACACAAACAAGAATGAGATAGATATAAGGATGAGATGAATATTTGAATAAGAGAATGATAAGAGCAAGAGTTTCCTTATGATTTCAAATAAACAACCAAGTTTTACATTAGCCTAAGACATCTATTTATAGGTGAGGAGCTAGGGCAACACTCCTAGTCCTCCCTACATGGATTTCGTATGGGCTATAAGGCCCATGGACTCAATAGCTTAAGCTTAGAAAACTTATAACATAACATAAATGAAAGTAACTAGTAACTTAAGCAACCTATTATTACAAATGACCGAGACTTGATAAAATAGTGAAAACTATGATCCCAACAATAAGTTAAGTAAATGATCATCAAATTAAGTAGAATGCCAAAATTAATATTTTTTTAAAAGTTGATCGATTAAGACGATTTGGCCGATTAGTCCGATTTTTGACCGGTTAGACTGATTTTTGGCCGATTAGTGGCCAATTTTTTTATCAGACCGATTTTCCCCCGATTTTCAAAAATCAACAAGGTAGAAAGCCGATTACCTAGTAATCGCCGATTAAACGGCCGAGTTGGCTGATTTTTGCAACACTGATATTACGGAGTAATAAATAAAGTAGATATTTACACTATGTTCTCAAGTTGTGATTTGGGGTGAAAGTGAAAGTAAGTGAAGAAAACAAAAAAAAAAATTATGTGTTCTTAAGTTTTATTTTAGAGAGAAAGAGAAAGTAAAGTGTGAAAATGAGAAGTAAAGTGGTGGGTAAACTTTCATCCCATTTTTGGGATAAAAGTGAGTGGGACAAAATCAATGCATATATTATGACTAGATTGACCTTTATTTAATTTATCTTAAGCATCACTTAAATACATAATTGAGGGTATATTTGTCAAATAACATTTATTTCATTACTTTCATCTTTTTTTTTTTCTTACAACTCAAGAACACTATCAAATTTTTAACAATCTTTCATTTTCTTTCCTCACCACTTTCTATACTTTCATTTACTTTCCTTTTTCTCTACATAAAAAGTAGAGAACACAGTGTTAGTGTCATTACTACTTTGTTCTGCACTTATAACACCTTTTAGTAACACTTAGAAACCTAAGTAAGATATACTTATGGACGACACTTTATTTGATTTTAGACTACATAAAATGTCTTGGTTGATTGGTTTAAAGTTTGTCATTCCAAATGAGAATAATATGCTTATAGACTCTCAGGCGTTCAAATAAGGATAATATGCTTAAATATCTAAAAAAATCAAAACAACTTTCGAGGTCGCTACGTATATGTCTATTTTCGTTTATCCTTACAATGATTTTTTTTCTTTTTTCTTTTTTATTTATTTATTTATTTATTTATTTGTTTATTTATTTTTTTGAGCTATTATCACATCGACGGTTGTAGGAATTTTTTTTTTTTTTTTTTTTTTTTTTTGCTCCGGTTCAAAATAGAACTATAAATAGAGATTTAAAATATTACTCGGTGCATCATTTTAAGTGTCGACCGACCCTTTCTCGAAAGCCTACACCCCATATAATCAACACATATTTCAGCGACGCTTAGCAGTAGTTGAACATGCAAATTTCTTTAAAGCTCTTACCGCTCAACTAAATATTTGCGATAATATAGTAATATCACTGGTAGTCCAATAGTACTTTTAATCGCAATTTTGGATATTAGAAAACGCTAGTATGGACTGACTTAAACGGAAACATATAACTTCATAAATTTTAGATGGCCAAGTTGTTTTCACTCATTTGACATTAGCGAAGCCAACAAATCCAACACACAGCCAAATCCAATTTATTGCACACAGACGGGCTTGAGGTATAACGCGAGGTATCTACTGGTTACTCAAGGGTAAATCTACTGCCATCCCTTTATGCCTCCGAATATATAAAGCATCCAATTTTCTAACGCTCTTGAATATATATAGTCAGTCACATATATTATTAGACTTCATCTTGAGATGTCGATATATAAAAGTCCCCTGTTATTAAAACTGCTAAAATTATCAAGAATATTTGCTTTATCGTTTATTTTTTAAATTCATACCACTAAATGCTTATTTGAGTTAAAAGAAACACAATCATGTCCATCTTATTATTTTTACAAAGTGAGCCTCCTCGAAGCAGCTCCCTCTCGCCCCGATTGATGAAAAAGAAATAGAATTGGAAAAGCCCAAAGAAGACTGACCCCGTAAGCTAAACTGGGAATCTCGTACGATGAATTGGGCTAATGCTACAAATTCTAATTATTTTAGTTGATAGTGTAAACAAATTAAATGTTTTTAGGAATCACTAATGAATAGTGTCTTAATAAACAGATAAGAATAACATATTGTTCATTGAACAAACATGAACACTAATGTCCGTTTGTTTTAAGTGTTCATATTAGTTCGTTTATTTGGTTAACCAAAACTAACAAACACGAACAACCTCCTTCAAGTTGTTTGAGTTCTTTAACCCTAGTTATAGATTAACGAAGTTTGATTTTTTCAGTTTCTTATATTTATTTTCTTTATCTTCAGTTAACTTTTAGATTCTCATTGTATTTTTGGTTTGTTAATCAGATGTTTTAGAAATCCAATGAATTGAAAAGCTAATCTTAACTACATTATAATGCATTTAGGTCATTCTTAAAAAGGAAGTCTTAAAAAATTAAGACAAAAAACATTTCTTTAATTGGAAGGATTTCAAACTAACACATACTTATGAATAGGAGTTACATTACATTATGAATTTTAATCTCATTAATTGTAGGAGCCACTAATATTTATGAACCTCATTAACTTGCAATAGCTCATTTAATCAATGTGATATAACAACCCAATTAAAAAAAAAAAAAAAATCTTTGCAATATGATTTAAAAAAAAGAAACGTCTATACTATAATTACCTTTTAATGCATATTTCATATATATAAAGCCTACAATTAACCCACAAACTATCACAGTTTAATCTCAGCCACTAAACACACATTACACTATAGTAATAATTTAAATGTTCTACTTTTAAAAAACATATATCTACTACGTTTTAAAGTATTTAGGACAACGCTAAATAAGAAAAGGTTTAAAATAAAAAATATTTGCTCGCCACAAATATAGCCACCGGGTACCCGCCGCCGCATTGCGCGAGTACCCTTCTATGTTAAGCAAAGAGAGAAAAAGTGAAAAATGCCAAGAAACCTCATATTTGAATTTCGTTTTAAACCGCCCATTTAGAGCATTGGTAACCTTGGTGCCATGGGCCAAAAGTTACTGCCACGTCAGCAAAAATCTCTATGGCACCAGAAATCTGACGGCACCACATATTTGAATTTCGTTTTAAACCGCCCATTTTTTTTTTTTTTTTTTTTTTTTTTTTTTTTTTTTTTTTTTTTACATAAAATTAAACATACATAACATTAAAAAAAAAACAAACATTACATAAAAAAAAACACACATTACATTTTAAAAAAATACATAAAAATAGAAACCTAATTAAACAAGTTCCATAAATGATCCACAAGGTCTTGTCGAAGCGCGTCGTGCACTTTACTATCTCGGAGTTCTTTATTTTTTCTCAAATGTAAGTCACACCTTTTGACCCAACTATCTGGCATGTTCGGAGTTGGATCAATGTATGTGTCTCTTAAATTAACCTCGAATCCTTCGTCTTCCAATATCATGTTATGCAACATTATACAACAATACATGATTAGCTTCAAGGTGTTGATGTGCCAAGCACGTGCTGGTTGTCGTATAATTCCCCAACGACCTTGTAAGACTCCGAAAGCTCGTTCAATATCTTTTCTAGCACTTTCTTGAACCCTTTTGAAGTTCAAATACTTCTCAGACCTTGCAACACTAAACGTTTTCACAAACACGGACCATGTCGGATAAATGCCGTCGGCTAAATAATAACCTTTGTTATATGTATGGCCGTTAACTTCAAATGGACATAACGGAGCTGTACCGGCAAGTTCAGCATCAAATAACGGTGAACCATATAACACATTAAGATCATTATTTCCCCCCGAAACCCCAAAATATGCATGCCAAATCCATAATCCGCAACCGCTTCTAACATAAGAGTTGGGTATTTATGATCACGCCTTTTGAATTGAGCTTGTAAGGCCTTTGGGCAATTTCTCCAGTCCCAATGCATACAATCAATACTCCCGAGCATTCCTGGGAGTTTATGTTTTTCTTCATGCAATGCATATATTTTTTCAACGTCTTCTGCATTGGGCTGCCTTAAATATTTTTCGTTGTATAAAACATGTATGCATTTACAAAATGCATCTAAACATTGTCGGGAACAACGTTCACCAATTTGTAAATACTCATCTAATGAATCAGGTGTAGTGCCGTACGCCAATTGGCGGATGGCGGATGTGCATTTCAAAAGAGGACCAATACTTAAACAACCGCATGCATCAAAACGTTGTCTAAAAAAATTAAAGTACTCGGGAAGAGGTTGAACATTATAGCTTAAAATATCGTTGAGAATTTTATTAAAAAGTCTTGAACTCATACGATACCTTCGCCTAAAATTATCTTCGGGATATTTAGGATCATTCCCAGCGTCGCCAAAATAGTCTTCGATTAAACGTTGTTCCACCTCTTCCCATTCGTGTGGTATGTATGCCCTTGTTCTCTTTTCATGCGAACTGGACCCCCCTGCTTCTTGATCATGCAAAGCTACAAATTGCTGGTACGCCGCATAACTTTGAAGATATCGCTCTCGATCATCATTAAAAAAAGTATCATAATAAGGGTCGTACATAGGATCGTTGGGATTATTATTTGGATTTATATTTGAAAGAAAGATTGATAGAAATGGGTGTGGATTAAAGAGTGAGTGAGTATGGTTTTTTATAGAGTTTAAATGGTTGAAAAATATATATTTTTTTTGTTTTTTGGTTTATAGCCGTTAGTCCCTATTTGAATTCCAACAGGTATATATCAATTCAAACGTTCCAATTTTCGAAAAAAAAAGAAAAAAAAAAAAAAGGCTACCGCGTGGGCTGGCCACCACGGCGCAACAAGCCATGGCGCCACCCACGGTGTCGTGCGCCATCGGAAAATCTGGGCTGGTGGAACCACGCAACCCTAACAGCCCATGGTACCTCTTACTCTTAACATGAGCATGATGCCGTAACATGAGAATGGCGCGAGACGTAAAACGATGGTAGCCGGTGCTCTTATAATAACTAGAAGGGCTGGGCATCGCTGCTGCCACAGCAGATAAATTATCTGCAGTAACACACAAACCCACCCCCCGATGTTACTAAATGGTCCTTGAATGTTCATTTTGCAGCAAAAATGGCCCCCTCACGAAGCTGTGACAGCAGCTATTGATCACTGCTGTCACAGCAGTGATCATTTTCCCTAACTAGAAACAAAACACACCTAAATCTAACATTTTTCTACCTAACTGTAAAACTCCAAAACATGAAACACGTTCACATATGTGCTGGCCTATCAAAGTAAAAAGAGTAGTGATTGACATGCCTAATTGACATGTCTAATTTTATGCCTAATAAATATCACCATACACTTGGCATGATCAATGGTAAATTTGAAGAGAGAGAAATTATGAAATCCATGTGTCAAATAATGAATGGATTAGGCACAAAAGTAATCACATGAGTTAGGCATCTAAATCATTTCCCAAGTAAAAGAGAAATACCAAGATCAAATGTACTGTTCTAGATATAGATCAACTTGTCACATGATTTCTGAATTTAGTATACCTCCATATATCTTTTACCATTAAGAAAAAGACAATAATACCAATTTGCACAAACACTAAATCATACCCATGTGACATCAATCAATACTCCATCTTCTACCACCTTCTTCTTGATAAAATTTTTTTAGTCAAAGGGTACCTAAATCACTAGTTTTCATACCAAAAAAAATGGTCTTCAATTTTTAAAGATCAAGGCTTTATGCAAAATCCATTTTGGGTTTTTAAGATTATGTGATTTTAGTTTATTTGTAGCTAAAAAAGATTGTGGATTAAAGGGTATTTTATTTAGTCAAAAGGGTATCATAATCACTCATTTTCTTGATATTTAGTCAAATTTTGACATCAAGATTCTGTGTTTTTAGATAAAGTGAGAAGATTTAAAAAAAAAAAAAAAAAAAAAAAAAGATGGGTAATGGTGAAATTTGCAAAACAATAGTTTGGTTTAGAAGGGATTTAAGGATAGAGGATAATCCAGCACTTTCTGCAGCAGCAAGAGATGGTTCTGTTTTTGCTGTTTTTATATGGTGTCCTAAAGAAGAACAACAGTTTTACCCTGGCCGGGTTTCGAGATGGTGGTTAAAACAATCTTTGATCCAATTAGAACAGTCTTTGAAATCACTTGGGGTTGATCTTGTTTTTATGAAAGCTCAAAGTACTGTTTCTGCACTTATTGAATGTGTTAGTGCTATTGGTGCTACTAAAGTAGTTTATAATCAACTCTATGGTATGTATTGTTTGCTCTGCTTCTTATGTTTACTATTTAGAGGTTCGGTTTTGATATACCAATATGCAGTTTTGAATTAGCAGCTTACTACGCGTATTATCAAATTTATATCTAGTTACAAGTTTTGTCGCATTCCTTGTACATATAGACTTATATATGTTAGTCTATATACCATTACAATCTTATACTCTCACACATACACAAACACATAAGTATTATATAGTTGTTGTTGTTACAAATAGCATAAGCAGATCCAAACGCCATCTCTTGCATTGCGTTTTGATGTAGACAATTATGCGATTTTGCTTATTACAAAAGCACACGCAGTTTTAGTAGGAAGCCCAAACATCCCCCCGTAGTATTTAATATATATTGACTTTGGGGTCAGACTAGTTATTAAGAATTTAGAAGCTTAAGGTTTAATAGTAGTTTATTGTTAGTGTTGAACTAGAGAATCTTTGTAGTGCTTTTAGTTTGATAATATGATAATTAGGTAGTTTTATTATATTATAAAGTTATTCTGATCTATGTCAACTGCGTGTATTAAAAAATATTATTTGACTAGTTATTTAGATGCTTAATGATAATCTCTACCCATATTCCAATTTCTTGTTATGGCATCATGGTATTTAGCATAACAGCATAGTTACTCCCATGGTCCCATGAATATCAACTAATATAGTCCACTGAAGTGTACTTATCTTTTGATTTACTATGAAACTCAAGTATATTATTATATTGTTTGTTTGAAAAATTATTCTGTCCATAGATTAGATTCCTTGGTTACTTTTTACTTGTATTGTTTCGTTATTTGTATACATTTTGATTGTTGTTTGTTATAGATCCTGTTTCACTTGTTCGCGATCACAATATAAAACAAAAGCTTGGGGAGCTAGGAATTCCTGTTCAAACCTACAACGCTGACTTGTTGTTTGAGCCGTGGGAAGTGTACAATGATGACGGTTATGCTTTTACAAACTTTAATGCATACTGGGACAAATGCTTGAACATGCAAAAGGATCCTATTATTCGTCTGCCTCCAAGCCGATTGTTGCAAGCCACAGGTAATTCCTATTATTTGAACTCAGTTAATGCCTAAAAGCTCTAACATATATGCATTGAGAAGTTTGTAAAACATAACTAAACTAAATCGTTTCTGTTTTTCTAATGGTGGACTAATAACAGGATCAGTAGAAAACTGTACAATCGACAAGCTCGGTCTTGAGGATGATTCAGAAAAACCAAGTAATGCATTACTAGGAAGAGCATGGTCACCAGGTTGGATAAATGCCGACAAAGCTCTTATTGCGTTCATAGAAAACCATCTTCTTGATTACGCAAACAATAGAAAAACAGTAACTGGAAACACCACTTCAATTCTATCCCCTTATATCCATTTCGGTGAAATCAGTGTCCGAAAGATCTTTCACAGTGTGACAATGAAACAAATTCTATGGACAAAAGAAGGAAACCATGATGGAGAAAAGAGTGTTGATTGTTTTCTTAGATCTATCGGTCTTAGAGAATATTCACGTTATATTTGTTTTAATTTTCCATTTACTCATGAAAAATCACTTCTAAGCAACTTGAAGCATTTCCCTTGGCAAGCTAACCAGACACATTTCAAGGCATGGAGACAGGGTCGAACCGGTTATCCTTTGGTTGATGCGGGAATGCGAGAGATTTGGGCGACGGGTTGGCTGCATAATAAAATAAGAGTGATTACCGCGAGTTTTTTAGTAAAATGTTTGTTGTTGCCCTGGCAATGGGGAATGAAGTATTTTTGGGATACACTTTTGGATGCGGATCTTGAAAGTGATATTCTTGGTTGGCAGTATATATCAGGAGGCTTACCGGATGGGCATGAAATTCAACGGCTTGATAGCCCTGAGGTACGTCGCAGTCGTGTATACACTGTTGTCTAACTCTAAAAAGTAAAAAAGTAAATTAATAAATATATGAATAAATAAGGTATAAGTGGAGACTAGACTAAATCTCCGCACATTTTTAAGTATGCACATTTTATACAGTCTATAGATTTCAGAGCATGCACAATTTTGGGGTTATGATGGTAAAACGCTTCGGCGGTCTAACAACTTATTCAGTAGTAGTTCATATTCTTAACTTTCTTTTTATGCTAAATGTAACCTTATATATATATATATATATATATATATATATATATATATATATATATATATATACTAGAAAGGTGCCCGCGCGATGCGGGGGCGGATTATTGGGGTGAAGAGGAGGGTGGTGGGGTGGTGGAAAGTGGTTGTTGGGGTGGTTGTTGAGTTGGTTATAAATTGTTGGGGGTGGTTGTTGAGGTGGTTATAAATTGTTGGGGTAATTGTTAGGGGTGGTTGTTTCCATAATTAGTAAGTAAAAGTCTGAATTTTTAAGCCTTTCTAATTATAGAATAGTCCCAAATACATTATATAGTAGTATATATATATATATATATATATATATATATATATATATATATATATATATATATATATATATATATATATATATATATATATATATATGATCGATTAAAGCATGCGAAAAGAAGTTTAAGGGTTAAACCACCAAAAAAAAAAAAAAAAAAACCCTGAAAGCTTAGTATTTTTGCCATTTGACCCATCAACTCTATTTTGACACCTCCTAAGTGTCAACAAAGCAGTCATTGTTGTTGTACATGCATACACAGTACATCTAGCTGAAGTTATTCATGTTTTTGGTGAATTAGGTTCAAGGATTCAAGTTTGATCCGGAAGGTGAGTATATTCGACAATGGCTACCCGAGCTAGCAAGAATGCCTACAGAATGGATCCATCATCCATGGAATGCACCTCCTGCCGTGCTCCAAGCTGCAGGAGTTGAGTTAGGTTTAAACTACCCAAACCCCATAATAGATATTGAAATTGCAAGAGATCGTTTAGCAAGTGCCATACAATTAATGTACGAAAAAGAATCCGCTACAAGGCAAGAAAACTGTGAAGGAACAAGTGAAGTTGTGGTTGACAATTGTGGTCCTGAAGAGTTACCTATACCCAAAGTTTTTCTTAGAAAAAATAAGCCGTGTCCTTCGAGTTCCTCTAATGATCAGAAGGTACCTTCGATGCATAAGGAAGCTTTTGTACCCAATAATAATGAGAGGAAAAGATCTAGGCCTTCAAACGGGCAAAAACCAGAGGAATATAATTTGCATGATTGCAAAAGTGGAAGTGAGTTTACGGAAACAGATGATGATTTGTGTTCTACGGCTGTATCTTCTTCGGCTAGTAAGAAACAAGCTACCGGAACCAGTAACTTCTGTTCTCCGTTTCTGATAAAGTAACATGCCATGGTATTTCATCCGTTCTTTGTTATATGTTTCCTTTTGGTAGTGAATGTTTCAACTTTGAAACCGAGATGTTGATGGTTTAATGTTTTGACACTGAATCTGGATGAATGTAATTCTTGTGATGGCATTGGTTTCTGATGAGTGTATCTTTTGTGCCGGTGGACTCATTTGGCTTCCTGATGTACAGAGTCTGGGATAAGCTTATAATGTATACAACATACGAGGTTCTGTTTTTATAATGTATCTGCTTTTGGTGTTGGTTTCTGATATTTATGCGTTATGCTGTTATGCATGTAACATGTTGGTCGATTGTGAAACCTTGGTTATGTTTTTTCCCTAACCACTGGGTCACCCCATGTGGTTAAAAGTAGTCTGCTAAAAAAACCTGATATTTTAAGTAACTTATTTTTAAAATAAATAAGCATAATCTCTTCACAATCTCATATGCTAAATTACACAATACGGAGAACAAATTCTATACAATATAACGATTAGCGAAGCTCAGTCAGAATTGACCTAAAAACTACTGTAATTTTTTTGGTTTTTGGTCATACAATAGCAACATACTTTTTCAAATGTACCGATTTTGTACGTGTACCATTTTTTTGTCCCAATTAATATTACGTACTTTCATTTTTTGTGCTAATTTGCATGCTTAAACTTGTTTGACCGAAACCAGATTCATTATTCGTGTACATGCTACATCAGATACTAGCTTTTGTTGGGGAAGTTGGCCATTGAAAAACATTGTGACCTCGGTTTCAACTGATATGGTATCTTCATCTTTGAACTCTTTTCTCAAAATACCCTTTGGAAGCTTGTTTTCCACATTTGATGGTCTCATAAGTCATTCTTTTGGCATGGAGGAATCTTCGGTGTCAAGTACCTACTTGAACCCACATTTAAGGTCATGATGATGACGGTGTTTGCGAATCTAACTATACGACCTTGTTAGTATGTCACCCTACCATCATCCAAAACCTGGAGGAATACATTGAACACGTCAGCATGTGCCTTTTCAATTTCATCGAACAAGATAATAGCATAGGGCCTTTTGCATATCGTCTCTGTTAACTGCCCTCATTCCTCATACCCTACATATCTCGGTGGTGCGCCTATCAATCTAGAAATAACATGCTTTCCCATGTATTCACTCATGTCAATCCGTACAAGGGCTTCCTCGGTATTAAACAATTAAGAAGCAAATGATTTTGCTAGCTTAGTCTTTCCTACTCAAGTAGGTCCCATGTACATGAAATTAGCTATTGGACACTGAGGATCCGATAGATCATCGTTGGATAACCCAATCAATCTGTTACATTAAGTGGGATGAAAAATAGTTCACGTATAAATCGGTACATTTGAAAAAGCTCGTTACTATTGTATGGTCAAAACCCAACATTAAATACGCCACGTTGGTTTTTTACCGGTTATAATAACAGTTAACCAGCAGCATGTAAACATTTGTGAAAATAGGACACGTATCAAATTAGTACATTTGAAAAATTCTGTTGCACGGCCAAAACTATATATATATTTTTTGTTCTCTAATGACTAATGACACCTCACAAATTTACTCAAAGAATTAAAAAAAAAAAAAAAAAAAAAAAAAAAAAAAAAAAAAAAAAAAAAAAAACTAAACTTGATTTGACAACTTGAAAACAATAATACTCTAACTACAAAAGATACAAAATCACAGGGACCATATCCACAAAACTGAAAAAAACAGCAAAAAGTTCAAAAACAACAAAACCGTTTATTTCCCCCAAATCAAAACATCAAAACCCTAAAAAAATTAAAACCCTAAATTCAAATCAATTACCCCTCCATTTTCCAAATTAAAAAAATCAATGGATTCACAAGGTAATTACCAACAAAACCCATAAGTTTAATTTCAATTTTTTATTTATTTTTATTAAAAAGATTGAATTTTTAATGTATTTTAGGGCAAAAGAGTAATAATCCAAAGGCAATGATAAATTCTCTTATGAGTAAGAGACATAAGCTTCAAGAAGAGCTTCGTACTATTGAAAAACAGGTTCGTTTTTTTTGTTTGGTAATGTGTAGGGGTGGTATTGTAATCTTGGTAAAGTTCAGGGGCTAAAGTGAAAATTGTGTTTTTTTGTTTTGTTATTTTTCTGTTTATGTTTTTATTGGTTTGTTAGAATTCTGTTACTGCAAATGGGGTTTTTTAATTTAGAGTTTGTTAATACTAATTAAAAAAAGTTAGTTTTTAAAGTGTAAGGGTTTAATTGTAATTTAGGTAAAGTTCAGGGACTTAAATGAAAATGGGAGTTGAATTTTGTTAGTTTTATTTATTTATTTATTTTTAAATTTTAAGTTTGTTAGAATTCTGTTAGAATGTCACTTTTTTTTTTTTTTTTTTTTTTTTTTTTTCTTCTTTTTGAAACGGTAGAATTTCTTACTGATGTACTGCTTATAAACATTTAAAGTTGCGAATTCGTAACTGTATAACAAAATTTAGTAAGTAGATAGCTAGTTTTTACGGTTATACCAATATGGCATTGAGTTACTAGAGAAAAGACATTAGCTAGTTTGCGAACCTCTTTATTTTTGGAGGTTAAAAACTGCGATGCCATTACTATGGTTATCACTATGCACATTTCTGGGACTGGGTATATTTTTGTAATATTTGAAATCAGATAATTGGATTTAAAAAAACGCTGCGGGAGTACGAGTGCTTTGGAAGCTACTAAGCTGATATTTTTCTCCCCCATGTAATCAGATAATGATAATCTGTTTGCGTGTATCCAAAGTTCCAAACGCCCGAAACAGATTATCTATTGTATCAAAACACAATAATTGAATAAGTTTTTTTGGTAAGCAATCGCAAACACCTGGTTTGTTCAATTTAAGTAAAAATGTGATTTATGATTGCAGTTGGTACTTTCTACATTCAAGTTCTTCAAATTTTCGCGTTAAAAAAAAATGTTTTTATCAATTTAGTAAAACTTTGGAAATACTAAACAGTGCAATTGATTCAATATTGGATGGAATAATGATATATAAATTTTGATGAATATCAGACGATATAGATAAACAAAGGGAGCACAGATTCCTAGCTGAGTCTGCTAGGTCGTACACAATGGTAATTTTGAGAGTAGGAGTCATTTCGTCGTTGTGGAATAATTTAAGAAAATACTGTGCTGATTATGTTTAGGGCAAGACTGAAATTTGTCGGTTTCAAGTACACGTACTTGTACTAACCTTTCATAAAATACAATAACTGATATTAATTGCTATATTAGGATTGATTAATTCTAGTCGTAAAAGTTAATTTGCATGCAATTCCGGTCCGTAACCACTATTGTAATGATTTTACAAGTTAGACAATCCTGTTTTTTGAGCAAATTCTTTTCTCATTTGAATGGTTAAGATAGGTGTATGAATTAGAGACAAGCTACTTACAAGAATCAAGCAATTTTGGAAATGTGTGGAAGGGTTACGAAGGGTTTCTTTCTTCAGCAAAGAACACTGGAAAGTATGTTTCTTGTTCTTGTTTCTTTAACTTTGATGTTAATTTATTATTTTCATTTTCATAGCATCCGCTAAAAACTTCTATCCATGTATGTTTGTGTCTAAAGGTTTTTATATCCCTTGATAAAAATAGCTACATCTTTGGCATTTTGTTCTGGAGGATTTACTTTAGTAGATTATTGCTACTTAGGACCATTGCACTTGATTTGATTTTCATGACTATAGAGGTTGCTGCAACAGATATTATAAATGTTCTGGCTCGAGCCGCTCAAGGTTAATGACCTCCAAGTATGTTGCCATAATTCTAGCCTTAGTTTTATAAAGTCCTGAACCTTGTTATCTGGTAATAGAAGCTATCAGATATTGCTGGAGCTTTACTTGATGTGTGGTCCTTATAGTCTAAAGCTGATGAGTAAGTTCTGTGGGTTTAGAAACGTTGCAATGTGTGATTAATGGTTACATGAACGAATGCCATTAGAATGTTTTCTGCACTAGAAATGTGTTAAAATAAGTGCGATCCTATTACCACGCCGTGTGACGAATGCCATTATTTAATAATTCATACATTCAGACTATAGAATAACAAGTTACTTCAGGTGTGAGATCCTATTGTTGTATTTGCTTTTTTACATTGTCTTAAGTGGCATACCTACTACAATCAACTTGAAGACATTTCCTTCTTGGTTTAGTATTTTTATCGTGTTAAAGTTACCATGCTGTTTTATTAAAGTATTTTGGTATGAAACAAATTTATAATTACATGAATCATATATGTATGATTCATCCATAATTGTAGTGGAGTCTGTGGTTGGTGGCTTAGTGGTAGTTACAAAGCTGACCTTGATGGAATAATGCTGATATTTACGTTTAGTCACGAATTCTCTCTACATATCTAGAAGAAGAGCGGACAAGCGAGTTCTGTTCAATTATGGTCCATGGTTGAATGCCAAAAATGTTCAAATATGTTTTCGGTTATTTAACTGTAAATATGTGTATTATTACTTTTTCTAACCTCAGTCCATCCATTGTATTGCAGCATGAAAAGGTCAAGAAAGTTTCAGCATGAAGATAGGCTCTTTTCTTTATCATCAGTTACCTCGCCTGCGGTATGATTTATACACTTTTTACCTCTAATTTTTCCCCTTGATTTTGTTCTTGCAAGTATGAAAGCTCTCATTTTTCTGTTACCAGTTTGATCTTATTACTTGAACATGAAATCATTTATAAATTCCAAGTCAACTTTTATTACTTGTATTACTTTTGTTTCATATCATCTTTAGGCTGAAGAGCTTGGAGCTGGACGGGAAGGTAAACTCTTCCAAAAAGATCACTTTAGCATATATATTCTTATCAACAAACCTAATCTCACTCGATGTTGACTGATCCTTTTATTGGATTGTATTTATTAGAGGGACGATCGGATATAGGTCCAGGCCGACCTAAAGGTGGAGGCTTAACTATAAATGGACAGTGAGTACATTTCTTTCAGCAGGCTCTTTTATTAGTCTTGTACAACCAGTATGCTCGTAAATGTTATACGACGTAGAAAACCATAAAACAAGTTAACGAAAAATAAAACTGCAAAAAAAAAAAAAAAAAAAAAAAAAAGTCCGACTATCAGCACTAGACTCGCTTCTAGGTGAGTGACGGGCATAAATATCGAGCTTTAAGATGAGGAACAAAAGTTAAGAGTTGGTGAATGATTGTTATTGAGGAAGAATCTTTGGATAATTAATGTACATACTAGTTTACCTACCTTGTGGAAAAAATGCTTAATGGATAGGGTTCTGATAAGAAAGTCCTAAGACGCCGGTAGTGTGCTGTATCATGTAGAAAACTAAGGAATTAAAGTGAATCCTAAATAGTGTCCACTGTCTAAGCATTACATTAGGATCCATCACTAGTAAAATACGTTCTCGCAAGTACTTTTTCATAAAGCAACATGGTCCACAAAAGGCAGAAATGGAGCTATGGTGGTGAATCTGATGGTCACTAAACATTTGGTCTTCTGTTCTGTTTTTCATTTTATAACACTGGATGAAGATTTTAAAAAATTGGTAGAATAAATCTTTCCAGTACGTGACACCGGTTTGTCTAAATATGGCTTTCATTTCCTTATGCATTAACTTATTATTTTCTTTTAGGGGTAAGCCGAAGAGAGGTAGAACTGGACCAAGAGATGGACGGAAAATCAGGCTGTCGAATGATTTGGATCTTGATGACGAAGATGATCATGATATGGGTGGCATGAGATAGCTAGGCCTCCAAAGTGTGTGTGCTCAATGAGCTATAATGTGTTGTAAGAGTAGTAATAAACCTGTATAATCATCATCTGTGTAATTTCTATTTTACAGTTTCTTTAAGCAGTTGCACTGTAATTTTGTGTTGAAAGTTAGCCTTGTGTATGTTGGTGTCACAATCGGTGTGCCCAATTAGGTTCAGTAATTTGTTTTTACCAAAGTTGAATGCCTGTTAAGAAGCACACCAAATTTACTGTAATTTTAAGATCTTAACTGATTTTGAGTAATCCATGTAACTGAAAATGCAAAATGTATGCTGGCAAGTAGACGTGTAGCAAGTTTGACGTATTTCGTCTGTTTATTTCCTGCGGGTAAACTAAATTTTTGGCTCAAAATGAAAAAGACTGATCAAATGTGTGGAATGGGAGAGCTAACGAGCGTATTAAGTTCATATGACTTGTTAATCAGCTTATTAGAAAAGATCGTTACTGTCTGCTTCTTTTGTAATCGTATGAATTCTGAAGGTAGCATGACAGGTAATGTTTTTAAAAGGCCCTCTGATATAAAGGACTCGCCATAATCTAATTTTTTTATTTTTATTTTTATTTTATTTATTATTTTATTTTTTACGTTATTTTCTTAGCATTAAAGACATCATATCAGTTTTGTTGTTTGTAGTTTTGTGCAAATTGCAAAAAATATCAGAACCCTTGTTTAGTTGCTTCATTTTAACGGATGAGGTTTTGGAAATTCAAGATCTGACACAACGATCACGCTATCAATTTACCATGCAAATAATTTTTTTTATTTTTTTTTTCTTTTGAGCAATTTTTATTTTATTTATTTATTTTTAGTCCTACCGTGATATTAAGTATATTATGAAAATGTGTCATGATAGTTACGGTGATATTATAAAAAGTTTTTCTACATGTAAAAATGAACCGTGATATTGAAAAAGTTACTTTTATATTAGTAAAAAACTTAATATAATTGTTTTTTTTATAGCCATATTAAAAAAAAAAAAGAAAAAAAAAAAAAGAAAAGAAAAAAAAACTTACGGTAATATTAAGAATTTTTTTTTAAAAAAAAGTATGAGTGTGACTGTGTGAGAGTGATATTAAAAAAACCATAGTATCATAATACCTTTTAACCATGAAAACGATTCTTTTTTTAATTTTTCTCAACGATTCTTAATAGTTTTTTGTCCTCTTTCTTTTTTATATTTTTTTTTCAGATTTTTTTGTGAATGTTGCTATGATATTAATCCGCACTATCCTTACTTAAAATCCAATCCGCACCGAATCCTAATGCAACATTTACGAACATAAATGAAGGCGGATAATTTTGTTCATGTTCGTTCATTTAACTAACCGGGGATAAGATATTGTTCATGTTCATTCACTTAATAAATAAACGAACATTATAAACAAAATTTTTATCGAATGGTTTATGAATGTTATTGAACGTTCAGTTCATTTACAAACCTTATATAGTTGTGTGTGATCTAGCATCTAACAAATTAGCTAGAATCAACATCCCAGGCATTCGGACTTCACTGTTGACCCTAAATAGCATTTTTCGGGTCTTATCAGGTTGATCCGATAACAAAAATAAATTCACCTTAACCCGAACCGATAACAATATCAGGTTATCTGGTTCATGCCAAACAAACCCGACTAGTTTTATTAACCAGATTAATCAGACCCTATAAAAACTTATCGGGTTCAAGTCAACTTAACGTTACTGGCACCCTTGCTTACAATAGTAAAAAGTGACAAGTTATAAGTCTTTTTAGCCCATTAGCCATTTTTTAAATTAAAACAGAAAATGTTACATTAGAAAATAATCCATAAAGTCCACTGTTTGTTTTCTTTATTTTGAATAACAATGATGTAAAAGTACTTATAACTTCATGTCTTTCTTGCAAATAAAAAGAATATCGGTACTTGTAGTTGAATATGAAACCCAGTATTGTAATCGATCGAACTTGAAGCAAGTCAATATCGGTCACGATCAAATATATTCAAGCAACATAAACAAAGCAAAGTTAACATTTGGTTCTTAAAACCTTTTCTGGATAATTGCTTTTCTAGAAAAGTTAAATTTCTTTGACATGCATCAGATCTTAAAGTCTAATAAATATGAACTCTAAGGCTGGTGGTAGTGGGTCGGGATTAATCGATCGCAAGGATCGATCGATCGACTTGCAATATCGATCGGCCCATTGTGGCATTAAAGCCAATATCGATCGCCGGCCACAAGAAATTACAAATCGATCGTTTACACGACCGATTTTGAAGCAACCATTTCCCACTTTTAAACTAAAATCAAGCCTTGGTTTGCCAAAAATAAAATAAAATAAGAAGATGATGCAATATGGGTTGCCACTGTGATGAGAGAGATGAATATGGGTTGAAGAGAGATAAAGCTGAGGTGGCAGCCGGAAAGATGATGCAATATGGGTTGCCACTGTGAGTAGCCTAAGAATATATGACTGGTTGCCAAGAGTTCTTTATAGATCCAACTTTTACCATAAAACCCATCAAGCAATCTTAGCCACTCATTTTTTTTATCAAAATAAAAAAATAAACTTTCACCTTTTTTTTAAAACTTAAATATTTCGCAAACCGTAAATCGTCAAGCTACAAAAAAAATACTATCGCGACGAGAATTAAATTATCTTTCTATAGACATGCATTGTTATATACTTTCGACGAACTTTTTTTCCAATGAACTTTTTTTTATTCACCTAGAAAAATCATATATGATTCGTAAGAATCATATATGATCTTACGAATCATATATGATTCTTTCTAGGCGGAAATTAAAAAAAAAAAAGGTTCGTCGAAAGTATATAACAATGCATATCTATAGAAAGATCATTTAATTCTCGTCGCGATGGTATTTTTTTTGTTGCTTGAAGATTTACCGTTTGCAAGATATGTTGTTTTGAAAAAAAAAATGTGAAAAATATAAATGAGTGGCTATGATTGGTTGATAGGTTCTATGGCATGTATGGGTTCTTCATTGATCTCAACTCATGAGTGGTTTTGTTTAATCTCTGTCACGATCAAATATATTCAAGCAATATAAACAAAGGAAAGTGAGCATTTGATTCTTAAAACCTTTTCTGGATAATTGCTTTTCTAGAAATCTTAGATTTCTTTGACATGCATGGGTCTTAAAGTTTTTTAATTATGTTTGACACAAAAGATTATGGGAAGATAATGCTTATTTTTTGAAAATAAGCTATTTAAAATATAAGTTTTGTTCGACAATATATATAAGATTTTAGAAAAATAATATTGCATAATTTTTTAAAATCAAATGCTACTTAATGTAGCTTAAAAAATAATCTATTTTTTATAGTATCTTTCTTCATCTTTATCTACAACTCTATCTCCAGTTACTGCAACAGTTATTTTTACTAAATATAACTTAAATATGAACTCTATAAGATTGCATGAGTGGTTTTGTTTAATTATTATCGATACAATAGTGCCTAATTGGTCAAAACCCAATACTAAGGATATGCATTTTTTTTATAAGCGTAGTTATCGACTTATCTTTTGGTCGACTAATCTACAATATTTGAACTAATAGGCGGAACTATTAAGGGCACCCCCCTCCCCCCGAAAAAATAAATAAATAACAATAAATAATTAAATAAATAATATATACATATAAAAAAAATCCTTGTGTCAAGTAGCGTAAATAAGTTTAAATTTTAGACGTAATCAATATGGCAATTTCAATTAATTTCTTAAATTCCTTATCCTCTTGCAGTAAATTCCTCCTTTTGTATAATTAAATTGAATACAATAATAGATAAGTTGTTTTTGTTATAGCATAACTTTGTTTTTTCTTTCTTTTAATCTACTCTCCTATGACTATTGTTTATAAATTATGCTTCATAATTTGAGATACTTTATAAGTTCATGTTTTTTATTTGGAATTTAGATAATTAGTTTTGATTCTTTAATTTATGACTTTAAGTCTACACGTATCTTTTTGTTTGCTTTATCGTTTACGGGTGTTTCTTCTATCAAATCTGACTATGCGAACGAATTTTAATTATAAAGACGTGCATAAACTTCGATAATTTTGGCCCCCCCACGATATACGTTCAAGTTCTGCCAGTATTTGAACCTATCATCAGACACATAGATTCAAACCGGTAAAGTCTTTCTCTTTTCAAAATGTAAGCTCACTTCCATATTTCTACGGGGCGTGTGACGTAAGATGGTTCCCTAATATTTCAGTGAGCCACCCATAGATTGTTCCTGTAGAAACTAGAAGGGGGTTGAATAGTTTCACTGTTTTAATTACGTTTTCAAAAACCCTTTTGGAAATTTGTTTTAAAAATCTTTTAGACTCGAAGTTTATGTGATATCAATATAACGATATATGAACACAATAATCAAAAGTAAGTAAAGATAAAGGAAAGAAACGATCAAACCGGGACACGAAGATTTATAGTGGTTCGGCTACGAAGCTCACTGTTCGCCCTACTCCACTTCTCGAGTATCACACTCGAGAGTTTCAAAAATACTATGCCAACACACTCCCTTATGGCGGAGCAAATTGTACACCAACACTTACACCAATTAACAATACTAAGCGGAATCTCGAGTCCTAATCCTAGCTAGAACCAATCTACACACCGACACACGGCACTACACAATTCGAACCAACACCAAGTCCGAATCAACAGAATACACGATTTCGAGCTTACACACAAGTCAAATCTCACACAAGATTAGATATACAAAGAATTGAGGTTGAGGAGAGAAATGTAACAATGTTTATGAAATGAAAAACTTTTCTTCAACACTTCGTTTCTTGACAATTACGAGCGTTCTTCTCTTGCACGTGGAGGTAGGACGAATGTGATCACTTGTAAAATACTTACAACACGCTAATGTTATCAAAGAATAGGACTTAGAATGATTTAGGAAGACAGAAAGTTTTAGTACTCAAGAGGTGAATTTTGCTGCATGAAACAGTGTAGTATTTATAGGCACCACGAGGAGCGAGGACGGTCCCTTATATATACTGGACTATCCCGAAAAACGCTCCAACTTTGTCCTGGTGTGGTGATGATTTATCTGATTTTAGGCGGAAAAACTAGCTGTTAGAGAATTTGAATTTCAAATGTATTTTCTTATTAAAACATTTCTTTATTGTTGATATAAATAATGCACAAAAACGTTATTAATATTTCTCGATTTCCCTACGCTTTGACGATCACAAAATGTAAACTCATTAAATGTAAAATCATTATGTAAACAAGTATTTAGTTACAAATATCATTCCATCCAACTAAATCACATAATATATGAATAAACAAATATCTAATACATTTTATGATCAAAGGGAATTTTTATTTAGACACTACAAATTTTATAAAATGTTATAAACATTTTATATATTTTAGAAAAACACTTTTGGTAATTAAAGAAAAATGTTTAATTCATAATAAATATATGAATTCAAATTTTTAACCAAAATCAGTTAGATTTTCACCAAATAAACTTTCACTAGAAAAGACAAAAAATATGGCCGTTACAGGAGGGCGGCTCCCTTAATTATAAGGGGCGGCCCCTTTAATTTTAAGGGGGCCGGTACGCTCCTGTGGCCAGTATCTTCTGCCTATAAATACTGGTTCACTTCTGTAATTTTTCCTCACCTTTTGCACGAAAATTTTCAGTCCCAATCATTTCCAAACACACTTCTAAATCCTTTGATCATAAGATTATTAGTCTTTGTTTTAAGTGATTCAATCTCTCACCATTCAAAGTGCAAGAGAAGAATACTCCTTCAATCCCTCACCATTGAAATGAGTACAAGTGCTACTAGTTCAATTTTTTTTTGAGAAGGTAATGATGGCAAAAATTCCATGAGTCACGTCACGAGTAAACAAGAAGGTTGTATAAAGATAACGATTGAAAAGGAACTTAGTGATGATGACGATTCTAGTTCCGAAAGTGAAGACGAAGAATATGCAAAGGTCGTTAAAGAATTCAAGAATTTTATTAAAAAGCGATTAAAAGCACAAGATAAAAGAAAAACAACCCGAAGAAGAAGATCTAGTGACTAAGACTAAACGATGAAGCACAAATGTTTCGTAGCTCAAGCGTCTAATGAAGTATGTCTAGGAGTAGATTTAGAGCCCGCTGAATGGATAAAGGATAGTGGATGCTCAAGACAAATGATGGGGGATCGCAAGCTATTTTCTACATACATGGCGTATAACGGAGGTAACGTTGTTTTTGCTAGTGACCGTCATGGAAAAATCATAGGCAAATGTACGATCTCTCAAGATTCTCTAACTATTGAAATGTTGAACATGTAGATAATCTAACATATAACTTGCTTAGTATAGGTCAAATATGTGATAATAAGTGTAGGGTTACCTTTACCGATAAAGATAGTGAAATAATTAAGGATGAGAAAGTCATAGGTAGAGGAATTAGGAAAGTAGGTATATATGTTATGAAATTAGGGGACAAACCGAAAGATAGGATATGCTTGGCAACTCTAGATGAAAATTCCATTTTGTGGCATAGGAGATTAGGTCACGCTAACATGCAATAATTACAATCTTTAGTCTCCAAGGAACTAGTTAGAAACTTGCCTAGTCTAAGATATGATCAACATTTTTGTGACGCTTGTAAAACTGGAAAACAAAAACTTGCTAGTCACAAAGCTAGAAAATATGGTATCCACTACTAGGTGCTTAGAATTACATCGCATGGATCTCTTTGGTCCATCCGTAGTGCGGAGCTACGGTGGCAATCATTACACCCTAGTTATAGTAGACGACTATTCACTATACACGTGGACTAGGTTCTTAAGTGATAAAACCGAAGCCTTTGAGAAATTTGAGAAATTTAGTAAAATGATTCAAAATAAATTAGGGTGCTCAATAGTATCAATTAGGACGGATCATGAAAGGGAATTTGACAACGAAGTACAATTCGGAAAATATTGTGATTTAAATGGAATATCTCACAACTTTTCCGCTCCTCGTACTCCTCAATCAAATGGGGTAGTAGAAAGGAAAAATAGGTCTTTGCAAGAAATGAGTAGAACAATGCTAAATGAACAATCTATCCCACAAAAGTTTTGGTGTCATGCCGTAGATGCATCAACGTATATACTTAATAGGGTTTCTATTAGACGAATATTAGGAAAAACTCCTTATGAGTTATTAAGAGGTAGAAAACCAAATATAGGCTACTTTAGAGTATTCGGAAGTAAATGCTTTATCCTTAATACAAAAGATTACCTTACTAAGTTCGACCCTAAGTCATACAAAGGAATTTTTCTAGGATATTCACAAAATAGTAAAACATATATAATTTTAAACAAACATACTATGAAAGTAGAAGAATCCTTAAATGTAACATTTGATGAAACTCCTCCACCACCTAAAACATTACCTTTAGAAGATGATGATGTGATTGAGGAAGAAGCTATTGAGGTTAGTAAAAATAAGCCCTTAGGAAATGATAATGAAGTAGAAACATTGGAAGAAAATGAGATTGTAAATATTAAAGAATCAAAATCACATCCATTAGGTAACATCATAGGAAGTTTGAATCAAAGAACCCTTATATCACAAGCTCAAGACGAAAGTAACTTCTTTTGTTTTGTGTCAACAATAGAACCTAGGAATGTAAATGAAGCCTTAAAGGATGAAAGTTGGATTATGGCTTTACAAGAAGAATTAAATCAATTTAATACAAATGATGTTTGGGAACTAGTCCCAAATCCTAGGAATGTAACCATAATAGGAACCAAATGGGTATTTAGGAATAAACTAGATGAGAATGGAATAGTAACTAGGAATAAAGCTAGATTAGTAGCCCAAGATTATAATCAACAAGAATGAATTGATTACGACGAAACCTATTCCCCGGTAGCTAGACTAGAATCTATTAGAATACTCCTAGCTTACGCCTGCGCCCTAGACTTTAAGTTATACCAAATGGATGTGAAGAGTGCATTCCCCAAAGGTTTTATCAATGAGGAGGTTTATGTGGCACAACCTCCGGGATTCATTGACTTCGCAAAACCTGATTATGTTTATAAACTCAAGAAGGCTTTATATGGACTCAAACAAGCCCCCAAGGCTTGGTATGATCGATTAAAAGCTTTTCTTATTAAACATGATTATTCCATGGGAATGGTAGACAACACTCTCTTTACTAAAAAGAAAAACCCGAATCTCATCATTGTTCAAATATATGTCGATGATATTATATTTGGATCGACTTGTCAAGAAATGTGTGATGAATTTGCCAAAATCATGGATGATGAGTTTGAGATTAGTATGATGGGTGAACTAAACTTCTTCCTAGGATTACAAATAAAAAAATTAAAAGATGAAATATTTTTCAACCAATCTAAATACATCAAGGAAATTCTTAAGAAATTTGGCCTAGAAGACTCAAAACCCTTAAAAACACCTATGTCTACGGAAGTGAAACTCACAATAGATGAAGAAGGTGAGTCCGTAGATAATACTAAGTATAGAGGAATGATAGGTAGTTTACTATACTGAACGGCAAGTAGACCCGATATCATGTTTAGTGTTTGCCTTTGTGCTCGCTTTCAAGAGGATCCCAAAACCTCTCACCTAGAAGCGGTTAAGCGTATCTTCCAATACATTAAAGGCACTATACACTTAGGATTATGGTATCCTAAGGGATCCGGTATAGAAACCATTGTCTATGCGGATTCGGATCATGCGGGAGACTACGTGGACCGAAGGAGCACTAGCGGTATTTGCACGTTCATGGGATGTTGCCTAACATCTTGGTTTTCCAAGAAGCAAACCGCTCTTGCTATTTCGACCACCGAAGCTAAATATGTAAGCGCTGGAAAGGCATGTCAACAAGCACTATGGTTGAAACAAGCTCTCGTAGACTATGGTGTTAGGTTAGAAAATATTCCTGTAATGTGCGACAATAAAGGTGCTATAGATTTAAGTAAGAATCCCGTTCAACACTCTAGGACTAAACATATAGAAATACGTCACCACTTCCTTAGGGATAATATACAAAAAGGTAATATATCTTTAGAAAAGGTTGCATCGGAAGATAATATTGCGGATATATTCACTAAACCCCTTAAGCGTAAACTATTTAACCACTTGCGTTTAGGATTATGAATGATGGAGCAAATTGACTAAATTCTTTTGCATTTTCGTTAATCATTTATTGCATAAAATTTCTTTCTTTTCTTTTCTTCGTTTCTGAGTCTAGGAATCTATTACGCACAAAATTGAAGATTGGGAATACTACATTGCATAAACATTAAAAAAAAAAAAACTCAATCTATTTTATTTAAACAATTCTCACTTCTAGGAAACACATAAAAATCATTTCTTCTGGCATTGTTGAATAATGCTAAAAACGTTCTTTAAATTATGCATGAAATTTCACATGAATTGTCAAAATATATAATCTAATATATATCCTTGACATTCATGGGTTAAGTAAATTGAATCAAGGAGAATTTGGATTGCTTCTTAGGATATCTTCATTTTTTGCATTAGGAGTCGAAGCAATCACATCTCCACATTTGTTGCATATAGGCACACACTAGAACAAAGTCAAGAATTACATTGTCACATTTGTTCCATCACTAGTTTCTCACCCTCTAGTTGCCTTTGCCCTTACACTAAGATTAGTTGTCTTAGGAAGAATGACTTGCTTATTTGCTCTATTATATTATTGTTTTTGCATGCATGCTTAGTTGAAATTATATTATATGCTTATTTGCCTACATATATACTTTCTATGCATATTTCATTAAGATAATACATGCATAGTTGCCTAAGGAGATGGACTTGCCCAAAACCAAACCTTAAAACAAACATCTTTCTGGAAGAATTTCTATCAAAAACCCTTTTCTGGCAATCTGGGAACCAGGACCTGGGCGGCCCCCATAATTATAAAGGGCGGCCCCCTTAAAATTAAAGGGGCCGGCCATTAATTAAGGGGGCCGGCCACCTGAAGGTCGAGGTTCCTTGTTTGCTTTTTTCTTTTTAACCCATCTCACCCTAGCTATTTTGATTCTCTACTTCCCTAAATTCACAAACATATTTTGGCTAACAAATCCACCACATATTATCCTTCCATAAACACATAATCATCACGCTATGAATACCCTTCTTCATCATAAATCATTACTCAACCCATCATGTCATCTCCCAACCACCCAAGATCTAAGCCTTCAAGAGTTGCAAAGATCTTCGTCAAACCCGCGTGGAGAAGAAAACTTGATACTTGTCAAAAGTCCACCTCAATCAATGATGTTGTCTCCAACCAACCAACACCTAAACACCAAACTCACCCAAATGAAACCTCTCTTTTACCTCAACATGCCAACCTCTAAAATTTCCTTTTCCAACAAAATTCCACATCCATCTTATTCACTTCTTCCAAATGATCCTTTTGAGGAACATGCTCAATCTCAAAACAACAACCATCACTCTCATCCAAACATGAATCCTATGTTCCATGTTCAAACCTCAATCCCTAGTCACAATCCAAATCCATCATCATCACCTTCCTCCAACATAAAAAGTTCGTTGAGGAGATCAAAGAAGCTCATGAGCTTAGTGCTCTTCTTGCCTTACACCTTGCTCAACGTAATTTGGATCAACAACCTTCCTCCACTCACTCCTCACCACCCAACAACTTGGTCCAACTTGAGAATCATGTTAACAATTGTCCATGTTGTATTTTTCTCCCAAAACAAACCATTGCACTCAATGAACACTTCACTTGGATTGAGTATCTCCTCACAAGGTCTTCTCCACCGCCATCACAAACACAACAATCCAACCCTTCCGCTCCAAACTCACCACCACCAAACACTCCAAACTCTCCAAACAACATTCCCACAAAAATCTACCTCCACTAAATCCAACCACCATGCTCCACATCTCCATGCAAGTCCTAGAGACCTCAAGTTGGAAACTTAATATTATCTATTGTAGTATGCTAGAAAAGCATATATGTATGCTTTTGTACCAATGATTATGTTTCCAACATAATCTATTTTCAATAATTATTGAATGTTTCTTGTGTCTTAGTATTCTATTGCTCTAATTGCATCCAACTAAATCACTTAAGGTATGAATAAACAAATATCTAATACATTTTATAATCAAAGGGATTTTTTATTTAGACAATACAAATTTTATAAAATGTTATAAACATTTTATATATTTTAGAAAAACACTTTTGGTAATTAAAGGAAAAATGTTTAATTCATAATAAATATATAAATTCAAATTTTTAACCAAAATCAGTTAGATTTTCACTAAATAAACTTTCACCAGAAAAAGACAAAAAACATGGCCGTTACAGGAGGGCGGCCCCCTTAATTATAAGGGGCAGCCCCTTTAATTTTAAGGGGGCGGCCACCAATTAAGGGGGCCGACACACTCCTATGGCCAGTATCTTTTGTCTATAAATACTGGTTTACTTCTGCAATTTTTCCTCACCTTTTGCATGAAAATTTTCAGTCCCAATCCTTTCCAAACACACTTCTAAATCCTTTGATCATAAGATTATTAGTCTTTGTTTCAAGTGATTCAATCCCTCACCATTCAAAGTGCAAGAGAAGAATACTCCTTCAACATCAAATTAAGAAGTATTGTTGATTATCCATGTACATCTTCTTGTCCAATATAACCTGTTAATTAGCTGAGAAAACAAACAAGAAAACCTCGCATAAAATCGGCGGTAAATCTACATAAAATCAAATCCTAGAAAGCAAGTAAAGATATAATGCTTGTGGAATGAATGTTTGCAGATTCCTGGAGTTTATAAAATACAGATTTTACAAAACTTTAAAATTCCGGCAGAAAAATAAAACATGCAAAATTTCCAGAAAATTACACCTGATGTCGTCAGGTGATGCCTGACGCGGTCAGAATTGATCTGACAAAATTCTTTTATTTTGTTTCCGGAAAATTTCTAGAAAAACCTATGTTCTAATTCCTGGAATCCTGCAAACAATCATTATGACTCGATACAAGAATTTGACTCAAACAAATACTAATTTGAATGTTTATATCTCATTGTTATCGTTCATGTTCAATTCGTTCTTAAAAACAAATTTAGATTTCCCTCACACTTATCTTTTGCAAAATACCTTTATATGTAATCAAGTCGAAGTTAAAAACAAAATAAAGCATTTTCACAAAATGTTTGATACAATAAAAACAAAACATACATACGGAAGCAAATAAAATCAAACAAACAAACAAACAAACAAACAAATAAAGCTTGGGTTGCCTCCCAAGAAGCCCTTTTCTTTATTAACGAGTCTTGTAGCTAGACTCAAAGTCATGCCCTATTACGTGACTCCATCGTTGTCAAAGGCTATGTCTCCCTCATTGTTCATTTCGTTACCATTTTCCTGATAATGCTTAACGCGGTATGTTAACAGTGAATTCCCTACCCTCATCATCTGTTAATACAACAGCTCCAGTTTTCAAGGAACTTTTTACAGTGAAAGGTCCACACCACCTAGATTTTAGTTTACCTGGAAATAGCCTCAAACGAGAATTATATAGTAAAACCTTATCTCCTTCTGAGAATTCCTTAGGGCTTTTAATCCGTTGGTCGTGCAATCTTTTAGCCCTTTCTTTGTATGTGATGAAGGATTCGTAAGCTTGCAGTCTCAATTCATCAAGTTCCTGGAGTTGCAAGAACCTATTCGTCCCTGCGACCTTATAGTCTAAATTGCAAGCCTTAAGTGCCCAATATGCCTTGTGTTCCAGTCCTACTGGAAGGTGGCATGCCTTGTCGTAAACCATACAGAACGGTGTCGTCCTAATAGGTGTCTTATAGGCAGTTCCGAATGCCTACAAAGCTTCGTCAAACTTAAAGGACCAATCCTTTCGATTTTGATTAACCGTCTTCTCCAATATTCTCTTTATTGCACTATTGGTGTTTTCCACTTGACCGTTGGTCTGAGGATGATAAACGGTGGGAGACCCCATATCGTTTCATGACCTTTTCCATTTGTGCATTGCAGAAATGGGTTCCTCTATTACTAATAGGAGCTTTAGGAATGCCAAACCTAGCAAATATTTTTTTTAAGAAATGAATAACCACCCTAGCATCATTGGTCCTAAGGGCTTGTGCCTCTACCCACTTTGAAATATAATCAATGGCTACTAGGATGTACTCATTTCCTCTAGATGACAGAAAAGGTCCCATGAAATCTATCCCCCAAACGTCAAAAATCTCACAGACTTGTATATAATTCTGAGGTGCTTTATCTCTCTTGGAGATATTCCCAGCTCTTTAACATGCGTCACAAGCCTGTATCATTCCCTTTACACTGCGAAATATAGTAGGCCAATAAAATCCTGCATCGAAAGTTTTTCATGCAGTAGTGTTCATTCCATGATGCCCTCCAGATGGACCAGCATGACATTCCCTCATGATTCTAATTGCCTCATTTCCAGAAAAAGAACGCCTGATCACTTGGTAAGGGCACCTGTGAAACAAGAAAGGTTTGTCCCAGAAGTAGTACTTTAATTGAGTGAAGAACCTCTTTTTTGCTTGTCTACTCATGTATTCTGGAATAACTTTGCTTGCCAGGTAGTTAGCGTAATCCGCGTACCATGGTTCAGAATCATTTATTGACATGAGTTGTTCTTCAGGAAATGAGTCCCGAATCTCACTTTTGTCAGATTCGCTAAGGTTGGGGTTTTCGAGTCGAGAGAGGTGATCAGCTGCTAGATTCTTTGCTCCCTTCTTATCACGAATTTTGACATTGAACTCTTGTAATAATAAAATCCAATGAATTAGTCGTGTTTTTTGCGTCATGTTTCGTGAAAAGGTATCGAAGAGCCGAATGATCATTAAAAACAACAGTTTTTGAAAGGACAAGATATTGGTGAAACTTATCAAAAGCGAACACCACGGCCAGGAGTTCTTTTTTGGTGGTGGTGTAGTTTTCTTGAGCCGGATTCATGGTTTTGCTAGCATAGCATATCGGCTGGAAGTGTTTGCTATGTCTTTGGCCTAATACTGATCCAACGGCATAATCGCTAGCATCGCACATGATTTCAAAGGGAAGTTCCCAATTAGGTGTAACCATAATTGGAGCTTGCGTGAAATCCTGCTTCAGACGATCAAATGCATCTTTGCATTCTTGATAGAAATCGAACTGAGCATCCTTAACCAGCAATTGAGTCATTGGTCGAGCTATCTTTGAAAAGTCCTTGATGAACCTCTTGTAGAAACCAGCATGACCCAAGAAGCTACGTATTGCTTTGACTATGGTCGGATAAGGTATCTTGGATATAACTTCAATTTTCCCTCGGTCCACTTCAATTCCATTTCCTGAAACTTTATGCCAAAGCACGATCCCTTCTTTTACCATACAATGACATTTTTCCCAGTTTAGGACCAAGTTGGTCTCCTCACAATGTTTGAGCATTCTCTCAAGGTTAGTGAGACAATGATCGAAAGAGTCTCCAACGACTGAGAAGTCATCCATGAAAATTTTCATGTTGTCTTCCATTAACTCGTGAAAGATTTCCGTCACACATCGCTGAAAAGTGGCGGGGGCATTACATAGTCTAAAAGGCATCCTCTTATAGGCGAATGTCCCATACAGGCATGTGAACGTGGTCTTTTCTTGGTCCTCAGGAGCGATAGGGATTTGGAAGTACCCATCTAAGAAACAGTAGTATTCATGCCCAGCTAATCTTTCCAACATTTAATTAATGAATGGGAGGGGGAAGTCATCTTTTCAGGTTGAATCGTTCAATTTCCTATAATCAATGCAAACATGCCAACCGATGACTGTTCATTGGGGTACTAACTCATCGTTGTCATTTTTCACTACCGTCATCCCTCCCTTCTTTGGTACAACCTTCACAGGACTAACCCATGGACTGTCTGAAATTGGGTAAATTAGTCCTGCATCCAAGAGTTTAATGACTTCTTTCTTCACAACTTCCTTGATGTTGGGGTTTACGCGCCTTTGGGGTTGCACGGTTGGTTTATAATCCTCCTCCATGAGGATTTTATGCGTACAAAAGGTTCAAGAATTTGTCAGAGAGAAATAATTTATAGTGTGTGTCTGCATGCAACATATGTGGAGATGTGATTATCTCGACTCTAAAGAAAAGAAAACCTAAGAGATAATCCAAAAGTCTCCTTAGTTTAATTTTGCTCGTTTTCCATGTCGGAGTACATATTGGTTACATGATCTGACCAAGGACTTTGAGTTCATAATGCATGCATGAGAAAGTTGTTTTTAAGTTGTATTGACAATGCAAGAAAGATGATTTTCCTAATCGTGAGAAGCTTTGAGAAAAGGAATTGGGGTTTTTCATGCACGGAAAAAAAATTGGAGTCATTTTTAAGCATGCAAGAAATATTTATTATGATAAGCAAATTTAAAGAAAGAAAAACAATATCCCCAATTTGATTTTGTGCTCAATAGATGTCTAGACTTAGATTTTTAGAGAGGTACTTGTAAGAAGTTTAAGAAGAAGTGATATGTTCCATCATTCCTAATCTAAGACGAAGATAATAGAAGGGTTCCCACTTGAGAGGTTTAGTGAGGATATTGGCTATGTTTTCTTCGGTTGGAACCTTTTTGATGGTGATTGATGTGCTGGATTGTAGTCTACACAAAAGTTTTACATCTCAAGGGATCTTGAGAAGCTTAGAATCCCCACCAGGCAGTGTACTTGATCGATGTAGTATAGTGAAGTGCCAAGTACCGGGGGATTGATCGTTCTCCACAGGGAATAGTGTTTGCTAGGATTGAAATTAATCTAACTAGGTCTAAAGGTGAGAGATGATTCTTTTTGTGTTTTTATATTTTATGGAAAGCAAGTAAAAATCTCGGTTATTGGAAGAGTGGACGGAATTAGTTGCTAGTCAACTAACCCAATTAACTACTAATGCAATAAAAATAAAAATGACAAGAAAATAAAATGAGAAAACTTATATATGGAGAAAACGTGTTTACTTAGACTTCATTACTTCCTATTTATCTTTTATTGATTGATAAACTTGTTGCAATTGCGTGGGTGACGGGTTGCATTCCTTAATACCATTCGTGGGCCGTATACGATCTTCCCCAACTCTATAAGCTTCTATCTCTTCCTATGGTGAGACGTTAAGTATCCTAACCATGGCCTCCTTAATCATCACTTATGCATTAAATACAACCATTAAAATCGTAGTACATATCCTATTCATGTTTTTTATGATGTTCAAGCAAGTTACCGTATAGGAGATTAGCCAGTTTTCTTAAGTCTAACATCGATTATCATTCACCCTACAACAACTAATAACAAACCATCAATCAATAATCAATAGCTAGGTTTCATTAAATCTAAGCAAACACAAATAAACCTAGCCTAGCATGTTAAAAGAAAGACAAGCATAAGATATAATCAAACAACACATAGACATATTGAACGATTGATGGATTACTTATCTTTAATTGAACATGGAAGTAACAAGGGTATGAAACCCTTAAAAAGTTCTGAAATTCATACTAGGGTTTGTGGGTGTGTTCCACCAAAAAGTTCCTGTCTAATGAATGAAAAATCAAAAACTATATATAGATTTACATGGGTGACGGCGTCACCTTTTGACGATTGACGCCGTCATCTCGCCGCGGCTAGCGTTTCTTGTCGCCCAATCCAACTTCTTAACGCCGTCTCTTTCTATGTCTTCTGGGCCGTCACGCTTTAGTGTGATACATGACGGCCTACTCTTGGTAGAACGTGACACCGTCACGTGTAAAACCTCAAATTGTCTTCTGGCGCGTCAAGTGTAAATGTAATATCCACCTCTTGTCACAAAGGATGACGCCGTCCCCTTGAATATCTTGACGCCGTTAGGTGTAAATTCCAGCATGGATTCTTGACTTTGTCGTTTTCTTCACTTTTTGCTCCAAAAACGTCCAAAATGCTTCCTTTTCCAGAATTCTCTTCCAAAGTACCTAAAATGACAAAAGGAACGATTTAGGGTAATAATTGATCATATTATCACGACTTAGGGCTTAAATGACCCCTTAAAAGCGTAACAAATTTCGCCTCATCAGTGATGTTTCCCTTTTGCACATTATCCCTAAGGAAGTGGTGACAAATTTCTATATGCTTTGTGCGGGAATGTTGCACAGGGTTCTTGCTTAAGTCTATGGCTCCTTTGTTATCATACATGATTGAGATGTCATCAAGTGTGATGCCATAGTCTACGAGAGCTTGTTTAATCTATAGTTCTTGTTGACATGCCTTTTTAGCACTTACATATTCGAATTCGGTCGTGGAGATAGCTAGTGTCGTTTGTTTCTTAGAGAACCAAGAATTTAAGCAACATCCCATGAAGGTACAAATGCTACTAGTACTTTTTCGATCCACATAATCTCCTGCATGATCAGAGGCGGCATATACTATGGTTTCTATGCCGGTCCCCTTAGGATACCATAATCCTAAGTGCATAGTGCCTTTAATGTATCGGAAGATACGCTTAACCACTTCAAGGTAAGAAGTTTTGGGATCATCTTGGAAGCGAGCACAAAGGCAGACACTAAACATGATTTCGGGACTACTTGTTGTTAGGTATAATATAATTCCTATCATACCTCTATACTTAGTGCAATCTACGGATTCACCCTCTTCATTTTTGGTGAGCTTTGTGTCTATAGCCATGGGAGTTTTCGTAGGTTTAGTATCCTCTAATCCAAACTTTTTAAGCATTTTCTTAATGTACTTAGATTGATTAAAGAATATTCCATCTTCTAATTGTTTTATTTGAAGTCAAAGGAAGAAGTTGTTCGCCCATCATGCTCATTTCAAACTCGTCATGCATGATTTTTGAGAATTCATCACATATGTCTTGACAAGTTGATCCAAATATATGTCATCGACATATATTTGGACGATAATGATGTTTGATCCTTTCTTCTTAGTGAAAAGAGTGTTATCTACCATTCCCATTGTGTATTCATGTTTAAGAAGAAAATCTTTTAACCTATCATACCATGATTTAGGAGCTTGCTTAAGACCATATAAAGTCTTCTTAAGTTTATAAACATGCTCGGGTTTCTCGAAGTCAATGAATCCTTGAGGTTGTGCAACATATACCTTCGCATTGATGAAATTGTTTAGCAATATACTTTTCACATCCATTTAAACTAAAAATCTAATGCACAAGCATAAGCAAGTAATATCCTAATGGACTCTAGTCTAGCTATGGGTGCATAAGTTTCATCATAATCAAATCCTCTTGTTGATTATAGCCTTGTGCGACTAACCTAGCTTTGTGTCTAGAAACAATTCCATTTTCATCTAACTTATTTCTAAAACCCACTTAGTTCATATTATGGTTTTATACTTAGGTCTTGGTACTAATTCCCAAACATCGTTAGACTTGAATTGATTTAATTCTTCATGCATTGCGACGATCCAACTTTCGTCTTTCAATGCTCCATTTATGTTCTTAGGTTCAATGATTGATACGAAGCAAAATAAATTGCTTTTATCTTGGGCTTGTGATCTAAGGGTTCTCTGGTTCAAATTTCCAATGACATTGTCTGATGAATGATTTCTAGATTCCGTAATGTTGGTGGTCTCATCTATTTCAATGGTTTCATTTACATTGTTGTTCACTAAATTTTTCTTGTTATCCTCGATAGCGTTTTATTCATCTAGATCAACATCTACCAAAGGTGATGTTTTAGATGGGGGAGGACTCTCATCAAGGTCACGTTGAGTGATTCTTCGATGGTCATTGTTTCTTTATTGAGAACTACATAGGCTTTACTGTTTTAGGAGTATCATAGAAATATACCTTCGTACGACTTTGGGTCAAATTTGGTGAGATGGTCCCTAGTAAGAAAATTCAAAATCAACTAGTATGAAGCATTTTCTTCTAGACACTTTGAAGTAATCTAGAGTAGATTTCCTACCTCTCAATATTTCATATGGTGTTTTTCCTAAGATTGGCATAATGAGAATCCTATTAAGTATATATGTGGAGGTATCTACGACATTACACCAAAACTTTTAAGGGATTGATTGTTCGTTTAACATTGCTCTACTCATGTCTTATAGAGTACGATTTTTTCTTTCAACTACCCCATTTTATTATGGAGTGCGAGGATCTGAGAAATTGTGAGTAATACTATTCGTATCACAATAAACTCTGAATTGCACTTCATTATCAAATTCCCTACCATGATCCGTTCTAATGGAAACTATGGAACATCCTAGTTGATTTTGAATATTCTTGCTAAATGTTTTAAACTGCTCAAAGGCTTCTGTTTTATTCTTAAGAAATTTAGTCCAAGTATATCTAGAGTAATCGTTTACGATTACTAGGGTTTAAACGTTTCCTCCGTAGCTCCGTACGGCGAATGGACCGAATAGATCCATGTGAAGGAGTTCTAAGCATCTAGAGGTTGAGACTACATTCTTAGGTTTGTGGCTAGAGTGAACTTGTTTTCTAACTTTGCAAGCATCACATAAGTGTTGGTCAAACTTAATTTTTGGTAGATTCCTAACTAAATCCTTAGAAGCTAAAGATTGTAGCAGAGGCATATTTACGGGGCCTAATATTCTATGCTACAATGTAGAGTTATCATTAACTATAGCCAAGCATATATTGTCACTAGACCTATTACCTATTTTCATGACATATAAGTCAACTTTCCTAATACCCTTGCCAATAACTTTTCCATCCTTAATGATTTCACTACCTTCTTCAGAAAAGATCACTTTGCACTTATTGTCACATATTTGACTAATACTTAAAAGATTAAATCCTAAGTCATCTACATGCTCAACGTTTGTGATAGTAAGAGAGTTATGAGTAATCGTACCTTTGCCAATGATATTACCTTTGAGTTTACTACCAAAAGTGACATTACCTTCGTTGCATGATTGATATGATGAGAAAAGCTTACAATTTCCCGTCATGTGATTTTTGATCCATTCGTCGGGCTCCAAGTCAATTCCCAAACATATCTAATGGTATCATAGAAAAACTCAAGCATATGGTCCCCAATATCTCATGGGTCCAAAGTTTTTAGCATTAAGCATCCCATGCATTTGTTGCATTTGACTTGGATGTTGAATGGGAGAGTAGAATCCTATAGGTAAAAAGTTATTTTTCCATGCCATTGAATACATATTTGGATAATTATGTTTACTAGTTTGTCTTGGTCTAGTTTTTCTTTGAGAGACATTAACCATCCTAGGTGGAGGAGTTTTTGATCTTATATTTGGTTTTTTGAATCCTACTCCGTGTTTTATTAATGGTTTGTAAAAACGTTTAACTTCTCTTATACTCGCAGTACGTACTTAAGTGTTCATCACAGTTAAATTTTTTGGTGCAGGACCCAAAATAGATTTTGGCAAAGTCATGGAATCTGCTACTGAGGACAGTCCTCTAAATGTTGGACGGTCCTTTATATTTGAGGGACCATCGGCCATGTTTTGGGGACCGTCACCAGTAGGCTTGATTACCTGGGATTTTACAAATTTAACTTGTTTTGACCTGCTTGTTGATGCTTCAGGGAAATCGTATCTCAGTCCGATTTTATTATCGGAGAGCTTTTGTGCATTTATCATTCTCTTCTCAAGTATGTTTAGTTTTGAGGCTTCTTCTTTGAGTTCCTCATTTTCAATTTTAAGGTTTTGACACGATTTAAATTCAACATCAATTTCTTTACCTTTCTTTAGTCTAGATAGTTTATCTTTTAATTTCAAAATTTCTTTCTCTAGTTTAGTTTTAATAGATTTTAGAGACTTGTTTTTAAAAATTATCTTTTGACCCATTTTGCACATGCGATCATACTCACTATCTAAATCAAATGAATCTAAAGAGGATGTGTCATCATTATATAGTTCGGTTTCAAGAGGTACCTCTTTTGACATTTCGGCCATTAGACACGTTTCATCTTTGGTGTCTTCATCGTTATCGCTACAAGGTCCACTGATGTATGCCTTTTGGTTCTTTTCCTTTTGAGGACATTCTCCGACAAGATGTTTTGGATCTCCGCATCTAAAGCATCTTCTATCGCTTTTCGCATATTTGTCATCTCGATTCCTTTGAGATCCTTTCTTTTCATCTCGCGGTTGTCTTACATATCTACCTCTTCGTTTGAAGAAATTTTTGAAGTCTCTAACCGCCATGGCATACTCTTTGTCTTCATTTTCCAAACTTGAGTCTTCATCATCATTTAATTCCTTTTTGGCCTTTAAAGTAAGAGATCTCCTTTCTACTTTGCTTTTGACTATCTCGGAATCATTTTTGATGATTAGTTCATGAACCTTTAGGTTACCGATGAGCTCATCAAGTAAGAGTGAAGCTAAATCTTTGGATTCTTAAAATCGCCGTGACCTTTGCTCTCCATTTTGGATGTAAAGCCCTGAGAAATTTCCTAACACAACTCTCGACAGAAACACCTTCACCAAGTGCTTTTAGACTAGTAATTAGAGTATTAAATCTTGCAAAAGCATTATCTATAGATTCGTCTTTAGGAATGACGAATTGTTCATATTGTTGAACAAGAAGATCGATCATGTTATCTTTGACTTGATTATTACCTTGATAGGTAACTAACAATGTTTTCCAAATATCCTTAGCCATATTACACATAAAAATTCTTTGAAATTCCTTTCTCATTAAAGCATTATAAATAACCATTTTTGCTTCATCGATTTTGGCCAACTTCTTTTTAAGGTTTTCACATTGTTTATCATAAGGAACTATTTCATCCTTTTTAGTTTCATGGTTTTGTTCAATAGGTTGAAAGTTACCTATGGTAATAACATGCTAAAGATCAAGATCCTTTGATTTCACATAAGTTTCGAATCTTGTTTCTAATAAATGAAGCTATCGGCTTCAAAAAGTGGTGGTCTTTGCATAGATTGCCCTTCTTGATATTTTTCAAAATCCATTGATCAATTCAAGTTTTTAAAATACACTATACTTTAAAAATCTTGAGTGACCCGCTCTAATACCAATTGTAGAAACTGGAAGGGGGGTTGATTAGTTTCACTGTTTTAATAACGTTTTCAAAAACCCTTTTTGAAATTAATTTTAAAAATATTTTAGACTCGAAGTTTATGTGATATCAATATAACGATATATAAACACAATAATAAAAAAATTAAAGATAAAGGAAAGAAACGATCAAACCGGGACACCGAGATTTGTAGTGGTTTGGCTATGAAGCTCACTCTTCGCTCTACTTGACTCCTCAAGTATCACACTCAAAAGTTTCACAAACATTATGTCATCACACTCCCTTATGGCGGAGAAAACAGTACACCAAAACTTACACCAATTAACGACACTAAGCGAAATGTCGATTCCTAATCCTATCTAGAACCAATCTACTCACCAACACACAGCACAACACAATTCGAAACAACACCAGGTCCGAATCAACAAAATACACGATTTCGAGCTTACACATAAGTCGGATCTCATACAAGACTAGATATACAAAGAATGGAGGTTGAGGAGAGAAACATAACAATGGTTACGAAATGAAGGACTTTTCTTCAACACTTCATTTCTTGACGAATACGAGCGTTCTTCTCTTGCACGTAGAGGTAGGATGAATGTGATCACTTGTAAACAACTTACAACACATTAATATGATTAAAGAATAGGATTTAGAATGATTTAGGAAGACAGAAAGTTTTAGTGTTCAAGAGGTGAATTTTTCTTAATGAAACAATGCAGTATTTATAGGCACCAGGAGGAGCGGCGACGGTCCTTTAAACCTTGGATGATCCCTTATATATATGGGACCGTCGCATGTTTATGGGACCGTCCCAACAGACGCTCCCATTTTTGTCCTAGTGTGGTGAAAATTTTCTGATTTTAGGTGGGAAAACTAGTTGTTAGAGAATTTGAAATTCAAGTATATTTTCTTATTAAAACATTTATTTATAATTACAAAAATACTTTGTAAAAATATTTTGTCACATAAAAATGTGAGGTTTTAAGAAAAATATTTTTGTTGATCACTTAACTAAGTTGATAGATTGTTTATTAATACCTTGAGTGATGTTGCAGCCGAAACGAGTTTCCTCGATTAAAAACTTATTAAACGTTGTTTTACGTAAGGTGTTTTTATATTTTGTGATTAGCAAAACTTATAAGGACCGAATAATGCAAATGATGTTTTTGACATTATGTGTATTAACAGTTCATATGTAGTGTACGATATGATAGATATTTCTAATTTTGTGATGGGCACAATGTCTCAAATTCATGTGTTGCGGACCTATTTTAGTTTAATAAAATGCACCGAAGATCATTTGGTCCGGGGTTCAACGTTAGTACCTACCTCATTTCATGCGTAAATAAAACTTTGATTGCCCGTACAAAATGGAATTCAAGTCTCAAACAAATAAAACAAAAGAAAAAAAATAAAGATGACACTATTGTTATAATAGGTACATTGTATAGACAAGAACAAGATTTAAAACTTTTTCATCTGGAAGGACACATAGTTACTCTTTATATATTGATTGAAATTTTAAAAGGGTTATGTTAGCGCATCCGCAATGCTTAAACCTCCAGTAGCTTTTTACTATTCTAACAAGTCATTTTAGAGAGTTTTTTAGCATTGCAATGAAAGCTTTTTAAAAAGCTTTTAAGAAATATTTGTTAAAATTCAAGTCTTTTCTCAAAGTCTTATACATTAAGTGTGATATACATTAAATGCAAAAAATCATTAAAGACATTTTGCATTGTGGATGCTCTTATTAGGAACACCCCCCCATCCTCCCCCCTATTTTTTTTGAACAACAAATTTGTTAGAACTAGAAAGGAGCTAAAAAATTACAAACTAAAGGTACTAGGATTTTTCATCCAAGTAACCCAATTTAGTTTAGATTTACATCGACTAGAACACCAAATAAAAGATAACTGAATGATGAGTGCTCAAACTCTCATCATTTTTACCTATTCTGAGCTTCCAAAACATCTAAAAACACTCAAAATCGCATCAAAATACTGAAAATATCCTAGGAATGTGTTTTATATGTTTCAGATGCAAAATAATCAAAAACAGATGAAAAATAATCAAAGTTTGCATAATTGGCAGTTTCAGTCTCTCATCTTTTAAAAGTTGTCAAATCTAGTCCCTGGTTATTCTAAAAAAACTTGAAAATGTCACCAAAGGTCCTTTTAAATCACAAAGTTACATAATTAGTCCTTTGGTACAAAGTTTCACAAAATTGCAAGTTTAGTCCCTGAACTTTGAAAATTGACAAAAATGGTCCCTAGGATATTAAAACTTTGAGAAAAACAAATTTTGTCCTTGTACTTCTCATTTATGGCAGGAATGGTCCTTGGTTGCAAAGATTGGTGAAATTACAGATTTGGTCCCTGAAGTTTGGAAAGTTGATAGAAATAGTCCTTGGAAATTTAAAAATGGAAAAATCACATAAGGTCCATGTACTATTCATCACTTGGCGGAATATACCCTTGTGAAACACTTAGGGAAAATTACAAAACCAAACCCCAAGTATGCAGAAATTACAAAATTGGTCCTTGTGATAATACAAACCAAACCGGACCCTTAATAAATCCCAACACCAAATCCAATCCAATAAACAAATACACCAAGCCCACCTCCATTTTTCTTGGCCCAAACAAAAGCCCACCCCCTTTGATATATTCCAGGGTCAACATTTGACCCTGAGGTCAAACCGGTCAAACAAACACCCCATCCTTCCCTTCCCTCTCACACTCACCCCTCCACTTGCAGATCACATCAACCCCAATCACCTCACCACCACTTGCTTCCACCGCCCCATCCACCATCCCTAAACACTACAAAACATCCACAATTAATGCAAACCCACCCCCACACTCCACAGTCCCCAATTGGTATCAAAACCAATTTTCCCGCCAAAACACGTGGCAATCAATTGGAGGACTCTCATTAATGCAACGGCTCAGAATCAAGTGGGATATGTTCAGAAAGGTCCAAGGAACCCTAATCCGCGCCTATAAATAGAAGAGAAGATCAAGTGAAAGGGTGTTAGCTTAATTTTAGTATTTTTAGGTCGTTTAAGTAATTTTCAAATTCTCCTTGTGTAATTTAGCTTTAAATTAGTGTAATCTCTGTTTTCAGTGTACCTTTAAGGTTTTTCATTAATAAAAATCAAGTTTCAAGTCATATATTAGATTATGCAATTTTCAATTCATTTCAAGTTTTTATTTAAGATGTATTGTTGTTGTTATTAGACTCCATGGACTCGTAGGCTCATATAAGCTCCCAGAAAGCTTAAATAAGCTTTTAGAAACCATTAAAACACAGCTTAGATATAAAAAACTCAAAAACTTAAAAACAGTCAACAAAAGTCAAACTTGCAGGTTTATTGAAGATTGAGCTGGAGCACAGTAAATCTTGGATGGCCGTGGGTTAGTACTCTATGGGGAGTGATAGGATTGGTTCTATGGTCCTTGGTTCTTGATACAAAGCAGGATTGCACATTGTAAGGCTTTAAAACTCATTTCTGTGTTCTACTGTATCATTGCTTATTTCATTGCTTATTCAGCTTCTCTGTGCTTATTTAGTATTAACTAGTGATATTATTGCCTAAAATCAGTATCTTGTTTATTGGTATTCATAGTTGCCTTAATTTCTCAATTTGGCAGTTAAATTAGTATAGTTATTAATCTTGGTGATTTGTTGTTCTTTCCTGTTTCTAAGTGTTTATATAAGCTTAATATATCATAATAAGTTGTTTTGGATCAGTCTCATAAGTCTTAACACCCTCTTGTTTCATAAATCACAAAACAGATAAAGTTTAAGGTGTGTTTGGATCAGGGTGATCCTGGGTTTATAGTGTAAGGTTGTTGTTGTTTTCTGTTTACACAAGTCACTTAGGGTGATATTAGCTCAGAATAACAATAAGAATCAGGTCTTGTTTGATAAAAAGTCAAAATCACATTCAAATTGGCCTATATAACCCTCTGTGTTGGATTAAGTGAGGCTTATGCCCCAAATCCATTCACTTATGAGTGGTGTAGCTTAATTTAGCCTTACCTTAGCTTAATTAATCAATTTCAGTCAGAAAACCAAGATCAAAGTTCATTAAATTCAATCTAAGTTGGTAATTTCAAAAAGTCAAAATATACCTTGTTTCAGAAAACCAAATCTTGGAAGAATATTTGTGATTTTTGTGTTTAGTTTGAGACTTAGATCTTTTCAGAAATTAAAGATTGTCACCTAGTGTTCAAGCTCCCATAATCAACTTATTTATAAGATTTTTCTATAAGCTTGTGCAAAAGCTTCTTTTGACCTGCAGGGCAAGTGCATGCGCTGTGCACAGGTTTTGGCCAAAATTCTAAGTTGATTTGTCACCAACTTAGTAGACCCCACACCTTGTACCCTAGCTTTTTAGAAAGCTCCCCACCTCAGCTTATTGAGGGAGTGCTTATTTTGTCCCTCAGACCTTTTGCCCTTAGCTTATTTGACCTCCTTTGTGACTAGTACTCAGAACCTTACACTGAATACTCAGTGTGTGACCCAAACTTCCAAAGCCTACCCAAGCCTCATTAATAAGCCATAAGCCCTGCTTATTAGCTTATTAGGAAGCTCACCAGACCAGCTCTTAGGAACAGGTTTTAATTTGGACCCCTGAGCTTATTTGTGGACCCCACAGAGGTTCAAAAACCTTGGGTTTGGCCTGTTCAGGCCAAGTGTATGGATAAGTGCTTATTTGCTCACAAATAGCTTTTCCAGAGTGCTTAATTGTTCCATTTGGCTTATTTTAAGTTTATAATCATCTGTGTATATCTAGTTTGTCATCTCCTTGCTTTTTCAAAGATTGAACAAGTCCTAATAAGCTTATAAGCCAACTGTTAAAGAAAAGGGGGTGCACTCAGCTTATTTTTAAGCTATTTTAAAAGTGTCTTTGTAAAAAGTTCTTATTTTTAACTTATTTTCATCTATCAAAAAGAAAATCCAACAAAAAACGAAATTTAAAATTAGTGATAGCTTCTATTTAATAGATTCTATCTTTTTAATTTTTGTTTTTAGCTTATTAATAAGCAATCCATCATTTTTATAATTTTCCTAATTTCCTGTCACCTTAAGGTATTTTCAATAATTTTCTTAGATTTTTGTCTTTTGGTTTGATAATTATTAGAATTAAAAATAGTTTAATTAATTAATTAGGTAATATTAGTAATTAAATAGTTTTCTTAAATTTTAATTAACAACAGTAGGTTTTCATATTTTTCCTAGGTTTCATAAATCATTTAAGACTTTTAGAAAATAGTTTCTTAAATTCTACTATTCATTTTCTAATTTTATTAATTAATTTAGTTAAATTAGGTTTTAATTAATTAATAAGTAAATAATTAGTAAAATAGTCTAAATATAATTTTTAGAAACTTTTTATAATTTTTTAGGATTCCTGTGATGGTTAATTAGTTTTATAAATTTTTCTATAATTTTCTAAGTCATTTTAGTATATTTAGTAATTTAAAATAGTTTAAATAGTTTAATTAACATAATTAGTATTTAATTAATAGAAAACCCATAAAAAGACAAAAATATTTCTTTTTAATTTTTATACTTTCTTCAAGTTCATTTAGAGGTTTAGAAAATATTTTTGCAATTTTTTAGTTTTATTTGTAGTTTTTGTCATTTTTAGTTTGATTTAAATTAGATTTAAATTACTTTTTAAATATTTTTAATTAACTAATTAGTATTTAAATATTAAAATAATCAATTAAATAATTCATTTTCATTTTAAATTTTCTTTTTATTTTAAGTTTGAAAAAGTTTCACTTGCACCCCCTGTAGTTGTAAATTGTTTAAATCCCACTTTTCTCTGTCTGTAATTTGATTTTAAATTTCTGCTTTTGTGATTATATCTGTATATCTGTTCTTGTTAATATCATTCCAAATTGTCCAAATACCAAGCAATCAGTAGCATAATCACTTCCCAAATCATCTTTGGCTACTGTCCTCAGTGCCACTCATTCCTAAAACCGTTTTCAAAACACTATTGCAATCTCGCTGGGACATAACGACCCGGGGAAACACTATACTATCCACGGAGAATTGGAACTGAGCTGTTTTTGACTTATTGACTTTGGTCAATAATATCTGACTGTTTAGCACCAATCAAAAAGTTTGGCGCCGCTGCCGGGGAGATTGTTGCGTGTTTTAAAATCGTTTTAAGTTTAGTGGTTTTCAAAACCCTCCCTGTACAAATTTCACCACTTTTGTAAATTTTTTTTGTAAAAATCAATCATATCAAAAAGTTCACTAACACTTTTCCTGAAGTGTTAGCAATACCAAAAAAATCAAAAACAACAAAACAAACTGTGAAGTTAAATTACTTCGTTTTCTTTAAGATTACAACCTGAAACAGTTGGTATAAGGAAGTTCTGACATTAAATTGCGAACTGAAGAGATATCCATTCTTTTCTCCCGCCAGCCTGCGAGTAATCTTAAAGGAACGATTTCGGTTAACGAATCAGTTCCAAAAATATTTCCCAAAGTTTTTTGCACACACATCCAAAAGCCCAAAAAGAATTTTTCTGTTAATAAATACATAAAATCTTACCACCGCAAACTAAGGCAGAACACCTACCAACTGGAGGTGTGGACATAATAAGTTCCCAAACTAAAGATTAAAACTTGCCATTGTATCCCTGTGAGTGGTGTACCTTTTTCAAAGAAGCCATTCACTTGTGATTATTGATTTAAGTTCCCTGTTGTTTTGCCTCGAATTTGTATTGAAAAATTGTTTTTAGTGCATGCGCACTCGTTCACAAACAAAGCGTAAAAATCAAAAAAATGTACCCGAGCTACGTACTGTTATTGAAGAACCAAAAACAGAAATGGACGACGGGCCACCACCACCCCTGACCCTCCCAAAGATGAGCCAGCTCCCGATCTCCGAATGATGGAGGAGTTGTGCCAGCCTACCATGCAAGGGAGGGGCGGACCTATTACGCCACTCACTATTGAGGCTACGGACTTTGGCCTCAAGCACCACATGATCCAACAAGTCCAAAATTCGTGTCAATTTCACGGATTACCGGGTGACGATGCTAACAAGCATCTTGATAAATATCTTACCGTCACCCAAAGCATGAAACAGCATGGTGTCACCGATGATGCCCTCCGGCTGTATCTCTTCACCTATTCTCTCACCCATCATGCCACTGCATGGTTTGACCGACTCCCCAAGAATTCTATTCGTACCTTTGATGAAATGGTAACCAAGTTTCTAGCAAAATATTTTCCACCTTCCATGGTTACCAAGTTACGAAATGATATCAGCATCTTCCGGCAGCGTCCCGATGAGTCTCTATTTAAGGCTTGGGAACGTTATAAGCTAGCAATTGATCGGTGCCCTAACCACAATATGTTACAAGTTACCATCATAGATACCTTCTATAATGGTCTGACATTGAGGCACCGAGACATTCTCAATGCTGCTGCTGGTGGGACCTTCATGAAAAGGCGTCCCGAAGAATGCTATGATCTAATTGAGAACATGACTGCCCACCATAACTTTTGGGATTCCTCTGCGGAGAGGGATGAGTCATGTAAATTAGTTATCCCTTCATCATCATCTCCTGAAATAATTGCTCTCACTAAAAAGATGGATGATATCTCTACGGCTGTGTTGAGAATGAACCAAACTATGCAAAATCAACAGGTTCAAAATCAACAAGTGAAAGTCGTGGCCCGAAGTTGTGAAACTTGCGGAGGCCCAAATCTGTATTCCGAGTGTCCAGCTACTGCTGGTTTTCCTCAAGAGAACGTTTATGCTGCTCAAGGTTCCTACAACATGGGGGGTAATTCTTACCAACCACAAGGGGACCGTAATCTCTTAAGCTATCGTTCCAACAATTTTCTCGGACCTCCCGGTTTTAACCAAAATCAAAACCGTAACTCGAATCAAAATCAGAATCGAGGAGATTTTAACCAAGGTCAAAACCCAAATTTCCAAAACCCGAACCAAAATCAAGGTCATTTTAATCAAAACAATTTTCAAAATGGTAATCAAAACCAAGGTTTTCAAGGAAATTTTCAAAGAAACCAAGGTCAAGGGAATTACAATCAGGGTAATTTCAATTAGAGAAATAATTTTCAGGGTAACAACAACCAAAACCAAGGAAATTTTCAAAACAACCGTGTTCAAAATTTTCCTAATCAAAATCAAAACGTTGTTCAACCCTCGTCTTCCTCCGATGAAGTGCTAAAACAATTCATGAAAGCACAAGAGGAAATGAATCGGTTGTTGATCAGCAAGATCTCTAAGCTTCAGAAGTCTTTAAATGATCGACGCTCGGGCCCGGGTACACTACCGAGCAACACGATCGCTAACCCGAGGGGCGATGTCAAAGCGATCACTACCCGAAGTGGAGTATCATACAATGGACCCACGGTTCCCTCTACCTCTTCTTCTCCTCCTACCAAGGTAGCGGAACGTGAACCTGAGGTTACCACGGACACGGTACTTCCTACTAATAACGGAGGTACCAACAACGTCCACCCTCAAGTTGTCCCGGTCCCGACTCGTAAGTCAAAAGTTGTATTTGATCCTCCGGAAATTCCTGATGAAATTCCAAAGAACGATCCCAAGCCTTCAATTCCATATCCTTCACGATTGAATGATCAAAAGAACCGCGAAAGAGCTAATCATCAGATGGTAAAATTTTATCAAATTTTCCAAGAGTTACACTTGGATATTAGCTTCGCGGATGCTCTTCTTCTCATGCCTAAATTTGCTTCAACAATCAAAAATCTGATAAGCAATAAGGAAAAACTTTGTGAGGTGGCTAAAACTCCACTGAACGAACATTGCTCAGCAGTGCTCTTGAAAAAGCTTCCCGAAAAGCTTGGAGATCCCGGGAAATTTCTCATTCCTTGCATTTTCCCTGGGATGGTTGAATGCTTTGCCTTGGCCGATCTTGGTGCAAGCATTAACCTTATGCCTTACTCAGTCTGGAAGAGACTCTCTGTTCCCCTCTCACTCCTACCTACATGACTCTCAAGCTTGCAGACCGTACTATATCTCGTCCTCTCGGCATTACCGAAGATATCTTCGTGAAAGTAGGAAAGTTCCATTTTCCGGTAGATTTTGTGATTGTTGATTTTGATGCTGACCCAAGAGTTCCTCTCATTCTCGGGAGGGGATTCTTAAGAACAGGTCGTGCTCTAATCGATGTTTTTGAAGAAGAAATCACTCTACGTGTTGGTGGTGAAGCCATCACATTCAATCTTGATCAGACTTCAAGATACTCCTCCAACTATGACGCTAAACGGTTAACCGAATTGACATCATCGATGTTGCGTCATAGGAGTATTCTCAAGAAGTCCTCGGTTTCTCAACAAGTGATAGTACCACTCTTTCTTCTGATCCTATCATATCCGACTCTTCCCCTTCTCTCAGTCCGTTTGAGGGGAGTGACTTCCTTCTGGAAGAGGTCGAGGCTTTTCTTGCTCAGGATAGTTCAATCCCTCATGAGATTGATGAAAACTATCTTGACTCGGAGGGGGACATTCTTCTTCTTGAAAGATTGTTAAATGACGATCCTTCACCCTCTCCATCTCCAAAACAACTGCATAAAGCGGAAATTAAGTCTATTGAAAGATCTGAAGAATTTCCCGAGGTTGAGCTCAAGGACTTGCCTCCTCATCTAGAATATGCATTTCTGGAGGGTGATGATAAATTACCCGTCATTATTGCTAAAGACTTAAAAGATGAGGAAAAGGCTGCACTCCTAAAGGTTCTTAAGTCACACAAGCAAGCAATTGCTTGGAAACTCTCCGACATTAAGGGTATTAGCCCGGACTTTTGTACACACAAAATCTTAATGGAGGATGACTTTAAGCCAGCAGTGCAACAACAGAGAAGGGTAAATCCCAAAATCCATGAAGTTATCAAACAAGAGGTTCTAAAATTTCTTGATGCGGGATTGATTTATCCTATATCTGACAGTCCTTGGGTTAGCCCAATTCATTGCGTTCCTAAAAAGGGTGGCATAACCGTTGTCACCAACGAGGAAAACGAGTTGATTCCAACTCGTTTAGTCACGGGTTGGCGAGTATGTATTGACTATCGTAAGTTGAATGAAGCCACCCGTAAAGACCATTTTCCTCTGCCTTTTATGGACCAGATGCTCGAAAGACTAGCGGGGAATGAATACTACTGTTTCCTCGATGGTTTCTCGGGTTACTTCCAAATCCCCATTGATCCACAGGATCAAGAGAAAACTACCTTCACATGCCCCTACGGAACTTTTGCTTACAGACGTATGCCTTTCGACTTATGTAATGCACCAGGCACGTTCCGAAGGTGCATGATGTCAATTTTTTCCGACATGATCGGGAAAACCATGGAGGTATTTATGGATGACTTTTCAGTCATCGGGGATTCATTCCAGTCTTGTCTCTCCCACTTGGAACAAATGCTTAAACATTGTAAAGAAACGAATTTGAGTCTCAACTGGGAGAAAAGTCATTTTATGGTTAAAGAGGGCATTGTCCTCGGCCATAAAATTTCAAAAAACGGGATTGAGGTTGACAAAGCCAAAATTGATGTCATTGCTAAATTACCTCATCCCACCACCGTTAAAGGTGTTAGGAGCTTTTTGGGTTATGCCGGCTTCTATCGTAGGTTTATCCAAGATTTATCTAAAATCGCCCAGCCTATGACCCATTTCCTTGAGAAGGATGCTCCTTTCATCTTCTCTCCTGAGTGCATCGAAGCTTTTGAAACATTGAAGAAAAAGCTTACTGAGGCATCGATTCTTGTTGCCCCCGATTGGGACTGATAAGTGCGCAAACACTCATCATTTTTATCGTATTTAAACTGCCAAAACATACAAAAACAATCGAAAAGTAATCAAAATACTTAAATTATCCCAGGGATTGTGTTTTATGTGTTTTAAATGCAAAACGAGCAAAAACAAACGAAAAACGATCAAAGTTTGCAATATTGGCAGTTTCAGTCCCCCAAGTTTCAAAATTTGTCAGAAATAGTCCCTATGCATTTATTTTGAAATAAAAGTCAACCCAAGTCCTTGAAAAATCAAAATCTATCAAAAACGGACTTTGGGTGATAAATTTGGAAAAGTTACATTTTGGTCCCTGGAGTTTGGAAATTTGCAGAAATAGTACCTGGGAATTTTGAAAATTGAAAAATTGAAAAATTGGTTTTTGGAATGTCTAACTTGGCAACATTGGTCCTTGGGTGTACTTTGGGATAAATACATTTTCAGTCCCTTGGTTTAGTAAAATTTCAACTTTGGTCCTTGTTTTTATTACAACCACAAACGGACCCTTGATAATTTCTTACAACCAAAACCAAATCCAATACCCCTCCCAATCCAGCCCACCTTATACCCTCAACCCACTAATCCAATTCCCAGCCCACTCCAATCAACCAGCCCACCACCACTTCTAAATAATAAAACAAACTCCCCCGTCCTTTTTCCTTCCCAGTCAACCAAGGTCAAACAACCATTCCCCCCCTCCAACTTGTAACCTGCTCCACCTCAGCTCCCATACCTCCCCATTGACTATCAAAGAAGACTCCAAAAGCCTTAATTACTCACTCTTGCCCACACTCCACCTCCATCTGACACTCAGAAGAAAAAATGGCGCCAAAAGTGTTTAAAGGGTCAAGATTGTTGATTGGTAATCCAATGGCTGAGGAGGCAGTTGGGATTCACTTCCTAGGGTTCCAAAACCCTAGTGAGTCCATATAAAGAGAAAGAGATGCAGCAGTGGTCCAGTGTGTAATTTTTAAGTTTAAATTGTAATCTTCTAATTTATGTAAAAGTTATCTTTCAAGTTCTGAATTATCTTGTATCCTTAGTAAATCAGTGTACTTTTAACTTTTGTTTAATGAAATCCAAGGTTTATGTCTAAATTAAACATTTTCATGTTTTAGTCTAATTTTTATGTGTACCTTAATTAGTGGTAAACTTGGTTCCTACTGATTCATAAGCTCACATTTAGCATTAGTAAGGTTTTTATAAGTTGTTTTGAGCACCAATTCTGCTTCAAGTTAAAGTTTCAAGATAACAAGAAAAATTAGTAAAAATAAAAATAAATCAAGAAAAATAAAAAAATAAAGAAGAAAGGCAAGCAGAGATGGTTGGAAGCTGAGCTTGGATGTGAATTGGGTATTAGAGCTCTGTGGAGAGCAATAGGAATGTCATTGGATCATAGTTCTTAGCTTTCTGCCTTGGAACACCTTGTAAGCAAAAATCCATCTTTTGCACTTTTCATTCTATCTTGGGTATTCAGCTATAATCTAAGTATTTTGTAGTTATTTAAGTTAGTTTAGTTGTAATATTGTTTGAATTTGAGATCTTATTTACTAGAAGTTGGTATAATCTTTGTTAAAGTTGAAACTGTCAACCTTAGTATAATAATAGTTCTTAGGTTTTAGTTGTAGTAAATGGTATTTGTGTGCTAGTTTAAGTTTGTTACATCATATTTCACCTCTGTACATCAGTTGGTTTGCTAAAATTTGTGATTTCCCTTGTAAAACTCAAAAGCAGTGTGTTGAAGGGGTGTTTGGAACAAGCTTTCAAGCATATCTCTTGTTGAAATTTGAAGTTTGTTTTGGTCCCATGATATCTCAGTAGTGTTAAATAGGTTAAATAGAACATAAAATTTGGTCTTACTCAACCAAAAGTCAAAAATCACACATGATCCACCATAGCAGTTGACTGTAGGGGTTTTGGAACATCAAACCTCACCATTTTTGTTGAAAAATTGTTCTTCTAGCCATCTTTAGTTGTAATATATCTTAACACATCAGTTTAAACCCATAATCATCAACCAAAGTTCAAGAAAGTCAACTGAGCTAGTTTTCCAATAAAGTCAAAATTTGCCATTTCAGATTTTCATCAAAATAGCATGATTTCTTTTGAATTTTGTGTTGTGAGTTGAGGGCTGAAATTTCTTGTGTGTATACTCTACCACCTGAACTTGAGAATTTCATAACTTCTATATTTTTGTGATTTTTTTCTTTGGACTAAAATACCCCTTGAAGTGGGCTGCAGGGCAAAGACCTGCTCTGTCTCAGCAGACTTAGCCCACTCACCCATCTTTGGTGCTAGTTTGTGGTCTACCCAGTGGGTCCCACACTTCACCCTTGGGTTCTCCCAACCCCCTCCTACCAGGGAGTGTCAATTGACCAGTAGTTTGACCTCTAAACTTGTGGACCCCACCTGGATTGGCTTCTTAAATCTGTCCCAAAACCTGTCTCAGAAATCCATAAGCCAACAGCTTATTTTTGATTATTGGCTTATTGAAGCTTCTTGTTTGGCTGAAACTTGCTTATTCTAGTTCATTAAACTCAGAGGAACCAAAATTTGTCATTGTGGACCCCACTTTCCTTCATTTGAGCTAAATACCTTCCACAATCAACAAAAGTCAACTGTGGGATCAATAAGCAATTCAAGTGCTTATTTCTTGGGTTAAAGTAAAAGTGTTTTTATTAAAAGTTGTTGTTTTTAGTATTTAATCAGTTTGGAAAAAGAAAAAACCAAAAAAATCAACTTTAATATTAGTGATAGCTTCTATTTAATAGGATTTATCATTTTATTTTTCTTTTTAGCTTATTTATAAGTAATATATCATTTTTATATTTTTAGAAATTCTATTTTAGGTTAAAGTAATTTTAGAAATTTTTCTAGATTTTTATTTTGTCTTTTAGTGGTTTTTATAATTAATTTTAGTTTAATTTAGTTTTAATTAATATTAAGTAATTAAATAGCATAATTATATTTTATAAAGTATAACCTAGTTTTTATAATTTTTTTAGCTTTTATTTTAGTTAAAATATTTTTATAAATTTTTCTAGAATTTTTACTGTTCATTTTCCATTTTTTATAATATAATTAGTTTAATTAGAAATTAATAAGTAATTAGATTAATAATTAGTTAATTAGTCTAAAAATACATAAAATAAACTTTTTATAATTTTTTAGGATTCCTGTAATGGTTAATTAGATTTATAAAATTTTTCTTAATTTTCTAAGCCTTTTTAGTATTTTTAATAATTCTAATTAGTTTAATCAGTAATAAATAGATAATTAGTAATTAATTAATAATAAATAATTAAATAGTGTAAAAATAGTTTTTATTTTTCTTAAAATTTTCTTTAATTATTAGAATTGTAAAAATATTAATTTTACACTTGTAACCCTCTCCGTTCATCAGTTGTACTTTTTGTTTTGTTCGTCTGTATATGTTTTTTAATTAAAACGTACGTTTTTAGGTTTTGACTCAAATCTTTGTAATCTAAATTCTCGTAATCAATCACGTAGCTTTCCTAAGCTATAGTTGTTAATAATTTCCAAATAATTCTGATCATAACCCTTTTCTGTGAATAATCACCCGATCACGAATACGCTAAAGTTACAATTCACACTTCAACGGGACTTAACGACCTGGTGATACCTTATATTACCCGGAGCATTGATCTAGGCTATTTGACTTTGTTGACCATTCCTTGGTCAATATAAGTTGGTGGTTTAGCGTCAATCAATTTTTGGCGCCGCTGCCGGGGAAGTGTGCGCGTTTCTATAGCGTTATTTGAGATTAGTGTTATCTCACCTCATTCACTGTACAAATACCACCACTTGTGTATATTTTCAAAATCAAAATACAAAAAAGTCATTAACACTTTTCCTAAAGTGTTAAAACACCAAAAAAATTAAAAACAACAAAACAAATCGTAACGTTTTCTGATTCGGTTTTCTTTCAAGATGATTCTTAAAGAGAAACGATTTTGGTAAACGAGACGATACCAAAAATATTTTCCAAAAGTTTTTAAACCCATACACAAAACACAAAAACATCCGTCTTTTCTTGTGAATAATAATAAATACATAAAAACCAACCGTCGCAAACCAAGACAGAACACCTACCAACTGGGGGTGTGAACATAATAAGTTCCCAAACGAAAGATAAAAACTTGCCTTTGTATCCCTGTAGGTGGTGTACCTTTCTTAAAGAAGCCACTTGCTTGTGATTATTGGTTTAAGTTCACTGTTGATTTACCTCGATTTTTGTTTTGATTGGTTTTTATCTCTAGTGCATGCGCACTCGTTCTTCAAGGTCCACGAGCCCATTACATGAGCTTGTTCGGAAACCTAGAAGACCTCGCCGACGTTCAGCACCAACAGTCGGATCTGAGATCCGTACTGTTGCCACACCCACTGTCACCATGGCGGAAGACCGCCCCATGTGTGAGCTTCTCCAAGCACCCATCGAGGGTTACCGAGATGCCATTGTTGTTCCAGCCATCGTGGCTGATAGTTTTGAGCTCAAAACCGGGTTACTCAATCTTGTAACCTCAAGTCAATTCTACAGTTTTGAGAGGGACGATCCTCATGCTCATATTCGATGGTTCAATAAAATCACATCGACCATCAAGTACAAAAATGTCCCGTGTGAAGCAATAAAACTTCTTCTCTTCCCATTCTCCTTGGAGGGACAAGCCCGAATTTGGCTTGAAAAACAACCTCCACGATCTATTGAGACTTGGGAAGATCTTGTCAAAAAGTTTGTGAATGAATTCTTCCCACCTTCCAAGACCACGAGTCTTAAGAACGAAATCACCAAGTTCACTCAAAAATATGATGAATCTTTAGGTGAAGCGTGGGATCGTTTCAAAGAATTACTTCGCAAGTGTCCACATCATGGTTTCTCTGAGTTGATGCAACTCGATACTTTTTACAATGGCGTGAGCCAAGCTGATCAGGATTCTCTCAATGCCTCCGCGGGAGGTAATTTCTTGAGTAGAACCACAAAAGAAGCTTTGCAAATAATAGAAAACAAGTCCAAGGTCCGCTCTACACGAAGCAAACCAATTGTTTCTCAAATCAATGCGGGACCTTCTACTTCATCTTCTGTGGGTCAATCTAGCACGGATGCTAAGATTGACAAGCTCACTGAAGCGATCCAAGCTTTGGTTCTCGCCCAAACAAAGAAAGTTTCATTTCCACAACATCCTTCACCTGCTGAGGTTAAAAAAGTGGAAGTCTGTGTAACTTGTGGTGGGCCGCATGCCTACTACAATTGCACAGCTACTGATGGTACTCCATACGAAGCTCATGCTGTAGCGGGGTCCCAAAATCAAGGAGGCAATCAATATCGCCCTCCTATGGACCCTAGCTATCGTCCTCAACATCATTATCCTGGACCTCCTGATTTTAATCAAAACCAAAATGTCCAAAACCGTGGCCAAAATCAAAATAGAGTGAACCAAGGTTATCAAAACCATGGTAACTTCAATCAGGGTCACGGTTTTCACAATCAAAACCAAGGGTTCCAAAATCAGGGTTTCCAACATCAAAATCAAGGAAACTTTAATCGGAACCAAGGTCAGGGTAATTTCAATCCGGGATACTTTCATGGGAACAACAACCCTAATCAGGGTAATTTTCAAAATCAAGGTCCCAATCCGAACAATCGAGCTCCAAATATTCCTCATCCGAATCAAGCCATTGTTCCAACCGGGCCTTCATCTGACGAGTTGTTGAAACAATTCATGAAGTCCCAAGAAGAGTTGAACAAGTTGCTGGTCAGCCAGATTTCTGACATCAAGAAGTCTTTAAATGATCGACCCTCGGGCTCAGGTACTACTTTATCGAGCAACACGATCGCTAACCCGAGGGACGATGCTAAGGCGATCACAACACGAAGTGGTGCTTTATATGATGAACCCGCGATTCCTACTACCTCTTCTTCCTCTCCTCCAAAGGTAGTGAATCGTGAACCTGAGGTGACAAAGGACAAGGTGCAAATCCCTAGCCCACGAAGTACAGCACACGTCCAACCTCAGGTTATTCCTGAAACCAGATGTAAGCCTGGAGTTGTCTTTGAACCACCAGAAACTCCAGTGGACAACCCTAAATCCAAAACTTCTATTCCCTATCCATCACGTCTCAGTGAACAAAAGCTCCGCGAAAAAGCTAATCACCAAATGGATAAATTTTTCCAAATCTTCCAAGATTTGCATTTTGATATCAGCTTCGCGGACGCTATTCTCTTGATGCCCAAGTTTGCATCGACAATCAAAAATCTGTTGAGTAATAAAGAAAAATTATTTGAGATAGCAAGAACTCCTCTGAATGAGAACTACTCTGCGGTTCTTTTGAAAAAGCTTCCTGAAAAGCTTGGAGATCCCGGGAAATTTCTCATTCCTTGTACTTTCCCGGGTATGGTTGATTGCTTCGCCTTAGCCGATCTAGGTGCTAGCATTAACCTAATGCCATATTCTGTGTGGATGAAACTCTCTCTTCCTGAACTTACCCCCACATGCATGACTTTAGAGCTTGCCGATCGTTCGATTTCTCGTCCCATTGGCATTGCCGAGGACGTATTCGTTAAAGTGGGGAAGTTCCATTTTCCGGCAGATTTTGTGATTGTTGACTTTGATGCCGATTCAAGGGTCCCTCTCATTCTTGGGCGGGGATTCCTTAGAACTGGCGAGCTCTTATCGATGTATTTGAGCATGAGATCACATTACGTGTTGGAACGGAAGCCATAACCTTCAACCTAAATCAAACTTCGAGATACTCCTCCATCTTCCTGTTCGACCTCGAGAGGGATATTCTCCTGCTTGAAAAATTGTTAAACGAGGATCCCTCTCATCTTCCTGTTCTACCACAACAACTTCATAAAGAGGAGGTAAAAAATGTTGAGAAAACTGATGACTTCCCCGAGGTTGAACTTAAGGACTTGCCGCCTCATCTTGAATATGCATTTCTGGAGGGTGATGATAAATTACCCGTCATAATTGCCAAAGACTTAAGTGATGAGGAAAAGGCTGCTCTTATCAAGGTTTTGAAGTCTCATAAACAAGCAATTGCTTGGCGACTCTCTGACATCAAGGGCATTGACCCTGAATTTTGTACACACAAGATTTTAATGGAGGACGACTTCAAACCTACAGTCCAACAACAAAGAAGGGTGAATCCAAAAATTCACGAGGTTATCAAACAAGAGGTTTTAAAACTTCTTGATGCCGGATTGATTTACCCTATCTCGGACAGTCCTTGGGTCAGCCCAATCCATTGTGTTCCAAAAAAGGGTGGCATTACTGTTGTCACAAATGAGGAGAATGAGTTGATTCCAACTCGTTTGGTTACGGGTTGGCGCGTCTGCATTGATTATCGTAAATTGAATGACGCCACCCGTAAGGATCATTTTCCTCTGCCCTTTATGGATCAGATGCTCGAGAGATTAGCGGGGAATGAGTATTATTGCTTCCTCGATGGTTTCTCGGGTTACTTTCAGATTCCCATTGACCCGCAAGACCAAGAAAAGACCACTTTTACGTGCCCCTATGGAACTTTCGCATATAAACGTATGCCATTTGGCTTATGTAATGCTCCGGGCACGTTTCAAAGATGTATGATGGCCATTTTTTCCGACATGATCGGGAAAAGTATGGAGGTCTTTATGGACGATTTTTCGGTCATTGGGGATTCGTTCCAATCATGTCTCTCCCATTTAGACAGCATGCTAAAACGTTGTGAAGACACAAAGTTATGTCTAAATTGGGAGTAGAGTCACTTTATGGTCAAAGAGGGCATTGTCCTCGGCCATAAAATTTCAAAAAACGGGATTGAGGTTGACAGAGCCAAAGTGGACGTCATTGCAAAATTGCCTCATCCCACGACTGTGAAAGGTGTTAGGAGCTTTTTGGGTCACGACGGTTTCTATCGTAGGTTTATTCAAGATTTTTCTAAAATCGCCCGGCCTATGACCCATATCCTCGAAAAGGATGCTCCTTTTATCTTCTCCCCTGAGTGCATCGAAGCCTTTGAAACATTAAAGAAAAGGCTTACCGAGGCACCGATTCTTGTTGCCCCCGATTGGGACTTGCCCTTCGAGCTCATGTGTGATGCTAGTGATTATGCGATAGGGGCAGTCTTGGGGCAACGCAAAACAAAACATTTTCAGCCTATACACTATGCCAGCAAGACTATGACCGAGGCTCAAAGTCATTACACCACCACTGAAAAAGAAATATTAGCTGTGGTGTATGCTTTTGAAAAATTCCGGCCATACTTGATACTGACTAAAAGCATAGTGTATACGGATCATTCGGCTTTGAAGTATCTATTTGCAAAACAAGATGCAAAGCCGAGACTCCTCCGATGGGTTCTCCTCCTTCAGGAATTTGATATCACCCTTCGTGATAAAAAAGGAGCTGAGAACCTAGCTGCTGATCATCTCTCCCGTCTTGAAAACCCTCACCAAAATGCTTTTGAGAAAAAGGAAATAAATGAAACATTTCCTCTCGAGACCCTCAATGTGGTTTCATTTCGTGGAGACTCGATTACCCCATGGTTTGCCGACTTTGCAAACTATCTTGCGGGTAACTTCATTGTGAAAGGGATGTCGTCCCAACAAAAAAATAAATTTTTCAAAGATGTAAAACATTACTTTTGGGACGACCCCTACTTGTTCAAAATATACGCGGATCAAGTCATCCGGCGGTGTGTGTATGGTCAGGAAGCCGCTGAAATTTTAAAGGCTTGCCATGCTGGTCCCACGGGGGGCCACCACAATCCTAACTACACCGCCAAAAAGGTGTTTGATTCGGCTTCTATTGGCCCTCGATTTACAAGGATGCCCAAGAATTGGTCAAGTCCTGTGACGCTTGTCAGCGTCACGGGAATATTTCACAAAAGAATAAAATGCCTCAGAATGCAATTCAAGTTTGTGAAATTTTTGATATCTGGGGCATCGACTTTATGGGGCCATTTCCATCCTCTCACGACAACAAATACATACTCGTGGCAGTTGACTACTTGTCAAAATGGGTTGAAGCGAAAGCTTTACCCACAAATGATGCCCGAGTAGTTGTGAAATTCCTAAAAGCTCTTTTTGCCCGATTCGGAACTCCACGTGCTATTATTAGCGATCGTGGTACGCACTTCTGTAATGACAAATTTGACAAAGTCATGCAAAAATACGGTGTGACTCACCGTCTTTCTACTGCGTACCACCCTCAAACGAGTGGACAAGTCGAAGTTTCCTATCGGGGCATCAAAAGAATTTTAGAAAGAACTGTAGGTGAAAATCGTGCATCGTGGTCGGATAAATTAGATGATGCACTTTGGGCTTTCCGTATGGCTTACAAAACACCCATTGGGTGTACGCCTTATAAACTTGTGTACGGGAAAGCGTGCCATCTTCCGATCGAGCTTGAGCATAAAGCCTATTGGGCTCTCAAGCATGCCAATTTCGACCTCAAAACGGCGGGTGATCATAGGAAATTTCAACTCAATGAATTAAACGAACTTCGTGATCAAGCTTACGAGAACTCTTTGATCTACAAAGAAAAGACAAAGAAGATTCATGACTCAAAAATCAAAAACCGCGTCTTTAACGTTGGTGATCGAGTCCTTCTTTTCAACTCTAGACTCAAGATCTTCTCGGGAAAGCTCAAAACCCGATAGACTGGTCCATTCACTATCACAAAAGTTTATCCTTATGGCACCGTCGAATTATCTCAAAATGACGGTCCTAATTTCAAAGTGAATGGACATCGTTTAACGCACTACTTTGGAGAGGACATACCATCCATGGTTGTCCCGGATCTCCAAACTTTCCCCAAGGACAATTGAATTCGGGGATCGAGTCAAGCTAGCGACTCGATGAACAAAAATTAGCAACATATATGGGTTTTCACCCGTATCTCTGATTTCCTTCTACTTTCTACCACCCAGTGTGGGGGAATGGCCAACCCCCCGCTATTTGAAAAATGTATATATGTATATAAGTAAAAAAAAAAAAAAAATTATATATGTAGAAATAAAGTGAATTTGGTATTTCCGCAGTTAGATTCGAATCTTGGCTTTTTACGTTCATAGCTTCGGCATAATAGCCGGGACTTTGAATATTGAGAACAATATTCATTTCTAAGTGTGGGGGGGAAATTCTAGCGAATTTTGTCGCAAAATACTTTCAAATACCCCCATTTTTTGCCAGAATTTTCAAAAATTTTTCACTTTATTTCAAAATTTTTGTGGTAATTGATGCGTGGGAATCGCACCTTGCTTTACCTCTCGAGGGATCTCGAGAAGCTTACAACCCCCACCAGGCAGTGTACCTGATCGTTGTAGTATAGTATAGTGACAAGTACCTGGGGATTGATCGTTCAGCTTAGGAATAGTGTCGCTAGGATTAGAAAACCTAATTAATAGTTCTAGAGGTGAAAGATGATTATTTTTTTGTATTTTTATATTTTTATTAAAGCAAATAAAATCTCGGGTTTTGAAGGAGTGGGCGGAATTAGTTGCTAATCAACTAACCCAAAGCTAAGATGCAATCAAAATAAAATAATAAAAATGAAATTAAACTAATTAAACTAAGGTTGTGAGCAGTAATTGGAGAAATTGTGTTTACTTAGACTTCACTACTCCCTAGATATCTTTTACATGTTAATTACTTGTTACACTTGTATGAATGACGGGTTGTATTCCTTAATACCATTCGTGGAGTGGCATACATAACTCCCCAACTCTATGAGCTCTTATCTCCTCCTACACCATGACCCAGCACAACTATAGGGATTGTAAACAGTGGCTCATGCATTAAATACAACCAATAAAGACCTAGTACGCCTCGGTTCATGTTTCTTAAGACGTTCAAGCATGTTACCATTTGGAGATCTGCCAGTTTTCTTAAGCCTAACATATAAATCATTCATTCAAAACAAGAATAGACAAGTAATCAACACATAATCAACATCTAGGTTTCATTAGATCTAAGCAAACACAAGAGAGATCTAGCCAAGCATAATGGAATTGAGACAAGAACAAGAGATAAACAACCAACACATAGACATATTGATTGAATTGAAAGTACACTTATCTCAATTACAATGCAAGGTCTCAAGGGTTTGGAACCCTTGAAAAACCTGTGAAAGAGGCACCAAAATCGTCTTTAGGGTTTCACCAAAACTTCTCTCTCTTTAATGAAAAAACTAGAAAACTATATATAGGAAAATCGTTCTGACGGCGTCAAGAGTTAAATCTGACGCCGTCAACTCGCCGCCATAAACTTCCTCGGACGCCCTAGATCCACTTGTGACGGCCTATGTGACGCCGTCACCACCTTCGGTATTTTATTCTTGGCCACTTTGACGCCGTCACCTCTCCATCTGACGCCGTCACCAGCTACGGTAAATTATTCTTCATGTCTGATGCCGTCAAGCTTTTGATCTTGACGCCGTCACCTTGTATTTTCAGCTTGGATTTTTGGTACTTTGCCGTTTTCTTCACTTTATGCTCCAAAAACGTCCAAAATAGCCTCTTTTCCAGAATTCACTCTCCAAACACCTAAAATCACAAAAGGAACGATTTAGGGCAATATTTGATCAAATAAAGTCGGATTCGGGCTTAAATGACCCCCTAAAAACGGATCATTTTTCGCCTCATCATATACCCTTACACTTGAGATTTGCTTGTCCTCAAGCAAATGAGCTTTTATTCTACTCAAAAGACAAGTTAGGGGTCATTTAACACTAATATAAAAGTAATTACAACAAATAATCGTTCCACTAAAGACCAATAGACAAGCACGGAGGTCATACACAAGCACCTCACAAATAGTGTTTAGATACTCACATCTCTCGGGTGTAATAAAGTAATATAACATTATGGAAATGGAAGATATCTCTCACTACCTGTCATAGCAAAATAGATTACCATAGGCTTGGGAAAGGATCAAACCTCCACCACATGGCGTAAGCACCTAGGATAAACTATCAAAGAGGTCTTTTTAAAGGGTTATAACGTTAGGTGTAGGGATATGAATTACACGGTTTTGTTGGATAAAGGGAGTTTTACTGGTGGCGAGTTAACAATCTTAGTTAATTACATGTACAAGATGGCGTTGCTAAGCCAAGACTAGACTCGACTTAAGCTAATAAATGAAAAATAACAAAAACATAAAATGAACATAGAATAAAAACGGGATGGTAGTCCGTATGTTTTTTTCTCTTCTTTTTTTTTTTCTTTTTTTTTTCTTTTCTATTTTTTTTTCTTTTTCTTGATTTTTTCGATTTTTTTTTTTTTTTTTTTTTTTTTTTTTTTTTTTTTTTTTTTCATACACTCTTTACCCTACCATCCAAAATAATACATCATAGGGGATGAGAATTCCCCTTACACTTGAATCTTTACATACTTTACATTAAACTAATCTAATGACTCGAATTAAGAAAATCAAAACACTTGGAGCACTTTTAAGATTAACGTACATATGGGGGTAATAATATGATGTTCTTCCCCATTACTCCATAAAATAAGTACTTACCCATGAGTCCCAATCGTCCCAAAACAATATGTACAAGGATATGACTCGACTTAGCAACCATGTAATCAATTAGAAAGTTAACTTAGGGTTTAACAAATAACAATAATGCACTAAAAATGAGCGCATACACGGAAGGCTAAGGCGATTTGGGTGTACATTTAAGTGGGGTGTAACAAATTCTTCCTTTAAGTAAGATGCTTAAAGTTAGAAACGAAAAGATAGGCTCGGAGGGGTGTACTAGGGGTATCGTGTACTAAAAATGAGTACAACGCTAAGGGTGTGGGAAAAATTAGTTGACTTAACTAGCCAAGTAATATGACTTAAATGGTCAAGTAATTATAATACGGGTTTAACACAAGGGTGATCCTAATGCGTCTTATCATGTAGTAAATCCTACTACACGAATGTAGTCTCACTAGCGGTCTCGGGATGCATCACTAACGCAAGTTCTAGAATCTAAATGCTACCGGTACACTCATAAGCACCAATAATGAATGCTTTTCCTATCAAATCTAAAGGCGAACCTCACATTTTTGGGTGGAAAATTTTTCTGAATATACGGTTATGTGCTAGTCATACAATCTCCTATCCATGAGACGCTTGCTATGGCTAAAGTTTCACTCCTAAATGTTGTAAAAAATTTTAAATTTGGCGCTAAAATTACACTAACAAGTATTTCTCATAGTTTTATTACACATCTACTGTCAAACAAAACAAACTCAAGCGAAAGTGCATATGTAAGGTATCATCTTTTTACCCTCCTCTTACACTTAAGATGAACATTGTCCCCAATGTTCAAGTAAAGAATGTAAAAGTTAAAAAGTAAGGAGAATGAAATCAAATACTCCCCTGATTCGCTCGGTATGGATTTTAGGTTGGCCAGGTTAAATCTTCCTCCAAGAAAACGAACAATCAAAGCTTCCCTTCCAGAATATAAATCATCTTCTTGTCACAAATAACCTGTAAATCCTGACAACAATAGACAAGGCAACCTCGCGTAAAATCGGCGGCATCCTATATAAGTTACTAAATCCTAGAAAGCAAAGTAAGATATAATGCTTGTGGAATGAAGTTTGCAGATTTCCTGGAGATTATAAAACTTAATAATTCACAAAAACCATAAGACTCCGTTAGAAAAACAAAACCGATAAAATTTCCAGATTTTAACTCCTGACGCCGTCAAGAGCAATATCCTGACGCCGTCAGAATGGACCTGCAGAAATTCTTATGTTAAGTTTCTGGAAAATTTCTGGAAAAACTTTGTCCTACTTCCTGGAAAATCCTGCAAAACTTCATTATGACTCAATACAAGCATTTGACTCTAACAAATACGAATATACATGTTCATTAAATATTGTGGAGAATCATGATCGGTTTGTTTCTTAAAAACATATTTGGGGTTTCTCCTTACACTTATCTTTTGCAAAAATACCTTTAGGTTGAAGTTAAGACTAGGCTAAACAACATAGTAAAGTATTTTCACGTTTTATTTTAGAAGCATGATCAACCAACAATAAAAACAAAGCATGCATACGGAAGCAAATAACAATCAAACTAATAAAATGACACAAAACATGGGTTGCCTCCCAAGAAGCGCTTGTTTTTGTTCAAGTCACGAGCCTGACTCTACCCTTATTTCACGGATAAAGGTAAGGTTTTCCCTACACTTAGGATTAAGTGCGGGTGAAAGTAGCGGTACACACCCTTAGGGTGGAAATATGCCATGTGAGGAAAGAGTGGTGAGTGAATTATATGCTCAAATGGGTGTGCTCCTATCATCATAACATTACCTAGTTCACTTTGGTCAATGGGTGAGTTGAAGTTTTCTCCTAAGAAGGGATCATTTTCAATCAACTTCAAGAGACTCCTAGTTGGGAATCCGTCTTGACCTAATAAACCCGGTTTAAACCCATAATGTTTCTTACGATCAATCATGAATGAGTGATGTAAGTATGTAAGGTCATGGTTCACTCCTATGTCAACTTCCTCTCTACAAGGCTTAGAGTCTACTACCTTTATCTTAAGACTACCCGAACTATATGGTTTGATGGGTGGATCGGAACCTATTTCAATTCCTAAATTCACATCCAAGGATGGAAGATTAGGTAACGGTTTTGGTTGAGGCTCCGGTTCATCAAAACTAGGAACTTCCCTAGAACTAAGGGTAAGGTTATCATTATAAGCATTCAAACCTATATCCTCTAGTTGTGTTTGGTTCAAGGGTTCTAACTCTATTGGGGTTCCTATAGTCTCTTTTACTTCTTCCGGGTAAGCCACGGGCGGTGTGTGTGCCTCAAATGATGGTAGGATTTGTGGGGTACTTGGTGGGCTTACGTTACTTACCTCATCCTCCATTTTATCTAGATTACCTATGTGTTTGCTTTGTACTATGGCTTCAGGTGACATCCACACAGGTATCCCTAAGTAATCATCCCCAGATAAACTTCCTGTTTGCTCCATCAAACTTGTTTTTGATTGATTTGTGATGTTGTTTGTTGGGTTGTCTACTCTATAATAATATTGGGCACAGTTTTCTATGGTATCCCACGCTTCTTCATCATTTAATTCCCTAGGGCCCCCATTTGCAAAATCATCGATGCGCATTTGGTCACATTGGCAGACACGATAGTAAAAGGTTTCGGTTAGGGATGCTAAAGAGAAACTATGATGAGGGAATTTTCGAAGTAAAATTTTAAAACGAGTCCATGCATCATATATGGGTTCATCTCGATATTGTTTGAAATTCGAGATTTCAATAGGGTAGAATGGCCTTTGTGGTTGGTGGTATGGTGGATTCGCGTACTCCATAATGGTGAACGGAAGAGTCAATGGAAATTACGAACAAACACACAAAGAAAAAGATAGACTAAAGAAGACCTAAAAATAAAAATAAAATCTTACTAGAAAGGAATCTAGCAAGTAGACCTAATAAAAAGAAATTCTAACCTAGACAATAACTATTCCCCAGGCTGCGGCGCCAAAAACTTGATGCGTGGGAATCGCACCTTGCTTTACCTCTCGAGGGATCTCGAGAAGCTTACAACCCCCACCAGGCAGTGTACCTGATCGTTGTAGTATAGTATAGTGACAAGTACCGGGGGATTGATCGTTCAGCTTAGGAATAGTGTCGCTAGGATTAGAAAGCCTAATTAATAGTTCTAGAGGTGAAAGATGATTATTTTTTTGTATTTTTATATTTTTATTAAAGCAAATAAAATCTCGGGTTTTGAAGGAGTGGGCGGAATTAGTTGCTAATCAACTAACCCAAAGCTAAGATGCAATCAAAATAAAATAATAAAAATGAAATTAAACTAATTAAACTAAGGTTGTGAGCAGTAATTGGAGAAATTGTGTTTACTTAGACTTCACTACTCCCTAGATATCTTTTACATGTTAATTACTTGTTACATTTGTATGAATGACGGGTTGTATTCCTTAATACCATTCGTGGAGTGGCATACATAACTCCCCAACTCTATGAGCTCTTATCTCCTCCTACACCATGACCCAGCACAACTATAGGGATTGTAAACAGTGGCTCATGCATTAAATACAACCAATAAAGACCTAGTACGCCTCGGTTCATGTTTCTTAAGACGTTCAAGCATGTTACCATTTGGAGATCTGCCAGTTTTCTTAAGCCTAACATATAAATCATTCATTCAAAACAAGAATAGACAAGTAATCAACACATAATCAACATCTAGGTTTCATTAGATCTAAGCAAACACAAGAGAGATCTAGCCAAGCATAATGGAATTGAGACAAGAACAAGAGATAAACAACCAACACATAGACATATTGATTGAATTGAAAGTACACTTATCTCAATTACAATGCAAGGTCTCAAGGGTTTGGAACCCTTGAAAAACCTGTGAAAGAGGCACCAAAATCGTCTTTAGGGTTTCACCAAAACTTCTCTCTCTTTAATGAAAAAACTAGAAAACTATATATAGGAAAATTGTTCTGACGGCGTCAAGAGTTAAATCTGACGCCGTCAACTCGCCGCCATAAACTTCCTCGGACGCCCTAGATCCACTTGTGACGGCCTATGTGACGCCGTCACCACCTTCGGTATTTTATTCTTGGCCACTTTGATGCCGTCACCTCTCCATCTGACGCCGTCACCAGCTACGGTAAATTATTCTTCATGTCTGACGCCGTCAAGCTTTTGATCTTGACGCCGTCACCTTGTATTTTCAGCTTGGATTTTTGGTACTTTGCCGTTTTCTTCACTTTATGCTCCAAAAACGTCCAAAATAGCCTCTTTTCCAGAATTCACTCTCCAAACACCTAAAATCACAAAAGGAACGATTTAGGGCAATATTTGATCAAATAAAGTCGGATTCGGGCTTAAATGACCCCCTAAAAACGGATCATTTTTCGCCTCATCAGTAATCAGTCCGCCTTGTCTAAGCGACAAAAGGGATTGGCTAGTCCAGGAGCAAACGGCTCTTGGTAAAGGCATCTCAAATCCGTTTACGGCTTGCAATTTGCCCAAAATTGTACGGTTCCTCAACTCCCCAAAAACAAATGAGTTGGCTAGCCCACAAGATTATGGCTTGTGGTAAAGGCCGTGGAAAAACCATAATTGGTAATCAGCTCACCAAGATGTTGACTATTCCATCAAGAGCTGGCTAGTCCAGGAGCAAACGGCTCCTGGTAAAGACAAATCAAATCCGTTGACAGCTGGTGGTTTGCTCAAAATCACACGGTTATCAGGTGTGCCACAGTTCTTACACCTGGCTACTCCAGAAGTGATGGCTTTTGGTAAAGAGTTTAAAATCCATCAAGTTTTCCAAAAATATTGCTAGGGACTAGCAATAGTTTAGTGTGGGGGATTGATGAGTGCGCAAACACTCATCATTTTTATCGTATTTAAACTGCCAAAACATACAAAAACAATCGAAAATTAATCAAAATACTTAAATTATCCCAGGGATTGTGTTTTATGTGTTTTAAATGCAAAACGAGCAAAAACAAACGAAAAATGATCAAAGTTTGCAATATTGGCAGTTTCAGTCCCCCAAGTTTCAAAATTTGTCAGAAATAGTCCCTATGCATTTATTTTGAAATAAAAGTCAACCCAAGTCCTTGAAAAATCAAAATCTATCAAAAACGGACTTTGGGTGATAAATTTGGAAAAGTTACATTTTGGTCCCTGGAGTTTGGAAATTTGCAGAAATAGTACCTGGGAATTTTGAAAATTGAAAAATTGAAAAATTGGTTTTTGGAATGTGTAACTTGGCAACATTGGTCCTTGGGTGTACTTTGGGATAAATACATTTTCAGTCCCTTGGTTTAGTAAAATTTCAACTTTGGTCCTTGTTTTTATTACAACCACAAACGGACCCTTGATAATTTCTTACAACCAAAACCAAATCCAATACCCCTCCCAATCCAGCCCACCTTATACCCTCAACCCACTAATCCAATTCCCAGCCCACTCCAATCAACCAGCCCACCACCACTTCTAAATAATAAAACAAACTCCCCCGTCCTTTTTCCTTCCCAGTCAACCAAGGTCAAACAACCATTCCCCCCTCCAACTTGTAACCTGCTCCACCTCAGCTCCCATACCTCCCCATTGACTATCAAAGAAGACTCCAAAAGCCTTAATTACTCACTCTTGCCCACACTCCACCTCCATCTGACACTCAGAAGAAAAAATGGCGCCAAAAGTGTTTAAAGGGTCAAGATTGTTGATTGGTAATCCAATGGCTGAGGAGGCAGTTGGGATTCACTTCCTAGGGTTCCAAAACCCCAGTGAGTCCATATAAAGAGAAAGAGATGCAGCAGTGGTCCAATGTGTAATTTTTAAGTTTAAATTGTAATCTTCTAATTTATGTAAAAGTTATCTTTCAAGTTCTGAATTATCTTGTATCCTTAGTAAATCAGTGTACTTTTAACTTTTGTTTAATGAAATCCAAGGTTTATGTCTAAATTAAACATTTTCATGTTTTAGTCTAATTTTTATGTGTACCTTAATTAGTGGTAAACTTGGTTCCTACTGATTCATAAGCTCACATTTAGCATTAGTAAGGTTTTTATAAGTTGTTTTGAGCACCAATTCTGCTTCAAGTTAAAGTTTCAAGAAAACAAGAAAAATTAGTAAAAATAAAAATAAATCAAGAAAAATAAAAAAATAAAGAAGAAAGGCAAGCAGAGATGGTTGGAAGCTGAGCTTGGATGTGAATTGGGTATTAGAGCTCTGTGGAGAGCAATAGGAATGTCATTGGATCATAGTTCTTAGCTTTCTGCCTTGGAACACCTTGTAAGCAAAAATCCATCTTTTGCACTTTTCATTCTATCTTGGGTATTCAGCTATAATCTAAGTATTTTGTAGTTATTTAAGTTAGTTTAGTTGTAATATTGTTTGAATTTGAGATCTTATTTACTAGAAGTTGGTATAATCTTTGTTAAAGTTGAAACTGTCAACCTTAGTATAATAATAGTTCTTAGGTTTTAGTTGTAATAAATGGTATTTGTGTGCTAGTATAAGTTTGTTACATCATATTTCACCTCTGTACATCAGTTGGTTTGTTAAAATTTGTGATTTCCCTTGTAAAACTCAAAAGCAGTGTGTTGAAGGGGTGTTTGGAACAAGCTTTCAAGCATATCTCTTGTTGAAATTTGAAGTTTGTTTTGGTCCCATGATATCTCAGTAGTGTTAAATAGGTTAAATAGAACATAAAATTTGGTCTTACTCAACCAAAAGTCAAAAATCACACATGATCCACCATAGCAGTTGACTGTAGGGGTTTTGGAACATCAAACCTCACCATTTTTGTTGAAAAATTGTTCTTCTAGCCATATTTAGTTGTAATATATCTTAACACATCAGTTTAAACCCATAATCATCAACCAAAGTTCAAGAAAGTCAACTGAGCTAGTTTTCCAATAAAGTCAAAATTTGCCATTTCAGATTTTCATCAAAATAGCATGATTTCTTTTGAATTTTGTGTTGTGAGTTGAGGGCTGAAATTTCTTGTGTGTATACTCTACCACCTAAACTTGAGAATTTCATAACTTCTATATTTTTGTGATTTTTTTCTTTGGACTAAAATACCCCTTGAAGTGGGCTGCAGGGCAAAGACCTGCTCTGTCTCAGCAGACTTAGCCCACTCACCCATCTTTGGTGCTAGTTTGTGGTCTACCCAGTGGGTCCCACACTTCACCCTTGGGTTCTCCCAACCCCCCTCCTACCAGGGAGTGTCAATTGACCAGTAGTTTGACCTCTAAACTTGTGGACCCCACCTGGACTGGCTTCTTAAATCTGCCCCAAAACCTGTCTTAGAAATCCATAAGCCAACAGCTTATTTGTGATTATTGGCATATTGAAGCTTCTTGTTTGGCTGAAACTTGCTTATTCTAGTTCATTAAACTCAGAGGAACCAAAATTTGTCATTGTGGACCCCACTTTCCTTCATTTGAGCTAAATACCTTCCACAGTCAACAAAAGTCAACTGTGGGATCAATAAGCAATTCAAGTGCTTATTTCTTGGGTTAAAGTAAAAGTGTTTTTATTAAAAGTTGTTGTTTTTAGTATTTAATCAGTTTGGAAAAAGAAAAAACCAAAAAAATCAACTTTAATATTAGTGATAACTTCTATTTAATAGGATTTATCATTTTATTTTTCTTTTTAGCTTCTTTATAAGTAATATATCATTTTTATATTTTTAGAAATTCTATTTTAGGTTAAAGTAATTTTAGAAATTTTTCCAGATTTTATTTTGTCTTTTAGTGGTTTTTATAATTAATTTTAGTTTAATTTAGTTTTAATTAATATTAAGTAATTAAATAGCATAATTATATTTTATAAAGTATAACCTAGTTTTTATAATTTTTTTAGCTTTTATTTTAGTTAAAATATTTTTATAAATTTTTCTAGAATTTTTACTGTTCATCTTCCATTTTTTATAATATAATTAGTTTAATTAGAAATTAATAAGTAATTAGATTAATAATTAGTTAATTAGTTTAAAAATACATAAAATAAACTTTTTATAATTTTTTAGGATTCCTGTAATGGTTAATTAGATTTATAAAATTTTTCTTAATTTTATAAGCCTTTTTAGTATTTTTAATAATTCTAATTAGTTTAATCAGTAATAAATAGATAATTAGTAATTAATTAATAATAAATAATTAAATAGTGTAAAAATAGTTTTTATTTTTCTTAAAATTTTATTTAATTATTAGAATTGTAAAAATATTAATTTTACACTTGTAACCCTCTCCGTTCATCAGTTGTACTTTTTGTTTTGTTCGTCTGTATACGTTTTTTAATTAAAACGTACGTTTTTAGGTTTTGGCTCAAATCTTTGTAATCTAAATTCTCGTAATCAATCACGTAGCTTTCCTAAGCTATATTTGTTAATAATTTCCAAATAATTCTGATCATAACCCTTTTCTGTGAATAATCACCCGATCACGAATACGCTAAAGTTACAATTCACACTTCAACGGGACTTAACGACCTGGTGATACCTTATATTACCCGGAGCATTGATCTAGGCTATTTGACTTTGTTGACCATTCCTTGGTCAATATAAGTTGGTGGTTTAGCGTCAATCAGGGACCTACATTTTGAGCTTATGTGCGATGCTAGTGATTTTGCCATAGGTGCGGTTTTGGGGCAACGAAAAGCAAAATACTTTCAGCCTATACATTATGCAAGCAAAACTATGACCGAGGCTCAAAGTCATTACACCACCATTGAAAAAGAACTATTAGCTGTGGTGAATGCCTTTGAAAAATTCTGGCCATACTTAATACTGACCAAATGCGTAGTGTATATGGATCACTTGGCTTTTAAGTACCTATTTGCAAAACAACATGCAAAGCCGAGGCTACTCCGTTGGGTTCTCCTCCTCCAAGAATTTTATATCATTATCCGTGATAAAAAAGGATCTGAGAACCTTGTTGCTGATCATCTCTCATGATTAGAAAACGCTCACCAGGATGTGTCCGAGAAACAGGAAATAAATGAAACATTTCCTCTCGAGACACTCAACGCGGTTTCTTTTCGTGGTGACTCTTCTACCCCATGGTTTGCCGACTTTGCAAATTACCATGCGGGTAACTTCATCGTAAAGGGGATGACGTCCCAACAGAAAAACAAATTCTTCAAAGACGTTAAACATTACTTCTGGGACGACCCCTATCTTTTCAAAATCTGTGCCGATCAAGTCATCAGGCGATGTGTTTACGGACAGGTAGCCGCTGATATTCTTAAGGCTTGCCATGCTGGACCCACCGGGGGCCACCATAGTCCTAACTACACCGCCAAAAAGGTGTTTGACTCCGGTTTCTATTGGCCCACGATTTATAAGGATGCCCACGAGTTAGTCAAAGCTTGTGATGCTTGTCAGCGTCACGGGAATATTTCACAAAAGAACGAAATGCCACAAAATGCCATTCAAGTTTGTGAAATCTTTGACGTCTGGGGCATTGATTTTGTGGGGCCATTCCCATACGTGGAAACAGATACATTCTCGTGGCTGTTGACTACTTATCAAAATGGGTTGAGGCAAAAGCCTTACCCACTAACGATGCCCGAGTTGTTGTGAAATTCTTGAAATCCCTCTTTTCTCGTTTTGGAACTCCCCGTGCCATCATTAGTGATCGCGGTACACACTTTTACAATGATCAATTCGCAAAAGTCATGCTTAAGTACGGTGTTACTCACCGTCTTTCTACCGCGTATCACCCACAAACAAGTGGGCAGGTGGAGGTTTCAAACCGTGGTATTAAATGGATTTTTGAGAGGACCGTAGGTGAAAACCGTGCTTCCTGGTCGGATAAACTAGATGATGCACTCTGGGCCTTTCGTACAGCTTACAAAACACCCATCGGGTGTACTCCCTACAAGCTTGTATACGGAAAGGCGTGTCATCTACCGATCGAGCTCGAGCACAAAGCCTACTGGGCCTTGAAACATGCAAACTACGATCTTCATAAAGCGGGTGATCACCGTAAGGTTCAACTCAATGAATTAAACGAACTTCGTGATCAAGCCTACGAGAACTCTTTGATCTACAAAGAAAAGACAAAGAAGATCCACGACTCAAAGATTAAGAACCGCGTTTTCAACGTCGGTGACAGAGTCCTTCGTTTCAATTCAAGGTTAAAGATCTTCTCGGGGAAATTAAAAACCCGATGGACTGGACCATTCACTGTTGCAAAAGTATATCCATACGGGACTGTTGAGCTATCTCAACCCGAATGTCCCAACTTCAAAGTGAATGGTCATCGTTTGAAACATTATTTTGGAGAGGACATACCATCCATGGTTGTCCCGGATCTCCAAACTTTCCCCATGGACCAATGAATTCGCGGATCGAGTCAAGCTAGTGACTCGGTGAACAAAAATTAGCAAAATATGGGTTTACACCCATATCTCTAACTTCTTTCTACTTTGTAACACTCTAGTGTGGGGGAGTGGCCGTCCCCCACCTTTTACAAAGTAAATATGTATATAAGTTTCAAATCAAAAAATAAAAAAATAAAAAAAAATAAAAAAAAAAAGTTTGTATGTACATATAAATAAAGTGAAAAATCACAACGATATTTCCACAGTTAGCTTAGAATATTACCTTTTTTCGTTCGAAAAATCGGCATAATAGCTGGGACTTTGAATATTGAGGACAATATTCAATTCTAAGTGTGGGGGGGGGGGGGGAATTCTAGCGAATTTTATCTCAAAATACTTTCTAAATACCCCCATTTTGGCCCAAAATTTTTCAAAATTTTTTCACTTTATTTCAAAATTTTTTGTGGTTATCAGTCCGCCATGTCTAAACGACAAAAGGATTGGCTAATCCAGGAGCAAACGGCTCTTGGTAAAGATATCTCAAATCCGTTGATGGCTTGCAATTTGCCCAAAATTGTATGGTATATCAACTCGCCATGTCCAAAAAAGTGAATGAGTTGGCTAGCCCGCAAGATTATGGCTTGTGGTAAAGGCAGTGGAAAAACCATAATTGGTAATCAACTCACCAAGATGTTGACTTTGTCCAACAAGAGTTGGCTAGTCCAGAAGCAAACAGATTTTGGTAAAGACTAATCAAATCCGTTGACAGCTGGTGGTTTGCTCAAAATCACATGGTTATCAGGTGGATCATAGTTCTTACTTGAACAGATACATCTGGCTACTCCAGAAGTAATGGCTTTTGGTAAAGAGTTTCAAATCCATTAAGTTTTTTCAAAAGATTGCTAGGGACTAGCAATGTTTTAGTGTGGGGGATTGATGAGTGCTCAAACACTCATTATTTTTACCTATTCTGAACTGCCAAAACATCTAAAAACACTCAAAATTGCATCAAAATACTGAAAATATCCCAGGAATGTGTTTTATATGTTTCAGATGTAAAATAATCAAAAACAGATGATAAATAAACAAAGTTTGCATAATTGGCAGTTTCAGTCCCTCATCTTTCAAAAGTTGTCAAATCTAGTCCCTGGTTATTCTAAAAAAACTTGAAAATGTCACCAAAGGTCCTTTTAAATAACAAAGTTACATAATTAGTCCTTTGGTACAAAGTTTCACAAAATTGCAAGTTTAGTCCCTGAACTTTGAAAATTGACAAAAATGGTCCCTAGGATATTAAAACTTTGAGAAAAACAAATTTTGTCCTTGTACTTCTCATTTATGGCAGGAATGGTCCTTGGTTGCAAAGATTGGTGAAATTACAGATTTGGTCCCTGAAGTTTGGAAAGTTGACAGAAATAGTCCCTAGAAATTTAAAAATGGAAAAATCGCATAAGGTCCATGTACTATTCATCACTTGGCAGAATATACCCTTGTGAAACACTTAGGGAAAAGTACAAAACCAAACCCCAAGTATACAGAAATTACAAAATTGGTCCTTGTGATAATACAAACCAAACCGGACCCTTAATAAATCCCAACACCAAATCCAATCCAATAAACAAATACACCAAGCCCACCTCCCTTTTTCTTGGCCCAAACAAAAGCCCACCCCCTTTGATATATTCCAGGGTCAACATTTGACCCTGAGGTCAAACCGGTCAAACAAACACCCCATCCTTCCCTTCCCTCTCACACTCACCCCTCCACTTGCAGATCACATCAACCCCAATCACCTCACCACCACTTGCTTCCACCGCCCCATCCACCATCCTTAAACACTACAAAACATCCACAATTAATGCAAACCCACCCCCACACTCCACAGTCCCCAATTGGTATCAAAACCAATTTTCCCGCCAAAACACGTGGCAATCAATTGGAGGACTCTCATTAATCCAACGGCTCATAATCAAGTGGGATATGTTCAGAAAGGTCCAAGGAACCCTAATCCACGCCTATAAATAGAAGAGAAGATCAAGTGAATGGGTGTTAGCTTAATTTTAGTATTTTTAGGTCGTTTAAGTAATTTTCAAATTCTCCTTGTGTAATTTAGCTTTAAATTACTGTAATCTCTGTTTTCAGTGTACCTTTAAGGTTTTTCATTAATAAAAATCAAGTTTCAAGTCATATATTAGATTGTGCAATTTTCAATTCATTTCAAGTTTTTATTTAAGCTGTGTTTTTGTTGTTATTAGACTCCATGGACTCTTAGGCTCATATAAGCTCCCAGAAAGCTTAAATAAGCTTTTAGAAACCATTAAAACACAGCTTAGATATAAAAAACTCAAAAACTCAGAAATAGTCAACAAAAGTCAAACTTGCAGGTTAATTGAAGATTGAGCTGGAGCACAGTAAATCTTGGAAGCTGGGGGTTAGTACTCCATGGGGAGTGATAGGATTGGTTCTATGGTCCTTGGTTCTTGATACAAAGCAGGATTGCACATTGTAAGGCTTTAAAATTCATTTCTGTGTTCTACTGTATCATTGCTTATTTCATTGCTTATTCAGCTTTTCTGTGCTTATTTAGTATTAATTAGTGATATTATTGCCTAAAATCAGTATCTTGTTTATTGGTATTCATAGTTGCCTTAATTTCTCAATTTGGCAGTTAAATTAGTATAGTTATTAATCTTGGTGATTTGTTGTTCTTTCCTGTTTCTAAGTGTTTATATAAGCTTAATATATCATAATAAGTTGTTTTGGATCAGTCTCATAAGTCTTAACACCCTCTTGTTTCATAAATCACAAAACAGATAAAGTTTAAGGTGTGTTTGGATCAGGGTGATCCTGGGTTTATAGTGTAAGTTTGTTGTTGTTTTCTGTTTACACAAGTCACTTAGGGTGATATTAGCTCAGAATAACAATAAGAATCAGGTCTTGTTTGATAAAAAGTCAAAATCACATTCAAATTGGCCTATATAACCCTCTGTGTTGGATTAAGTGAGGCTTATGCCCCAAATCCATTCACTTATTAGTGGTGTAGCTTAATTTAGCCTTACCTTAGCTTAATTAATCAATTTCAGTCAGAAAACCAAGATCAAAGTTCATTAAAGTCAATCTAAGTTGGTAATTTCAAAAAGTCAAAATATACCTTGTTTTAGAAAACCAAATCTTGGAAGAATATTTGTGATTTTTATGTTTAGTTTGAGACTTAGATCTTTTCAGAAATTAAAGATTGTCACCTAGTGTTCAAGCTCCCATAATCAGCTTATTTATAAGATTTTTCTATAAGCTTGTGCAAAAGCTTCTTTTGACCTGCAGGGCAAGTGCATGCCCTGTGCATAGGTTTTGGCCAAAATTCTAAGTTGATTTGTGACTAACCTAGTGGACCCCACACCTTGTACCCTAGCTTTTTAGAAAGCTCCCCACCTCAGCTTATTGAGGGAGTGCTTATTTTGTCCCTCAGACCTTTTGCCCTTAGCTTATTTGACCTCCTTTGTGACTAGTATTCAGAACCTTACACTGAGTACTCAGTGTGTGACCCAAACTTCCAAAGCCTACCCAAGCCTCATTAATAAGCCATAAGCCCTACTTATTAGCTTATTGTGAAGCTCACCAGACCAGATCTTAGGAACAAGTTTTAATTTGGACCCCTGAGCTTATTTGTGGACCCCACAGAGGTTCAAAAACCTTGGGTTTGGCCTGTTCAGGCCAAGTGTATGGATAAGTGCTTATTTGCTCACAAATAGCTTTTCCAGAGTGCTTAATTGTTCCATTTAGCTTATTTTAAGTTTATAATCATCTGTGTATATCTAGTTTGTCATCTCCTTGCTTTTTCAAAGATTGAACAAGTCCTAATAAGCTTATAAACCAACTGTTAAAGAAAAGGGGTGCACTCAGCTTATTTTTAAGCTATTTTAAAAGTGTCTTTGTAAAAAGTTCTTATTTTTAACTTATTTTCATCTGTCAAAAAGAAAATCCAACAGAAAACCAAATTTAAAATTAGTGATAGCTTCTATTTAATAGATTCTATATTTTTAATTTTTGTTTTTAGCTTATTAATAAGCAATCCATCATTTTTATAATTTTCCTAATTTCCTGTCACCTTAAGGTATTTTCAATAATTTTCTTAGATTTTTATCTTTTGGTTTGATAATTATTAGAATTAAAAATAGTTTAATTAATTAATTAGGTAATATTAGTAATTAAATAGTTTTCTTAAATTGTAATTAATAACAGTATGTTTTCATATTTTTCCTAGGTTTCATAAATCATTTAAGACTTTTAGAAAATAGTTTCTTAAATTCTACTGTTAATTTTCTAATTTTCTTAATTAATTTAGTTAAATTAAGTTATAATTAATTCATAAGTAAATAATTAGTAAAATAGTCTAAATATTATTTTTTGAAACTTTTTATAATTTTTAGGATTCCTGTGATGGTTAATTAGTTTTATAAATTTTTCTATAATTTTCTAAGTCATTTTAGTATTTTTAGTAATTTAAAATAGTTTAAATAGTTTAATTAACATAATTAGTATTTAATTAATAGAAAACCCATAAAAAGACAAAAATATTTCTTTTTAATTTTTATACTTTTTTCAAGTTCATTTAGAGGTTTAGAAAATATTTTTGCAAGTTTTTAGTTTAATTTGTAGTTTTTGTCATTTTTAGTTTGATTTAAATTAGATTTAAATTACTTTTTAAATAGTTTTAATTAATTAATTAGTATTTAAATATTAAAATAATCAATTAAATAATTCATTTTCATTTTAAATTTTCTTTTTATTTTAAGTTTGAAAAAGTTTCACTTGCACCCCCTGTAGTTGTAAATTGGTTAAATCCCACTTTTCTCTGTTTGTAATTTGATTTTAAATTTGTGCTTTTGTGATTATATCTGTATATTTGTTCTTGTTAATATCATTCCAAATTGTCCAAATACCAAGCAATCAGTAGCAGAATCACTTCCCAAATCATCTTTGGCTACTGTACTCAATGCCACTCATTCCTAGAACCGTTTTCAAAACACCATTGCAATCTCGATGGGACATAACGACCCGGGGAAACACTATACTATCCACGGAGAATTGGAACTGAGCTGTTTTTTACTTATTGATCTTGGTCAATAATATCTGACTGTTTAGCACCAATTAGTGAACTAAATCATCAAAAAGAAGCTCTCTACGAGGGTGAGTGTAAGTTACTCATAATCATAAGAATATTTGGTTCTTGTGTTTGATTCAAATTTAGAGAGAGAAAGAGAGGAGAGTGGGAGACTTTAGAGAGAGAAACAAAAAGATTAGATTAATATGTGTGAAAGGTCCAACCCTCTCCTTAGGTGGAGAGGGGTATTTTTACTTACAATAAGAATTCCCTTACACGGGCTGTGGAGTGAGCTGACAGTGGGTAAAGACCCGACCCAACTCCACAAATACTACTTTAACTAACTACGTACTAGGTACATATTACTAATACTATGAGCTACGTATTGCCAATCTAAACTCGGGCTGACCGAGTCTTTCATAAGAATATCTATATTCCTAACAATATCCCCCTAAGGGAGGTCACCCCGGAAAATATGATTTGAATGTTGGCATCCGATTCCATGAATTGATATCCGAGCTCATAGTTTCTGATTCTTCAAAGTCATTGATCTTTGTTCTTCAAGCAGCGAGCTTTTGATGAATGGTCATTGGTCTTGGATTATCTTTAATGATTTACTGAAGTCATCATCCAATATTCATCTTCAGTTCATCTTTTTGCATCATCGTCTCCAAGTAATGTTGTGATCTTTGAACTAGCATGCTCACACTATTCTTGATTCATGATTTTAGGCATCAGAGTTGCAGAAGCATTGTAGGAGGCCTTTTTAAATGTCATGATATCATTGATGATGGCGAAGTGTGAGCATGGGGTGCTGGATCAGCATCTCTTCAGCAGTCAGTAGCAACCGCCAGTTATTCCTGCAAGTAAACAGTTAACAACAAATCATCCGGCACTTATAGGTTTGGACTTCGAGATTGTAAACAACATAGTGAGAAAACTTTCTCTAATCCTTTCCAAGGCGATTCCTGAATCGGATACCCTCGAAAGGGCTTACGATATTTACCGAAGTAATCAACGTTTTAGGTGAGTCGCTGGAGTTCACCCAACGACTATAGACCGTTTGAAATCGCCTCGACCACTAAGCGTAATCCACATAGAATTACCAAAGTGACCTGATTTCAGGGCTGTTTGATGTCGACCCTGGTAAGAATTTCCATTCAATCATTGAGATTTACATGTGTAAATTCCCTCATGAACGTTCTGGAAAGTTGCTAAGATCTGCGTAGGACTCATAAGTTTACACCTGGTGTCCTTAATGTCGAACGACCAATGTAGAAGTAACATGTGAGATCTTTTGTTGTATCTCATGGCTCTAGACTCGATAAGTGCAATTTTGGTTGACAGAGACTGGAGCGGTGTCTCCTGATTCAATATCAACATGGCTCGTAATGAGCGGTTGATAGATTATGCAGGGTTCCCCGTGAGAATGAAACAAGTCCTTTTTAGAGAACTTGAGTGGCTTGAAGGTTTAGTGCAATGCGTCACTGGGTCCATGACATCTTGTCTTCAATACCGTTACTTTAGTAACCACTAGTAGCATATGAATTGAACCCGGTTTCTGCCCTAAGGTTGAATAATTGGTGGGCTATTTCTTTTCATCCTTTCTCATTACTTTTCTTTCTAATTCTTTAACACCTTCTTTCTTTTTTCTCATATTACTCCTTTTTTCATAATCATACCTAAGGACTTTCTAATACTAACTATTTGGTATTGTCCTTGGGTAGATCCCTTCAGCTTTGGCGGATCATAGGAACGTTTTCCTAACCTTAGCCACCTTATAACTTCATGATTATCCTATATTGCCATAAACCAAATTTTTGAAAAATCCCTAAAAGTGTTTATGATTATAAAACACATTTTGCAAATACTTTGAGAGTTTTGTATTTTTCAAATAGTCCCTCTTAACATGTGCTCATATGAATTTATTTAAAATTTACACATTATGGGTAGAGTTTGCACTTTTTGAATTGATCTACCTTCAGTGAACATGACCGATTCGAGACACGCTTACATCACTAGATGAACTAGCTTGAAATTATTACCCGGCCTGGTCAAGATCATTGAAAGTTTCTTGAAATGGTACATTCTACTCAAACAAGTCCTCTTCGAGACACGCTTACATCATTGGTTAGACCAGCTTGAAATTAATACCCGTCCAGGACAAGTCCTTTCGATTAATGACAATTTTTGTTTCGTCAATTCATTGGTGAAGTCTGAGTCGCGCTCACATAAGATGCCACATCATTTTAATCATCACAAACCATTTGCTCCCCCTCAATATGTTCATTGATATACGAAAGAGTTTAGCACATATGGGAGAGCTTACGTTTAAGTCCAAAACAATCACATTTTAATCAGATTTCATATTTAAATCACATTTTCTCCCCCAATCAAAAATTTTAAGCCATTTGAGATTTGTGATCCCAAGTGATTTAAATAAGTTAGAAGAATTTTGGGAGAAAAATGTGGTCTGATTTAAGATTACTGATAATGAGATGATACAATACTCCCCATTAATCATTGAGGGAGACTGTTAGTGTCAGAAATGATGAGTTTATAAATGATTTGGAGTTTACCGAGAAACTCATGAAAAATTCATTTATGACACATAACAACCACATTTTCTTCACTGCTTATTATGTACAAAGTAACTAGTTTTGATGATATAGAATTTTGAAATCACTCTCCCCCTCAATCGATGACCCATTTTCTATTTAACATCTTAATGAAAAATTTAACTTTTTGTTATCGATTGAGTGGCAAATTTTATAAAAAATTTCAAGTCTGATTGATTTTCAAAAATCATGGTACCACCAAGTTTAGCACAAATACTTTCCTGAAGAATTATAGATGAGAAAATATTTACGATGTTAAGAAGACTTCTCTTCTTATACAAGAAATGATGCACTAAAACGTACATCAGATCGAGGGTGTACGGATGTAATGTAATCCATGCCCAGGTGAGATTCACCCGTTGTTAGGAACAACCGTCTTTTAGGCGATGTGTTTTCCTCATTTCGAAAACTGGGTTGCTATCTGAAGTAATAGCAAGCCATTTTTTAAAGAAGGTTTTGAGGAGCGACATGTTTTAGAAAACATTATTATTAAAACATATAGAAAAACTCTCGCTCAAGCATATGTATGTGTCCATGTCATTATTGAATGACATTTCTAGAGATTTACATAATATTGATTACACGAGAGACATGTCGCGAGAATAATATTTTTGGAGTTTTGTGATTTTTAAGATTTTTATGGGTTTTGATGAATTTTATATTTTTGTATTTTCTTTTTGTTTTATACTATGTACAAAGGATATATGAAGCACACCCATTACTCCTCATTCTCTTCCGGAAGACGTTTGAGTGATTTTGGCATAAGACTCTTCATTCCAAGACGCGGGAGAATAAATTGAAACCGTTCTCTTGAGAGTGCCTTAGTAAAGATATCTGCCAGCTGAAACTCTGTCCTCACAAAGTAAAGTTCTACCACATGTTTCTCAACCTATTCCCTGATGAAGTGATGTCGGATATCAATGTGCTTAGATCGGGAGTGCTAGATGTTGTTGCAGCAAAGAGAAATGGCACTTTTGTTATCGCAGTATATCAGAATCTTGTTGAAAGCAAAGCCATAGTCCGATAGTTGAGATCTCATCCACAAGATTTGAGTGCAACACAAAGACATGGTAATGTATTCAGCCTCTGTGGAGGATATCGATGTACTTATTTGCCATTTAGATGACCAGCTTACAAGCTTATCTCCCAAAAATTGAGCACCTCTTGATGTACGTCGACGAGTATCTTGACAGCCCGCATGGTCTGCATCTGAATAAGCCGTGAGTGCCATGGAGGTGTCCTTAGGATACCAGAGACCCATGTGAATAGTTCCTTGGAGATACCTAAAGACCCTCTTGACAGCTACCAAGTGCTATTTGGTAGGCTTGGACTGGTACCGAGCGCACATGCATACAACGAATAGAAGATCTGGTCTGCTAGCAGTGAGGTACATTAGGGATCCAATCATATTTCTGTACTTAGTTTGATCAACTGGGATCCCGGAAAGGTCATCGTCCAATTTCGATCTTTCAACCATGGGAGTATCAACGACATCACTTGCATCAAACTCAAATTTCTTCAAGATTTCATTAGCGTATTTGGCTTGATTAATGAAGATGCCACTTGGATTCTGAGAGATTTGTAAGCCCAGGAAGAACGACACTTGTCCCATCATCGACATTTGGAACTTTGAATTCATCTCTATGGAAAAACTGTCACATTCCATAGGATCAGAGGAGGCAAATATAATGTCATCTATGTAGATCTGAATATAAAGGATATGTTTGTTGTTTTCCTAGTGAACAAAGTAGGATCAACGACACCTTTGGAGAATTTGTTTGCAAGAAGGAACTTATACAATGTGTCGTACCACGCCCTAGGTGCTTGCTTTAGGCCATAGAGAGCTTTCTTAAAGCGATAGACATGATTAGGACGCTCAAGGTCCATGAATCCTTCTAGTCGAGTAACATAGACTACCACTTTCAAGTCACCATTCAAGAAAGCTGTCTTAACATCCATTTGGTAGACTATCATATTTTTACTAGCAGCATTAGCTAGAATGTTTCTAATGGCCTCGATACGAGCAACTGGTGCAAAAGATTCTTCAAAGTCTATTCCCTCTTCTTGACTATATCTCTTAGCAACTAACCGTGCCCTATTTTTCGAAACATCACCATGCTCATCAAGTTTCACTTTGAAGATCCACTTAAGAGCGATAATCATTGCACAGTCCGGAGGAGGCACTAATTCCCATACTTCTAGTCAATCAAACTCATGAATTTCTTCTTGCATTTTAGTGAACCAACATTCTTTAGACAACGCATCTTTGAAATCTTTATGTTCGGCTTTAGATAGTACGGAATTAAGCACCATAAAGCGTCGGTGGCAAGTTGCTTACGTGTGGACACCGGTCGAGAGGGATTCCCAAAGATGTTATTAATCGGATGATCATTGTTCCATTTTTAGAGATGTTCATGTGGTTGAGGGTAGGGAACTGATGTGGCAGTGTTAAGATCTCCTGAAGAAGATGCTTTAGAAGGAGATTCAGGGGCAAATAAGTTTTATAACGGAGTATCTACATGAGGAGCAAAAGAGTTTACTTCTAAAGAATTGTCTACTGCAGTGCTTTGATGTACGGAAGGAGATTGAAGATTCGATGATGAAGGTGACTGACTTGTAGATGGTGCATCTTTGATCAATTGAGACAGAAGTAAATGGACCACTTGAATTGTTTGGAGCAGGAGCTGCAACAACTAGTGGTACAGGAGTGTTAACAGTTGGTGGTTTGAAATATTCATCATATATAGGATCAAACAAACTCTTCAAATCCTCACTTGTAGGATTTACATAAAGTACTGCAGGCGTGGAATACTGTACAAGACCTGAACTAATTAGTCCAGAAGACAAAAGATTAGGTGCGGGTCCAGAACTTGTATGTTCAGGAGCTGTTTGCTCAGTCACTCAACGAATGTCACGTGATTAGTTTCCATGATTAATCGAGTTCGTTTGTTGGAGATTCTGTAGCCCATGTGATCAGGTGCATAACCGACAAAGAATCCAATATCAGCTTTAACTTTTAACTTTCCCAGATCTTGACTGTTATTTATAGGAGAACATAAAGCACCAAACACACGTAGGAAGGGGAGATCTAGATTCGTTTCATGCATCAGTTCATATGGAGTTTTGTTATGGAGAGGATGTATCAAGGATCGGTTTTGGGTGTAATGAGCAATTGCAATAGCCTCTGCCCAAAGAAACATCGGTGCCTTAGAAAATATCAACATGGTTCATGTAGCTTCAACCAGGGTACGGTTTCGTCTTTCAACAACACCATTCTGCTGAGGCGTGCATGAAACGCTCTTCTGGTGACTGATGCCAATACTTTCATAGAATTGAGTAAGTTATCTGTTAACAAACTCATTTCCATTGTCTGTGCGGATGATTTTGACAGTTTTGTTGAGTCTAACTTGCAGTTGCTTGATAAGTTTTATGATAATCTCTGGAGTCTCATCCTTCGAACTCAAGAACTTCACCCATGTAAACCGTGAGTAATCATCTACAATGACTAGAACGTATCTCTTCCCATTAATTCTTTGTGCTCTCATTGGTCTGCACAGATCCATGTGAAGGGTGTGAAGAACTTCCAAAATAGTGTTGACGGTTTTGGGTTGTGATTGTGTTTCTTGCTTTTGCCCTGTTAACATGCAAAACATAGGTGATCCTTTTCATATTTCAACATGGGCATACCTCGAACAAGATCCTTGTGAGTAAGTTCATTTATGGTACCGAAGTTCAAGTGGTTTAAACGGCGATGCCATAACCAAGATTTGTTCTTTGAAGCCTTAGATAGCAACCAAATAGGAGAGGACCGCATCATGTATTTGATAGAGTGATGAACTCAAATAACTACATTTTATTGTCATCATTTATCTTGTTTATTTGACTTGTATTATTATATTATTCATGAGAATCGATACTTAATCATTTACTTTAGTAATTCTCATGTAAAAACAAGCAATTGGTGAAACTTAAAGATTTTAGACGAAATATGGAGCAAAACAAGCAAGATACCAAAAGTCTACTGGAACCCAGAAGATGCGCCGATCTCTCTCAACAGATACGCCGCAATACCATAATTAGATGAATTCGAAGACCATTGCCTAACTTTGAAGAATGCGCCGCATGCAATTTTAGCATGCGCCGCTTATGAAACTTTGGTCAACGAAGGTCAAACTTGTTCTACTCCAGACACGCCGCATCATATTTCTAACATACGGCGTATCACTATCAAGGCTTCACCAGACGTAATCCAAGACGCTAATGGACATGCGCCGCATATAAGAATTAAGTTACGCCGCATCTGAAGACGGTGTACAAATATTCAAGAATATATTAATCTTGGACCCCACGGGAAGTTAATTTAATGCGCCGCATCTCGCTATTCTATGCGCCGCATCTTACCCTCAGACAGAAAGTATAAATACCCCAAGGATAGACGAATTTTGTGTGCAAGATACCAAAAGAAAAACCCTAAGAGACGAATTCAGTCAAAGAAGCTTCACAAGACACACACCAAATGAAGATATTAGAGCTGTAAGAAGGTCTTGCATGTATTTAATTCATTAAGCAGTTTTGTTTTATTGTAATTGTAAGCTTTATTTCATCAGGATAGATGGGCTTGTGATATGTGACTACGGAACATTGTACACTCCCCTTAATATTGCTTTCCTATTAATTTAAGTTTATATGTTGATGTCTTTATTGACTTATATTAGTGCTTTGATAACCTCTGTGTCTAGCTGAGCCCGTGGACTGCCATATCTGCCCCTCGCCTATTTTTTCTAGCGTCTCTAGAAAAATAGGATAGGCATAAGTGATCATTAAGGGTTTACTCGTCGATATACTCGATCCAACGAGAAAGACAAGATTTAATACACTTCATATAAAACTAGAAATAAAATAAGTGACAAGCTACTTAATTATCAGGACAGGTGGTGAGTGCTTATTCACTCACTATTTTATGGCTAATTATCGACCCAAAACGACTATTTGAGCTAATAAATGCCAAGAAAACGTGTGTTTTTGAGTTTGTGATATGCAGGTACGGATAAATCATAAAAAGCTGAAAAATCACAAGAAAACCGGAAAACGAGCACGAGAATTGAAGTTGGTCAAAGAGTCAATGCCGGGGATCCAAAAGTTATCATCAGTCCTTCATTTATTTGAGATTGACCAGAATGGCCCTTGGAAAGTACTTTTGAGAAATGGCAGAATCAATCCTTGGAAAATTTCAATATTACATGATTGGTCCTTGTTATAAATTACTATCCTAAACCAATTAATATAACCGGATCTAGTCTACATCCTACTTGACCCAAAAACAAACCAAAGGCCCACTCCCACTTACCTTGACCCGGCCTGTTACCCTACCCCAGTCAACCCATATCCTAACCGGTCAACACAAAAAAAAAAATAATAAAAACCTAACAAAATCTACCCCGCTCTAATAAAATCCCCAATTCCCCTTTTTCACCCCATTTACCCAGCAAAGTCTATTAAACCAAGAACCCTAGAAATTGACCGTACACAATTACCACAATTAAGGGTAATTGTGTCAAATCAAAGGTGTTCTAGAAGATTAGGAGTATGTCAGATGGTGTCAGCATGTGTCAGAGAGCTCAAGTAGCACAATAACGACTACGTGGCAAGAGTTGATTGGCATGAACGCGTCATGAGGATTGATCCTAGGGCTTGTATTCGTTGAAAGAAACACAAAATTGATCATGTGGCTGAGATAAGAAGAAAGTAGCACAGATTGTTGCACGGATCGTCAACGTGGATTCAGACCCCAGACCCTCTCACTCTTCTATAAATAGGGACGTTTTTTTAGCTCATTTGATGTATTAGAATAGTGTAATGAAATACTGTTAAATTCTCTATAGATTGTACTTAGTTTAGCTTATGTAACTTTGATATCAGTTTTAATAAAATTTTTAGTTTACTTCCATATATCTCAGCTTATTTCTGTTTTCATCATTGCTTATTTTCATTTAATTCTGCTTTTATATAGTTTTTAATCAATTGATTCTCAGCTTATTTCTGTTTTCATTTAGTTAAATCATATTTCAATTTGTTACTTTTATATAGTTTTACATTCATTTACATATAAAAAATAAAAATAAATATAAAAAAAATCATAAAAAAAATAAAAAATAAATAAAAAATAGTATCATATATAGTAATAAAGCTCATCATAGAGCTTATTTTTCTTTTCATGCATTTCACTTTAGCTTGCTAGCTATTAGTGAAGTGGTTGAGTCTGAGTAAGGAAACAAAGATCAGATGTTGATTGAGGCAGTTACTGTGGAAGTGTGGATAAGCTGAGACAGACAGAAACGAACTCAGCCTATCATAGAGATAGGCTACTGTGAACTCCCTCTGTTCTAGCTGAGGGAGAGTTTTTGGTAATTCCTTTTAATTTCTATCGTTGGAAACTGATTTAGATCTTTAGTTGTTGTAGCTGAACTGATTCATTGATAGTTTTGAGATTTTGTTGCTTGTTTATGTTTAGTTAGTTCTTTTATTCTAGTAGCTTTTGATTCTGATTGTGGTTCTGTCTCAATTTTATAGTTCTTTGTAATTGTTTTATTTGAAATTATATTGTTGCTAGTTGATATATTTGGTTACCTTGAGCTTTTAGTCATCTGTTATTTGTAGATTGGTTTTGAAATTGTTAGTTTGATCATAAGTGAAGTGTATTGTCATTTTGAATTAGAGTATAATTTGATTGAGAAGAGTTTTGGATCTGAATGGTTTCATTTCTGTTTGGCTTATGGAATTAAATGGATGAGTAATTTTGAGAAGCAAGTGGTGTTTGATAGAGATACATTTGTGTTAGATTGAATTCTGTTTCAACTGATAGCACTTTATCTGTAACAAAATTGGTGTTTGGATCTGTTTAATATAGGCTGTAATTTGTTAGTTGAGGTTCATTATTTGAGCACTAATAGATTAGTCTAGTGTAGAGTTAATATAAATCTCGTTTAAATCAGTAGGTAGAATTATAATAGTCAAGTTTAAATAATTTCACATATACAGTTAGAATTTGTAGTAAAATGTTAGTATAATTGAGTTTAAAAGGTGCAATTTAAATTCAGTTAGCTTACAGTAGAGTCAAAGTAGTTTTACAAAGTTAATTTGAGGAAAGTTTGAGCTGCTAAAGTTGAATTGATTATAGTTTATAATGAAACAGTAGTCATTTGTCACATTGAGTATTGGTTGTAGCTTTGTTAAACTTGATTGATAGTGAGATAGTTTAGGATTAGCTGAGATTGCTGAGTTGTTTATTTTAGTATTTCATTGTTGCCATTGACCATTAGACCCATAGGCCATTTCATTTGTGCCTTCTTCAAGAGCTATTTGCACTTGCTTAACAGCTTAGTTGATTTTGAATGACTGTTTGTGGTAAAGGCCTGCTATTGCTTCTCCAAGCTTGTATTTGATCTAAATTGGCTTATCTGAGTTTATGTAGAGACTAGTTAGTGTTTTTATTAAAAGTTTTGTTTTTGGGATTGCTATTTCTAGTTGTACTGCTTATTCACTTTGAGCTTATCTTGAGCTTTTTGCCTTATTTCTTCTTAACTGTGGTACTCTAAGTGGTTTCTTGGTCATAAATTTGTCTTATCTGAGCTTAATTTAGCATTTCATATCTGAGTTCTAAGTTTCAAGCAGTTTGGATCACAAGTGCTTATTAATAAGCACTTGTGATAAGCAGTTTTTAAAGAATAAGCAGTTCCACTTTTCAGTTTTACTTCAAATTTTTATTTTAAGTTCTTTTTAATATTTTAGATTTTCTGGAATTTTTCCAGAATTTTCCAACCATTTTTACTATTTTTCTTATTTTATTTTGATTTTTATTCAATTTTTAAATAGTTTTAAATACCAAAAATTCATAAAAAATCATAAAAAGGTCTGAAAAATACAAAAATATTTTTAGAAATTCTTTAATAATGTTTTAGAATTTTTAGATTTTAATTTTCATTTTTCCAAGTTATTTTTCTATTTTTCCTTATTTTTAATTCATTTTTAATTCCAAAAAATAGGAAATTAATTCTAGAAAATAAATAAAAAGTCTTAAAAATATTTTTCTTTTTCTTAAAATTCTTTTTATTAGTTTTAAATTTTTAGAAAATATTTCCAAGTTCGTAGGATCATTTTTCGTCAAACGTTACGTTTTAAATTTTACGGTTGCGTTTCCGTTCTTACGTTTTTCATTTCGGTGCATAATTAGCTTATACCCCTTGCATGCGTTATCATTGTTTGTGAATAATTGATTTTCTTGATTGCTATTTTCACTTTATCTCACTTTCACTATTCACTTACACTACACGATTCCCAAACCGATAATTCAAATTTTCCATTCGAGCCTTCGTTGGGAGAACGACCCGGGAATTACTTTCACAAGTATTTCCTCGGAATATAAATATACTATAATTGACACGAATCAACAGGTCTTCTTATAGTCTCTATTATCTATCTGTGTACGTGTTGCTATTTGCTGTATCGTCGATTAATTTACTATTTTTTAAAACCAAATCTGTGCTAGTCTCTCAGACTAAAACCCCCTTGCGTTAGATTAGATTGTAAAACTAACCTAGAATATTAAAATACTGATAGACAAATTAGGTTTTTATTCCACTCTTAGTGATCGACACTCTGCTTACCAACTAGGCTACATTGATCGGGTACACTGCCCGTTAGTGTTGTTAATAAGTTAAGTAGGCTAAATATAAATTTAAAACTTGGTAAGGGAAAAACACTTATACAACAACAACATCAAGTTTTTGGTGCCGTTGCCTGGGAGTGAATTGTTAAAACTTGTTTATCTATTAGTATTTTAATTAGGTTTTCTAACTTTTTGATTTTTTAGGTTTTTTTTTAGATTTTATTTTTACTAACCCTTTGTTTGTTTGTTTGCATTCATTGTATATTTTGGATGTTTTCTGTTCTTGTGTATGTTTGTTTGTTTTGTGTTCTGCATTTGCATGTACTTTGGTCGTTTCACTACTTTTGTGCAAGTTAGTATCTTCAGAATAATGGATGAATTTAACATCACTATGGAAGATTACATTATGTGCCTAACCAGAAAAGTATGTTGGGATGACCAAATCTTCGGTGACTGGAAGTTTTCTACAAAAGGTAAGATAAGTAAGGAACTCGGTGAAGGTAACATCGGGTGTCTTTGACTCTTTGAATTTAAATTCCCAGCCATCATTTACAATGATTCACATGATTATAAGGAGAGTGCCTCACAAGACTCATTGCATCAACTTAATTATAAATGTGAATTATCTTTACCTATCACTAATTATTGCAAGGTTATGTCTGAAAAGAAAATTTTTAAGAAACGGTTTACTAAAAAGGAAGAGTTCATATACTAAAGTTGATACAAGCCTGCTTTCTTATAAATTGGTTAAATTCAAAAACGCCAAAGTCCACAACGAAAGTTGTGATTACTTAGACAATATTCTATGCGAAATATCGTCTCTTGCTTGTAATCTCAATTCTGATGAGCTTAATTTGCTATTTGTTTTCAACCATGAAACAAATTATTATTCACTAAACAACGAGATTATGACTTACGTTAAAACGGTTGTACCTATTACATTGGTGAATCTACATATACCATATGGTATACCATTTGACCCCAAATTGGTGTATAAGGAAGTATGTTGCGGAGGCAAAGGTACGTTCCCTATTTGACTTTTGTTCACTGGCACAGTAATATGGCACATCCTATAATTCTATGTGCCGTATCTCCCACTAATAATGATATATTGACCAGTCAACAAATGTTAAATACATACGGCGCATCACAATTCTGTGATGCGGTGCATCGTTTTTACCCTATAAATAACAACGAGATACGCCGGATTTCGTTTTTACCCCTAAAATGACACACTGTTAAAAACACACACTCGTGATTTCGATCAAACCAGCTAATCCATATTCTAGACCGATTCCTAACAAGCTATAAGGTAATAATCCTGTTAATTTTATTTAATTTTTGTAATTTTATAAAAAATTAGGGTTTTTGCTAAATATATTGATTTGATAGAAATTAGTTTAGGGTTTTTGATTAGAACATAGTTAAGATGATTTCCCCTAAGTTAATTTCAGATTAATCATTGAATTATGGCCCTATTTGATTCAAGAAGTAATTTAGGTTCAGGTATGTTTGTTTTTAAACTTTAGGGGGGGGGGGGGGGGAAATAAGTTTGTGGGTAAATTAGATATATAGTTTTTGTTAGATTTAAATGAACCTGTGATGTTGAGTGGTTTACGTCATGGGGTCAGATTCTTGGAAAACGTGCCTAACCTTCTGCCTTTTATACTAATATAACACCAGATGCGGCGCATTGCAAAACCCTTATGCGGCTTATAAACAAGATCTTTATTAACAAGTGTATATTGACCCTAGTTGCGCTGCATGACCATTTCATAATACGACGCATCCCTTTAAGCGTCGTATCACATTATTCAATACGACGCATCTATTTCTATTGCCATATGCTCCATATCTTCTTAATGAGATACGTCGCATTTTAAAATACGGCGCATCTCTCTTTGACATACGCCGCATCTTCTCATTTACAGATTGCTAAAATTTCCACTGATTAATATTTTACAGATGGCACTTCCGGACATTGAGACGAGGCATGAGTGGCTCAGGTTTGAGGAGATGGGATTGACCGAGGCCACTGAGGCAGACTATTTGAGGATACTTAGGGACATATATTTTAGACATGTTTTCAGGGTCCCTGTTCTTGATTTCGGGAGTTTGGCATTGATTGGGGGTGGAGATGCTACTGGCATAGCTAGAGATAGGATGGAGATGATACACAGAGATGCTGAGGGGCAGATAGATTTTAGATTTCATGCTTGGAGTAGGTTGTTTGGGATTAGAGGACAGTTGATTAGGGATCTGATCAGGGAGTTCTTTAGTACTATGCATTACAGGGAGACGAATTTGGAGCTTGATACTGCTGATACTCTGTTGTTTAGGTTAGGTGGGATACATAGGCAGATGTCGATGCATCAGTTTATTCTGGCCATGGGTTTACATACTGAGGAGGAGATACAGTCTCCTAGATTTGCTGCTTATTGGAGTGAGAGTTTGAGAGTGGTTCCTAATAGGGGAGACCTTAGTGATTAATGGGTTGGTATTTCTTCTGGTGGGGATTCTACTGAGACCACACCATCTTACACTCTGATTAGGGAGCCCTTGAGGAGGCTATGTCACAGATTGATCGCATTGACAATTGCTGGGAGAGGTCAGTCACCTGAGAAGGTGACTACTCTTGACCTCGTCCTTCTCAGGAGCATGGATGAGGGACCTGTAGTGAACGTCCCTCACATCTTAGCACATTATCTTCATAGGACTACTCCTGGGAGGGATCATAGGAGCCAGATTACAGGTGGGCATTTTGTTTCCCGGTTAGCTGTTCATTTTGGGATTATCGGTGAGGATGTTCCAGCTGGGTTGGATGTCTTTGAGATTGAACTTCCCAGGATTGACATAGATTATTTGGAGAAGAGGCTCATCTTATATAGGGTTATACTGGGAGCCAACCATTGGGCACCTTTGGGACCACCTAGACCAGTTGTAGCTGAGGAGGAGCAGGGGGATGATCACGATGCCCCGGCTGCTGTTCCTGCTCAGGAGGGTCCACAGGTACCACTACACCTACTGCATGCTCCAGCTCCATGCACCACTGCTCAGCGACTGGACAGGATAGATGATGAGGTTAGATTGATGCGAGGGAGTATTGATGACCAGGTAGAGGCCATCCGGGGGATTGCAGATGAGCAGAGATGATTGAGATCGTGGCTGGTAGAGAGGATGACTGAGGTTATCGAGGAGCGTGGTATGAGGTACCAGTGGTATGATGGACCAGTGGTGACTGATACGCATATACATTTTGAGAGACACAGAGTCCGACAGCGGACCGATGGAGCCACTACCTCCGCACCTCCCGATGACGTTCAGCCTCCAGTTTAGATATTGTTTATGGACATGTTTCCTTGTACATTTCTATTATTCTTTTGGGATTGTATTTGATATTTTCATGTTTATGATTAATGTTTAAGTTTATGTTTTTAGTTAATAATTTTGATTGAGACTGGCATTAAGTTCAGCATGAATAACCAAGAGAGCGAGAGAGAAAAGCCATGGAAAATGTCAAATTTACAACAGACTTTAATAGTCTGTTTGGTAACTACATGCGCCGCATCTAGTGAAATAGATGTGACGCATCCTATCTTCTACATTATTTAATTTGTACTTATTTCAGGTTCGATACAGCGCATCTCATCCTATAGATGCGGCGTATCGACTGACCTGATGATTTCCAGATTTTTAATTTTAATTTTTAGGTTTTATTTTCGCTAACTACTAATGAATTACGTGCAAGTTGTTACTTTCTTAATACAGGTGTGTTATTTAAACGAGGGTGTGTATATATATATATATATATATATATATATATATATATATATATATATATATATATATATATATATATATATATATATATATATATATATATATATATATATATATATATATATATATATATTTCTGTACTTTCTGTGGAGACGTCATTCATGGAGGCTTGAACGCTTTTTTGCCCACAAGAAAGTAGATTTTGCTTACAAACGCATAATGGAGGATCATACCGAGCAAATCTCAGGGGAGTTTCCCGTTCTAATTCTTTTTATTTCCTTGTTTTTAATCTTTATTAGGAACAACGAGGACGTTGTTCAACTTAAGTGGGGGGGATGGAGAATTATAACACTTCCTTGTCCCAAAATTTTAAAATTATGCTTAATCTGTATTTAATATATCAAAATGAAAAAATTTTAGCATATTTTTGTTTAATCTAAGTTACATAACCGCACACATAACTTTATTTGCTAAAATATTTTTTGTGCGTGTGACTAGTAAACTTTAGAACTTGGCTCGCATACTATTTGAATCCACCATAATGAGCGTAATTGCAATGGGAATAACTTTTCTAACTCGGTAAAATTCTTGGATTACACTAAATAGCCTAAATATGTTATGTTTATTAGCTAACTACACTGGTTATTTAACCCCCGTGTAAAACCCTTTGTTACTCTCATTTTTAGAGTAAGATACCCCTAGAAAAACCCTCAGAACCATTCCTTTCATTTCATATACCTTTGTTAATTGTTTCATTACACCTTAAGGCAAAGTGTGTTTCCTTGCGTTACCTTTGTTCGTGTGCGTAAATTCATTATATTTGGTTAGGTCGGGAAATTGCACAATGCAATGGAGTAAAAGTACATATTGTATAATTTTTGTGTCATGTTATTTTTCGTGTGTTTACTACTTTCATTATTACCGTTATATCTGAAGTTATGAAAAATATAAAAAAATTATCCAGAATTGGTGAAATTTTACACATCGTAGTATATGTTGATGTAAAAAAAAATGAAAGGAAAAAGAAAGAAGGAAGTTGGAAGTTTGTTAAACCAACTATTGTAAAGTTTTGTACTAAGTGGTTGATATCGCCACTATTTGTTGTTGTATTATATTTATGGATTGATTGGGAGTTGAATGTTATGGGAACGCCAACTAAGGTTTATTCTTTGATTAAGAATTTATTGAGTATAACTTGTGTCTACCTAAAGCGTGAGTTACAAGTGTCAAAAGCGTGAGTTATTCGATGATATGAGTCTTATTCATGGGCTGGTTGGGAAAGTGATTAACCACACTAGGAATCAATCTATCTGTTTGTTTATTTCTATTTTAAACCCATTTTTTATCCTAAATGTTATCCTTATCCTATCGTATTGTTGTATTCGTTGTTAGCTTTCGAGCATCCGGATATAATGACGGCCAAGTAAGAATATGAAATGTGTAAATAAGGTAGTGACCATCCAAGTATTAGATTAATTGACTAACGCGCCAGCGATCTAGTTTATGAATTGGTGACCATCCGAGTTTAAGATTGATTAAATGGTGTGCCAGCGATCTGGTGTGCAACTTGGTGACCATCCGTTATGAAAGTAACGTGCCAGCGATCCAAGGAACACATTAGTGACCATCCATCATTTGAAAGGTTAAGAACTTGCGCCAGCGATCCATGAAGTATACTAGTGACCATCCGTTAGTTGAAGCATCGAGGACTTGTGCTAGCGATCTACTAAGTTTATGCAGGAGATGTTTGAACGAAGCTAGGTTTAACCCTTAAAACTCACTAACCCTTTATACCACTTTAAACATTTTATTCCTTAGCTTTAGTGGAGGAGATGTGTATGATTGCCAAGCCTATGATAGAATATTCGTCACAACTAAACAATGAGACGATTAGATCGTTCTTAAATTAAAATTTTACATTTGTTTCTAAATCGTTAAGTGTTTGGTTGTGTGATTATGAAAAAACGAATACGTGCTTAATGATAAAAATAAATCCTAATACCTTTTAGGACACACTTTCATAATTTATAATCTAGAGTTTACTTGGGGACAAGTAAAGTTCAAGCGGTGGGATATTTGATGAACTCAAATAACCACATTTTACTGTCATCATTTATCTTATTTATTTGACTTGTTTTATTATATTATTCATGAGAATCGATACTTAATCATTTACTTTAGTAATTCTCAGGTAAAAACAAGCAATTGGTGAAACTTAATGATTTTGGACGAAATATGGTGCAAAACTAGCAAGATGTCAAAAGTCTACTGGAACCCAGAAGATGCGCCGTATCTCTCTCAACAGATACGCCGCAATATCATACTTATATGAATTCGAAGACCATTGCCTGACTTTGAAGAATGCGCCGCATGCAATTCTAGCATGCGCCGCATATGAAACTTTGGTCAACGAAGAAGGTCAAGCTTGTTCTACTCCAGATACGCCGCATCATATTTCTGACATACGGCGTATCACTATCAAGACTTCATCAGATGTAATCCAAGACGCTAATAGACATGCGCCGCATATAAGAATTAAGTTAGGCCGCATCTGAAGACGGTGTACAAATATTCCAGAATATATTAATCTTGGACCCCACGCGAAGTTAAGTTAATGCGCCGCATCTCGCTATTCTATGTGCCGCATCTTACCCTCAGACAGAAAGTATAAATACCCAAGGACAGACGAATTTTGTGTGCAAGATACCAAAAGAAAAACCCTAAGAGATGAATTCAGTCAAAGAAGCTTCACAAGACACACACCAAATGAAGATATTAGAGCTGTAAGAAGGTCCTGCATGTATTTAATTCATTAAGTAGTTTTTTTTATTGTAATAGTAAGCTTTAATTCATCAGGATAGATGGGCTTGTGATATGTGACTATGGAACATCGTACACTCCCCTTAATATTGCTTTCCCATTAATTAAAGTTTATATGTTGATGTCTTTGGTGACATATATTAGTGCTTTAATAACCTCTGTGTCTAGCTGAGCCCATAGACAGCCATATCTACCCCTCGCCTATTTATTCTAGCGTCTCTAAAAAATCGGATAGGCATAAGTGATCATTAAGGGTTTACTCGCCGATATACAAGATCCAACGAGAAATACCAGATTTAATACACTTCATATAAAACTAGCAATAAAATAAGTGACAAGCTACTTAATTATGAGGACAGGTCTTCTTATAGTCTCTATTATCTATCTGTGTACGTTTTGCTATTTGATGTATCGTTCTCATTAATTTACTATTTTATAAAACCAAATCTGTGCTAGTCTCTCAGACTAAAACCCACTTGCGTTAGATTAGATTGTAAAACTAACTTAGAATATTAAAATACTGATAGACAAATTAGGTTTTCATTCCACTCTTAGTGATCGACACTCTGCTTACCAACTAGGCTACATTGATCGGGTACACTGCCCATTAGTGTTATTAATAGGTTAAGTCGGCTAAATATAAATTTAAAACTTGATAAGGAATAAACACCTATACAACGACAACATCATAGAGATGGTGTAAAGATTTGTGCCACGACTGCCTTTAAGAAGATCTATTCCATCCAATTCCCTAACAAAGCATGTATTTTTTCTGAAGGCAACTTCGAGATCGGAATCACAAAATTGACCAACAAAAAAAGAGATTGTGCCCAAGTCCTTCCACATAGTACACCCTAGAGATTATGCTGTGACCAAGCACATAGTCTCCATAACCCATAATCGCTCCAAAATGGTCGTTCCCGAATCTAACTTTCCAGATAAACTTTTTCATGAAATTCCTGAGCCGTGAGCGATCCCCGGTCATATGTTTTGAGTAGCCTGAGTCCAAATACCAAAGGATGATTTATACTACATATATTTAAAAACAGACAAGGATGGATAACTGAAAAACGTGGATCCCCAAGTGCAACTGGGCTCCGTTTGGTTAGCACACACAAATTCAGGAGTGACAGGATTCATAGATGCAATGGTATTCTCAGTGGAAACTTCACTATTGGATGCAATCGTCCTAGTAACAGGGCATTGTGTCTCTAAAGGAAAAATTCTACCAGTTGGCTTCCATTCTTTAACAATCACTAACTTAGGATTGGTCATTCTAGTTAAGGGTCACTCATTTCCTAAAGCAAATTTTCTTTCAGTGGGTCTCCATTGATAACCAATGATACGTGGGAATCGCACCAGGCTTTACCTCTCGAGGGATCTCGAGAAGCTTACAACCCCCACCAGGCAGTGTACCTGATCGTTGTAGTATAGTATAGTGACAAGTACCGACAGATTGATCGTTCAACTCAGGAATAATGTCGCTAGGATTAGAAAGCCTAAAAACTAGGTCTAGAGGTGAGGGATGATTCTTTTTGTATTTTTAGATTTTATGAAAAGCAAGTAAAATTCTCGGGTTTTGGAAGAGTGGGCGGAATTAGTTGCTAGCCAACTAACCCAATAACTAAAGATGCAATCAAAATAAAATAACAGAAATGAAAATAAATCTAATTATACTAATTTGGTGTAAACAATGATGAGGAAAGTTGTGTTTACTTAGGTTTCATTACTCTCTAGATATCTTTTACAGGTTGATAGCTTGTTACAATTGCATGGATGATGGGTCGTATTCCTTAATACTAGTCGTTGGGTCGTGTACAATATTCCCTAACTCTATAGGATCCTACTTCACTCCTATGTCGAGCCGTTAGAAGCTCCTAACATGGGATCATTAGAATTCTCCTGCGCATTAAATACAAGCAAAAATCATAGTACACCTCTGATCATGTTTCTTAAGACGTTCAAGCATGTTACCAATGGAAGTCTGCCAGTTTTCTTAAGCCTAACATCGAATACAATCATCCGTAACAACTATAAAGAAACAATCAACCCATAATTAACATCTAGGTTTCACTACATCCAAGCAAACACAAAAGAAATCTAGCCGAGCATGTTAAATTGAAGACAAGTGTAAGATATTTTCAAACAACACATAGACATATTGATTGAATTGAAAGAGTACTTATCTCAAATTGAACATGAAAGTTTCAAAGGGCTGAAACCCTTGAAAAAGCTGCGAAAATTGGCCTAGGGTTTTTCCCTCAAAGTTGCACACTAATGAATGAAATTTGGAAAACTATATATAGATTTTACAGGATGACGGCGTCAAGAAGGAATTTCTGACGCCGTCAACTCACCACCTATAATGAAATCGGATTGCCTAGATCCACTTTTGACGTCGTCATGTGTAAATTTCTTCTGGGCCGTCACTAATACTTGGACAATGACGGCCTTGGGTGACGCCGTCATCTCCAATGCACAAAACTCTCTGGATCGTCACGTGTATAGTCCACATCCACCCTTGTGTTACTCTTGACGCCGTCATTAAGAAACTTGTGACGCCGTCAGGTACTGTTCCCAGAAAGGAAAATTAAGACTTTGCCGTTTTCTTTACTTTTATGCTCCAAAAACGTCCAAAATGCTTCCTTTTCCAGATTTCACTCCAAGAGTACCTAAAATGACAAAAGGAACGATTTAGGGCAATATTTGATCAAATAAATTCCAATTCGGGCTTAAATAACCCCTTAAAAACGGTTCATTTTTCGCCTCATCAACCAACATTAGCAAATATTTTTCCTGTGGGTTTCCAGGATTGCTTAATTTGTCTAGCTCTCCAAACTTTCTTAACTGGGGTTTGTTGAATGCTTTCAAAAATTTCTCAACACATTTATCATGATTATCCGTAATTAAACATTCATTACATGTTTTGCAAAGTGAATTAGGATTTTAATTATGGTTCTTTATGCTCAAATCAGACTTATTGGTCCTCATGTGATTTTCTATTTTCTTCTTAGGAACACTTTTAGCTGGAGAGATCCTATAATTCTTTATATTTCTCATAGGTTTTGACCCGCTAGCTTTAGTGTCACTATTAACTCTTGTAGAATGACTTATGGGAACCTTAGTCTTTTTCACTTTAGGTTGCTGAACATGTTTTGATGTGTTGAGATCTGAAGTTTCTAGGGGTACATCAAAGGTTACATGCTTGTTCTTAATCGTCAAGGAAGATGCACACAATCTATCTTGCTGGGTACCTATTTTAGGACAAGTACCAATGAAAAACTCTAGGAGTTCCTGAGATCGTTTGGTGCGAAAGCATGCATCACTAATTATACTATCAAGAGGTTTTTCTATTCTGCCTTCTTCAGCGATCTCATGAAGGGTGTGTCTAGGCTATCCTTAAGGTGAGTAAGATATACTTGTTGAGCTACCCTATTATTTCTAAAGGGGTGAGGAATAGGCACAACATCATTTGCATGCTTACTACAAGCAGAAACCTTTGGAACAACGGTAATGGGCATTTTCCCTTTCATCTGAGTCTTTAGATTCTCAATCTCTTTATTCAAAGAAGTTATCTTGTCATTGTGTTTATCACGTGTGATTTTAATCGAATCATATAACTCTTTGTAACATTGTTTAACATTTGAATTTTCAGCTAGAAACCAATTGTTTTCTTGTTGCAATTTATTGATGGTATCTTGATATTGAAAATTCTGAGAATCTAGAGACTATGGGTTTAGGGTGCCAATCACATCGCTTTTATGTGACTTCAACTGGGCAATTTGGGCCCTCAATTTTCGATTTGTGTTGGTGTGAGCTTGAATTTTTTTTCATCACATTTGGTTAGTTCAAAATATGCATCAAATTCAGGAGCATCCGAAGATGTCTTGGCATTTAAGATTTTAATTCTTTCTTCTAAATGTTGATACTTTTTAATTGCAAATTAAGATTATCAAACTCTAGTTTTGAAAAATGCCTAACCATGTTATCATGGTCATCATTTTGAATTTTTTCATGCAATTTTAAATTCTTTATGATGAGTGCTCAAACACTCATCATTTTTACCTATTCCGAGCTGCCAAAACATCTAAAAACACTCAAAATTGCATCAAAATAATGAAAATATCCTAGGAATATGTTTTATATGTTTCAGATGCAAAATAATCAAAAACAGATGAAAAATGAACAAAGTTTGCACAATTGGCAGTTTCAGTCCCTCATCTTTCAAAAGTTGTCAAATCTAGTCACTAGCTATTCTAAAAACTTGAAAAAGTCACCAAAGGTCCTTTTTAAATCACAAAATGACATATTTAGTCCTTTGGTGCAAAGTTACACAAAATTACAAGTTTAGTCCCTGAACTTTGAAAATTGACAAAAATGGTCCCTGGGATATTAAAACTTTGAGAAAAACAAATTTTGTCCTTGTACTTCTCATATATGGCAGGAATGGTCCTTGGTTGCAAAGTTTGGTGAAATTAAAGATTTGGTCCCTGAAGTTTGGAAAGTTGACAGAAATAGTCCCTGGAAATTTAATAATGGAAAAATCATAAATTGTCCGTGCACTATTCAAGATAGGCAAGTTTTATCCCCATGGAATACATTGGGAGAATGCCAATTCTAGTCCCTAAACTTTTGGCAAATTACAAAATTGGTCCTTGTGATACTACATTACCAAACCGGACCCTTAAATATAAAAACCAAATCCAACCCAAACATAAATAAACACCCAGCCCACTTCCCTTTTATTTTCTGGCCCAACTCCTCCACAAGCCCATACCCCATTTTAATACCACCAGGGTCAAACTTTGACCCTGTGGTCAAATACCAGTCAAACAAACACCCCTTCCCTTCCCTCCTCACCCAATACCACTCACAATACCACCCTGGTATTCATCCCCACCATCTCCACTTTCCTGTCACTTCTCCACCGCCCAACCCACCTTCACCTCCACAATAAATGCACCCCCACCCCTTAAAGTTATGAGAGCAATTTGCAAATAATGTTTTGGCGCCAAAAACACGTGGCAGCTAATGGAGGAGTCTTAGTGATCCAATGGCTATAATTCTTGATGGGAAATGATCAGAAGTGTCCAAGAACCCTAATGGAGGGCTATATAAGAGAGAAGGAAGCAAAGGATGATGTATGTAGTCACTTAGCTTATAATTTATGTCGAATTAGTGTAATTTCGAATTCTAGTTGTTAATTTTACTTCCAAAAGCTTGTAATCTGTTTAAGCATTGTAATTTGATCTTTTGATAATCAAAAAACTCAAGCATTTCAGTTCCAACTCAATTTTCACATTTTAATTTAAGTTTTCTTTTATTTTCTAATCATGCTCTTAACTTAGTATAACTATCATATAAGCTCACTTAAGCTCTTAATTATATAAGAAAAACGTAAGAAAGAAAAGAAAACACAAAAAAATAAGCAGGGTACCTTTGCATTTTGATTGAGGAAAGCTATAGGAAGTGCCAAGTAATGGAATTGGCAGATGGATTGTACCTAGCTTATCTCTGATAAGCTAGGAGCTTGTAGAGTAGCTCCTCGAGCCAATTAGACCTTGTTTTGACCAGAGGTCCTTTGTAAGTTTAAACTTTTCATTATTAGTGTAATTTTGTAATTTCACTGTAGCATAGCTTATTATCTGCTTATCTTTGTTCATTTAAGCTTATTCAGTGTTTATTAGTGATAATATTGCTTAAAATAAGTAGTTTGTTAATTAAAATTAGTAGTTGCTTAGTGTTTCATTTTTACTGCTTAGTTAGTACATTAGAAGATTCGGTGTCTTTGTGGTTAATCTTGTTGTCTTTATGCTTCTTTTATCTTCATAGGCTGTTAGAAATCAGTCCCTTTGTCTAAATAATCCATTTGCTTCACAAATCAACAAAACAGTTAATTAAGGGTGTGTTTGGATCAGTGTGATCCTGGGTTTTCTAGTGGTATTTTGTTGCTTGTTTTTGTTAAGACTTGTTAATTTAGGTTACAATAGTGTAAATCATAAAAACCAGTGCTTGTTCTAAAGAAAGTCAAAATCACTTTCAAATCTTCATAAATTGCTATCTGAGAGGATTTTTGGTTCCAAACTCATCAAAGTAGTTCACAAGTTGTTAAGGTTAGTTATTTTCATGTCCTTGTAGTCTCAAATAACATATTCAGTAAAGAAATCTAGATCAAAGTTCATCAAAGTCAACCTAAGCTTGATATTCAAAAAGTAAAAAACATTCTTTTCTGAGAAAACCAAAACTTGGGAGAATTTTTGTGATTTTTATGATAAGATTGGAACCCTGATCTTTTTAGAGCTTAATCTCTGTCACCTAGTCTTCAAGTTCCCATAAACAGCTTATTTTTAAGATTTTTGTATAAGCTTGTGCAAGAGTTTAAATTGACCTGCAGGGCAAGTACATGCCCTGCACCAGGGTAATTGACCCATCTTCCTTAGCCATTTGTGACTAAACCAGTGGGACCCACCCTTAGCTTATTGTCTTTTTGGAAAGACAAGCAACCCATTTTGATAAGTCAGGGCTTATTTCACCCTTTTGAGCTTATTTGATAGGGCTGCAAGTCCTTGTAAGTTTGACCATTCCCTAAGTGTTCACTGAGTACTCAGTGTTTGACCCCAACTTCCAAGCATCACCCAATGCTTAATAAAAAGCCATAGGTATAGCTTATTGGCTTATTTTGTAGCCACCCAGTCCCTTTTAATGTTTCAACTTTCATTTTGGACCCCTGAGCTTATTTGTGGACCCCACAAGGGACCAAAGGTCCTTAATTTGGCCTGTTTGGATTGTGTGGAATCATTAAGTGCTTATTTGTAGTATATAGCTTATTCAGTGTGCTTAATTGTTCCATTTTGATTATTTCTAGTTTATAATCATCTGTGTGTGCTTAATTTGTCATTCCCTAGCTTTTTCAAAGATGGCATAAGTCCTAATAAGCTATATTGAACAATGTTTGCTAAAAGGGGGTGCACATAGCTTATTTTTAAGCTATTCAAAAAGTGTCTTTGTAAAAAGTTGTTATTTTTAACTTATTTTCATCTGTCAAAAAGAAAAACCAACAAAAAACCAAATTTAAAATTAGTGAGAGCTTCTATTTAATAGATTCTATCTTTTTAATTTTTCTTTTTAGCTTATTAATAAGCAATCCATCATTTTTATAATTTTCTTAATTTTCTGTCACCTTAAGGTATTTTCAATAATTTTCTTAGATTTTTCTCTTTTAGTTTGATAATTATTAGAATTAAAAATAGTTTAATTAATTAATTAGGTAATATTAGTAATTAAGTAGTTTTCTTAATTTTTAATTAACAACTGTAGGTTTTTATAATTTTCCTAGGTTTCATAAATCATTTAAGACTTTTAGAAAATAGTTTCTTAAATTCTACTATTCGTTTTCTAATTTTCTTATTTAATTTAGTTAAATTATGTTTTAATTAATTAATAAGTAAATAATTAGTAAAATAGTTTAAATATAATTTTTAGAAACTTTTTATAATTTTTTAGGATTCCTGTGATGGTTAATTAGTTTTATAAATTTTTCTATAATTTTCTAAGTCAATTTAGTATTTTTAGTAATTTAAAATAGTTTAAATAGTTTAATTAATATAATTAGTATTTAATTGATAAAAAACCCATAAAAAGACAAAAATATTTCTTTTTAATTTTTATACTTTCTTCAAGTTCATTTAGAGGTTTAGAAAATAGTTTTGCAAGTTTTTAGTTTAATTTGTAGCCTTTGTCTTTTTTAGTTAATTTAAATTAGATTTAAATTACTTTTTAAATAGTTTTAATTAATTAAGTAATATTTAAATATTAAAATAATCAAATAAATAATTTCATTTTCATTTTAAATTTTCTTTTTATTTTAAGTTTGAAAAAGTTTCACTTGCACCCCCTGTAGTTTTTAAATTGTTTAAATCCCACTTTTCTCTATCTGTAATTTGATTTCCAAGTTGCATTTGTGTAATTATATCTGTATATCTGTTATTGTTAATATCATTCCAAGTTGTTCAAATTCCAAATAATCCGTAGCATAATCATTTCTCAATCATCTTTGGCTACTGTCCTCAGTGCCACTCATTCCTAAAACCGTTTTCAAAGCACCATTGCAATCTCGCTGGTACATAACGACCCGGGGAAACACTATACTATCCACGGAGAATTGGCCTAAGCTGTCTTTGACTTATTTGACCTTGGTCAATAATATCTGACGGTTTAGCCCCAATCAAAATTTGGCGCCGCTGCCGGGGAGGTTGTTGCGTGTTTTAAAATTGTTTTAAGTTTAGTGGTTTTCAAAACCCTCCCTGTACAAATTTCACCACTTTTGTAAAAATATCAATCATATCAAAAAAGTTCATTAACACTTTTTCTAAAGTGTTAACAACACCAAAAAAATCAAAAACAACAAAACAAACTGTGAAGTTAAATTACTTCGTTATCTTTAAGATTACAACCTATACAGTTGGTATAAGGTAAGTTCTAACATTAAATTGCGAACTGAAGAGAGATCCATTCTTCTCTCCCACCAGCCTGCGAGTAATCTTAAAGGAACGATTTCGGTTAACGAATCAGTTCCAAAAATATTTCCCAAAGTTTTTTGCACACACACCTAAAAGCCCAAAAACAATTTTTCTGTTAATAAATACATAAAATCTTACCACCGCAAACCAAGGCAGAACACCTACCAACTGGGGGTGTGGACTTAATAAGTTCCCAAACTAAAGATTAAAACTTGCCTTTGTATCCCTGTGACTGGTGTACCTTTTTCAAAGAAGCCATTCACTTGTGATTATTGGTTTAAGTTCCCTGTTGTTTTGCCTCGAATTTGTTTTGAAAAATTGTTTTTTGTGCATGCGCACTCGTTCACAAACAAAGCGTAAAAATCAAAAAAACGTACCCGAGCTACGTACTGTTATTGAAGAACCTAAAACAAAAATGGACGACGGGCCACCACCACCCCCTGACCCACCCAAAGATGAGCCAGCTCCCGATCTCCGAACGATGGAGGAGTTGTGCCAACCTACCATGCAAGGGAGGGGCGGACCTATTGCACCACTCACTATTGAGGCTACGGACTTTGGCTTCAAGCACCACATGATCCAACAAGTCCAAAATTCATGTCAATTTCACGGATTACAGGGTGACGATGCTAACAAGCATCTTGATAAATACCTTACCGTCACCCAAAGCATGAAACAACATGGTGTCACCGATGATGCCCTCCGGCTGTATCTCTTCCCCTATTCTCTCACCCATCATGCCACTGCATGGTTTGACCGACTCCCCAAGAATTCTATTCATACCTTTGATGAAATGGTAACCAAGTTTCTAGCAAAATATTTTCCACCTTCCATGGTTACCAAGTTACGAAATGATATCAGCAACTTCCAGCAGCGTCCCGATGAGTCTCTATTTGAGGCTTGGGAACGTTATAAGCTAGCAATTGATCGGTGCCCTAACCACAATATGATACAAGTTACCATCATAGATACCTTCTTTAATGGTTTGACATTGAGGCACCGGGATATTCTCAATGCTGCTGCTGGTGGGACCTTCATGAAAAGGTGTCCCGAAGAATGCTATGATCTGATTGAGAACATGACTGCCCACCATAACTTTTGGGATTCCTCTGCGGAGAGGGATGAGTCATGTAAATCAGTTATTCCTTCATCATCATCTCCTAAAATAATAGCTCTCACCAAAAAGATGGATGGTATCTTTACGGCTGTGTTGAGAATGAACCAAACTATGCAAAATCAACAAGTTCAAAATCAACAAGTGAAAGCCGTGGCCCGAAGTTGTGAAACTTGTGGAGGCCCACATCTGTATTCCGAGTGTCCAGCTACTGCTGGTTTTCCTCAAGAGAACGTTTATGCTGCTCAAGGTTCCTACAATATGGGGGGTAATTCTTACCAACCACAAGGGGACCGTAATCTCTTAAGCTATCGTTCCAACAATTTTCTCGGACCTCCCGGTTTTAACCAAAATCAAAACCGTAACTCGAATCAAAATCAGAATCGAGGAGATTTTAACCAAGGTCAAAACCCGAATTTCCAAAACCCGAACCAAAATCAAGGTCATTTTAATCAAAACAATTTGCAAAATGGCAATCAAAATCAAGGTTTTGAAGGAAATTTTCAAAGAAACCAGGGTCAAAGGAATTACAATCAGGGTAATTTCAATCAGAGAAACAATTTTCAGGGTAACAACAACCAAAACCAAGGAAATTTTCAAAACAACCGTGTTCAAAATTTTCCTATCCAAAATCAAAACGTTGTTCAACCCTCGTCTTCCTCCGATGAAGTGCTAAAACAATTCATTAAAGCACAAGAGGAAACGAATCGGTTATTGATCAGCAAGATCTCTGAGCTTCAGAAGTCTTTAAATGATCGACCCTCGGGCCCGGGTACACTACAGAGCAACACGATCGCTAACCCGAGGGGCGATGTCAAAGCGACCACTACCCGAAGTGGAGTATCATACAATGGACCCACGATTCCCTCTACCTCTTCTTCTCCTCCTACCAAGGTAGCAGAACGTGAACCTGAGGTTACCATGGACATACTTCCTACTAATAACGGAGGTACCGACAACGTCCACCCTCAAATCGTCCCGGTCCCGACTCGTAAGTCAAAAGTTGTATTTGATCCTCCGAAAATTCCTGATGAAATTCCAAAGAACAATCCCAAGCCTTCAATTCCATATCCTTCACGATTGAATGATCAAAAGAACCGCGAAAGAGCTAATCATCAAATGGAAAAATTTTACCAAATTTTCCAAGAGTTACATTTCGATATTAGCTTCGCGGATGCTCTTCTTCTAATGCCTAAATTTGCTTCAACAATCAAAAATCAAATAAGCAATAAGGAAAAACTCTGTGAGATGGCTAAAACTCCACTGAACGAGCATTGCTCAGCAGTGCTCTTAAAAAAGCTTCCCGAAAAGCTTGGAGATCCCGGGAAATTTCTCATTCCTTGCATTTTCCCGGGGATGGTTGAATGCTTTGCCTTGGCCGATCTTGGTGCAAGCATTAACCTTATGCCTTACTCAGTTTGGAAGAGACTCTCTCTTCCCGCTCTCACTCCTACCTGCATGACTCTCGAGCTTGCAGACCGTACTATATCTCGTCCTCTCGGCATTGCCGAAGATATTTTCGTGAAAGTAGAAAAGTTCCATTTTCCGCAAGATTTCGTGATTGTTGATTCCGATGCTGACCCAAGAGTTCCTCTCATTCTCGGGAGAGGTTTCTTAAGAACGGGTCGTGCTCTAATCGATGTTTTCGAGGAAGAAATCACTCTACGTGTTGGTGGTGAAGCCATCACATTCAATCTTGATCAGACTTCAAGATACTCCTCCAACTATGACGCTGAAACGGTTAACCGAATTGACATCATCGATGTTGCGTCAGAGGAGTATTCTCAAGAGGTCCCTGGTTTCTCGTCAAGTGGCAGTACCACTCTTTTTTCTGAGCCTATCATATCCGACTCTTCCCCTTCTCTCACTCCGTTTGAGGGAAGTGACTTCCTTTTGGAAGAGGTCGAGGCTTTTCTTGCTCAGGATAGTTCAATCCCTCATGAGATTGATGAAAACTATCTTGACCCGGAGGGGGATATTCTTCTTCTTGAAAGATTGTTAAATGACGATCCTTCACCCTCTCCGTCTCCAAAACAACTTCATAAAGCGGAAATTAAGTCTATTGAAAAATCTGAAGAATTTCCCGAGGTTGAGCTCAAGGACTTGCTTCCTCATCTAGAATATGCATTTTTGGAGGGTGATGATAAATTACCCGTCATTATTGCTAAAGACTTAAAATATGAGGAAAAGGCTGCACTCCTAAAGGTTCTTAAGTCACACAAGCAAGCAATTGCTTGGAAACTCTCCGACATTAAGGGTATTAGCCCGAACTTTTGTACACACAAAATCTTAATGGAGGATGACTTTAAGCCAGCAGTGCAACAACAGAGAAGGGTAAATCCCAAAATCCACGAAGCTATTAAACAAGAGGTTCTAAAACTTATTGATGCGGGATTGATTTATCCTATATCTGACAGTACTTGGGTTAGCCCAATTCATTGCGTTCCAAAAAAGGGTGGCATAACCGTTGTCACCAACGAGGAAAACGAGTTGATTCCAACTCGTTTGGTCATGGGTCGGCGAGTATGTATTGACTATCGCAAGTTGAATGAAGCCACCCGTAAAGACCATTTTCCTCTGCCTTTTATGGACCAGATGCTCGAAAGACTAGCGGGGAATGAATACTATTGTTTTGCTCGATGGTTTCTCGGGTTACTTCCAAATCCCCATTGATCCACAGGATCAAGAGAAAACTACCTTCACATGCGCCTACGGAACTTTTGCTTACAGACGTATGCCTTTCGGCTTATGTAATGCACCAGGCACGTTACAAAGGTGCATGATGTCAATCTTTTCTGACATGATCGGAAAAAATATGGAGGTATTTATGGATGACTTTTCAGTCATCGGGGATTCATTCCAGTCTTGTCTCTCCCACTTGGAACAAATGCTAAAACGTTGTAAAGAAACGAATTTGAGTCTCAACTGGGAGAAGAGCCATTTTATGGTTGATGAGTGTCTAAATACTCATCATTTTATACCAATCTGACCTGCCAAAACATACAAAAACAATCAAATAAGCATCAAAATACTTAAAATATCTTAGAAGTATGTTTTATATGTTTCAAATGCAAAATAAGCAAAAACAGATGAAAAACGTATAAAGTTTAAATAATTGGCAGTTTCAGTCCCTCAAGTTTCAAAAGTTGTCAAATATAGTCCCTGGTAAATCAAAACATGAAAAATATCATCAAAGGTCCTTAGGGATTCATAAGTTGTCAAGTGTAGTCCTTTATAAGTTAAAAATTGCAAAATGACAACTTTAATCCCTCAAGTTTGAAAAATGTCAAAATTAGTCCTTAAGGTTTTAAAAATGGGAAATTAATAAAATAAACCTTGAACTATTCTTAAATGACAAAATTGGTCCTTATGATAACATTTTGAGAAATTACATCTTCAGTCCCTTAAAAATCCAAATTTACATAAATGGTCCCTGGAGTTTGAGGAATTTGCAGAAAAGGTCCCTGGGATTTGAAATATAGAAAAAATACATCTTTTACCCTTGTGTTATGGTTATACGGCAGGTTTAGTCCTTGAAAGAAGTTTGGGAAAGTGGCAAACTCAGCCCCTTAATTTTGTCAAAATTACAAAATTGGTCCTTGTGTAGTTAAATACCAACCGGACCCTTATTTGTTATTAATCCAAAAACAAATCCAATACCTTTACCCAGCCCACCCTTTCTTTTTACCAAGCCCAAAAATAAGCCCAGTCCACCCCCTTTATTATACAAACCAGGTTTGACCCTGGTCAAACACCCCTAACCCGCCTTCACTGTAGCACCTCCACCCTCACCACTGTAAACCCAATACCAGGTGGTTTTTCCACCACCTCACCACCCTACAGCTCACCCCCTACTCCCCCTACCCCTTTCCACCTCGCAAACTTATCCCACACCTCATTAAATGCAATTCCCACCGTTTTTCCCTCCAAACCACTCCATATCCTCTGTTTTCATCATGAAACCTCAACTTGGCCTCCAAACCTTCCCATTTGTCCCCTGACACCTCCACATGTTACCAAAATTCTTTAATTGCAGACCTTTGGCCCCAAGTTAACTTGGAAGACTTTTGGCGCCAAAATTGGTTTAAACGGTGTAGATCAATTGGACAAAATCAAAGGCTCATATAAAGTGGGAAAAGTCCTTGAGGACACCTGGATGCTCATTCTCACCTATAAAGATCAAGAGAAGCAATGTGGAAGCATATCTAGTTTATTTTATATAAGTGTATGTCGTTTAATGCAATCTTAAAATTCTAGTGTAAACCTAAGCTTTTAAGCAGTAAGTTAATCATCTTTCATGTATTGTAACTCTGTTTGATCAATCAAAGTCAAGTTTCTTTAACTATTTCATGTTATGCAATTTCATTTAAATTTCCAAAAAGCTATTTAGTGTAATTGTTGTTACTGTGAAGTGTATTGGATTTCTTAGATCACTTAAGCTCCTAGATAGCCTATCTAAGCTATTAGTAATAACTAAAAGCAGTTTAGTAATATAAAAAATCAAAAACACAAAAAGTCAACAAAAGTCAAACTATCAAGTTATTGGTGATAAGCAATGGAGCAAGGTTGATTTTGGAAGGCCTTGGGTTAGTGGTTCTGTGGAGAGCCTATAGGTTTGGTCTTGGTTCTTGATTCATTGTTTTAAGCAGGATTGCATTTGGTAAGTTTCTAAGCTCATTTTCTTATTTTCACTATAGCATACCTTATTGATCTACTTATTTGGTTGTTTATGCTTATTTACTGTTGTTTAGTCATAATATAAACTAAAATAGATAGCTTGTTCATTTAAAATTCTAGTTGCTAAAAATCAAAGCTACACAGTCAACATAGCTTATTTAGTATTCTTATGTATTTGTGGTAAATTTCTGTTTCTAAGTACTTGTTTAGATCTCTTACAACATAATAAGTCATTGTGGATCAGTGGGATAAGCTCTGTAAGCCATTTACTTAAAAAATCACAAAACAGTTAAGGTATAAGGTGTGTTTGGATCAGTGTGCTCCAAGGAGTTGTGGTGTTAATTTTGTGTTGTTTCTTGTTTAAAACAGTCACATAGGTCTATGTCAACTCAGAACAAGCAATAACTCAGCCCTAGTTAACCACAAAAGTCAAAATCTTGTTTAATCACCCATAATTCATAATCTGTGTAATTTTAAAGTGTTAAAAGCTTCATAATCACTCATAGGTTGATACCAAAGCTTAAATTAGACTTCACTTAGCTTAAGTAACATAAATCAGTCCATAAATCTAGGTTAAAATTCATTTTAGTCAACTTTAGGCATAAATCAAAAAAGTCAAAAGTCTCATGTCTTGCAGAAACTCAAATTTTGTGGGAATTTTCTAGATTTTAGGAAGTGGATTCAGGACTTGAAACTTCTTGTGGTTAGAATCTACCACCTAGACCTCAGGAATCCAAGCTTTTTTGATTTTTAGAAATTTTCTACAAGCTTATACAAGCTTGTAAACTAGGCTGCAGGGCAACCCAATGCCCTGTGCAATCAGATCCCATTTCACCCACCCAACTTTGGTGGTGATTTGTGGTTACCCCAGTAGGTCCCACACCTCATACTTTGGTTCTTACAACCCCCCTCCTACCAGTGTTTGAAATTTGACCCTTAGTTTGACCATTAGACCAGTGGACCCCACTTAGTTTTGCATCAAAACTCTGTCCTATTTCTGATCCAGAAACCAAATAAGCAGTTGCTTATTATAGCTTTTTAGCTTATCCCATGAGCTTATCTCATCAATTCTAGTTTAAATAAGTTCAAGTAACTTAGGTGAACCTTACTTAACCAGTGTGGACCCCACATAACCCAATTTAGCTTATTTCTTTGTATGGTCAACTTTAGTCAACTGTATAAGCTAATAAGCATTCACAGTGCTTATTCTGAGTTTCCAAAGTAGTTGTCTTTGTAAAAGTTTCTTATTTTAAGTATTTTAGTAGTTTTATAAAAGAAAAACCAGAAAAAGCAAACTTTAATTATAGTGATAGCTTCTATTTAATAGAAATTATCTATTTAATTTTCATTTCAGCTTATTAATAAGCACTTGTCCAATTTTATAATTTTTTTAATTTCTTAGTACCTTTAAGTAGTTAAAATAATTTTCTTAGATTTTTCCTAAGCAGTTTACTATTTATTAGATTTAAAAGTAGTTTAAATAATTAAATAGGTAATAATAGTAATTAAATAGTTTTCTTTAATTTTAATTAACAATAGTAGAATTGTATATTTTTCCTAAGTTTTATAAAGTAGTTAAGACATTGAAAAAATAGTTTCATAATTTCCACTGTCCATTTTCTAATTTTCTTATTTAATTTAATTAAATTAGATCTAAAATAATTAATAAATAATTAATTAGTCAATTAGCTTAAATATAATTTTTAGTAACTTTTTATAATTTTGTAGGATTCCTGTAGTGGTTAAATAGTTTTATAAATTTTATCATAATTTTCTAAGGTAATTTAGTATTAATAGTAATTTAAAATAGTTTAATTAGTTTAATTTAGATAAATAGTTTTTAATTAATAAAATAATCATAAAAAGATAAAAATATTTATTTTCATTTTTTATACTTTCTTCAAGTTCTAATTAAGGTTTAGAAATTATTTTTGTAAGTTTTTAGGTTAATTTGTAATACTTGTCATTTTTAGTTAAATTAAATTAAGTTTTAAATTAGATTTTAAATAGTTTTATTAATTAAATAATATTTAAATATTATAATAATCACTTTTATAATTTTATTTTCATTTTCAAATTTCTTTTTAATTTTAAGTTTTCAAAAGTACCCCCTGTAGTTTGTAACTTGTTAAAACCCACTTTTCTCTGTTTGTTATCTGATTTTCCAATTTGTGCTTTTATGCTTATATCTGTATTTCTGTTATAGTTTATATCATTTCATATTATCCAAATATCAAGCAATCAGTAGTATAATCAACCCTCAAATCATTTTTGTTACTGTCCTCAGTACCACTCACTCTCCTAATCGTTTACAAATACAATTTCAATCTCGTTGGACTTAACGACCCGGGGATTTCCCTATATTTCCACGGTCAATATTAACTTGCACTTTCTCCCAGGTGGGCCTATCAGCTGCACACGGTTGACTGGTTGGTTTGGGAGGAGTCAAAATTTGGCGCCGCTGCCGGGGAGGTTGTTGCGTATTTCAAAACGGTTTAAGTTTAGTGGTTTTCAAAAACCCTCCTGTACAAATACCACCACTTTGTAAATTTTTAAGAAAATCAAAATCATATCTGAAAAAGTTCATTAACATTTCTCCTGAAGTGTTAACAACACCAAACAAATCATAAACAACAAAACAAACTGTGAAGTTAAATTACTTCGTTATCTTTACGATTACAACCTATACAGTTGGTTTAAGATAAGTTCTGACATTAAATTGCGAACTTAAGAGGGATCCATTTATTTCCTCCCGCCAGCCTGCGAGTAATCTTAAAGGGACGATTTCGGTTAACGAATCAGTTCCAAAAATATTGTCCAAGTTTTTCACCCATACACAAAAAGCCAAAAACATTGTACTGTGAATATAATTACATAAAAGTTTACCACCGAAAACCAAGGCAGAACACCTACCAACTGGGGGTGTGAACATAATAAGTTCCCAAACTTAAGATTTAAAACTTGCCATTGTATCCTTGTGAATAGTGTACCTTTTTTAAAGGAGCTGTTCATTTGTGATTAGTGGATTTAAGTTCACTGTCGTTTTGCCTCTGTCTTGTTTTGATTGATACCGTTTTTAGTGCATGCGTACTCGTTCGCAAACAAAGCGTAATAAAGGAAAAAACATAACTAAGTTACGTACTGTTGAAGAAGAACACCCTTCAAAAATGAACGACGAGCCCCCATTCCTTCCCAAGGATGAACCAGTTCCTGACACCCGAACAATGGAGGAACTGTGTCAACCTACCATGCAAGGGAGGGGTGGACCAATTGCACCACTCACTATTGGAGCCACTTGGATTAAAACACCGCATGATACAACAGATCCAGAATACGTGCCAGTTCCATGGATTGCCGGGTGACGATGCCAACAGGCATCTCGACAAATTTTTAACTGTCACCCAGAGCATAAAACAACATGGCGTCACCGACGACGGCCTACGTTTATACCTTTTTCCCTATTCCCTGATTCATCATGCGACTTCCTGGTTCGATCGACTTCCAAAGAATTCGATCCACACTTTTGATGAGATGATTACCAAATTCCTGGCCAAATACTTTCCACCATCTATGGTCACAAAGCTGAGGAATGATATCAGCAACTTCAGATAGCTTCCTGACGAATCTTTATTCGAAGCTTGGGAACGCTACAAACTCTCCATTGATCGATGTCCCAACCATAATATGCTTCTTGTCACCATTATTGACACCTTCTATAATGGTTTGACTCTTGCCATCGGGACACCATCAATGCTGCTGCTGGGGGTACCTTTATGAAAAGAACCCCTGAAGAGTGCTATGACTTAATCGAAAACATGACTGCCCATTATAATTTTTGGGACTCCTCTGCTGAGAGGAATGACTCAATTAAGTCAGACACTCCGGCAAGCAATGAAATATCAATCCTAGCTAAAAAGCTGGATGATTTGTCTACAGCAGTTTTGCATATCCATCAGAATAATCCTAATCAGGTTAAAACTGTTAACCCAAGTTGTGAAACTTGCGGTGGTCCACATACGTACACAGATTGCCCAGCCTCTGGTGGTTTTGCTCGTGAAAGCAGCTCAAGGTTCCTATAATACGGGAGGAAATTCTTACCAACCGCAAGGAGACCGAAACCTTTTGAGCTACCGTTCTAACAACTATCTTGGACCACCAGGGTTTAATCAGCCTCAAAACAGGAACCAAAATTTTAACCAGAATCAGAACCAGAACCGAATGAACCAAGGTTATAACAACCAAGGGAATTTCAACCCTGGTCAAAACCAGGTTCAACAAAATCAGAACCAAGGGAATTTCAACCCTGGTCAAAACCAGGTTCAACAAAATCAGAACCAATGGAATTATAACCGAAATCAAGGTCAGAACAATTACCCACAGGGTAATTTTCAACAACAAAACCACTTCCAGGGTAATAACAACTAGCAACATGGGAATTTCCAGAACAATCGGGCTCAAAATTTTCCAAACCAAAATCAAGCCATTGTTCCAACTGGACCATCACATGATGAGTTATTAAAACAGTTTATGAAATCCCAAGAAGAACTGAACAAAATGCTAGTTAGTCAAATATCTAATTTTCAGAAGTCTTTAAATGATCGACCCTCGGGCTCAGGTACTACTTTACCTAGCAACACGATCACTAATCCGAGGGGCGATGTAAAGGCGATCACCACAAGAAGTGGAGTTTCTTACCAAGGACCTACATCTCCTTCTACCTCTTCTCCTATCCCTGTAGAGGAATGTGAAACTGAGGATACTACGGATACGGTACTTACTAATAATAACGGAGGTACCAATGACATTCCTCCTCCAGTTATCCCGGTCTCGACTCCTCGTAAAAGAGTCGTGTTTGAAACTACCGAAGGTCCTGTTGAAAATCCAAAAGCCAACCGAAAACCAACAATTCCATATCCCTTACGATTGCAAGACCAGAAGCTCCGTGACAAAGCTAATCATCAGATGGAAAAATTCTTTCAGATTTTCCAAGAACTACACTTCGATATTAGTTTCGCGGATGCTCTTCTTTTAATACCCAAATTCGCATCGACAATAAAAAACCTGTTGAGCAATAAAGAAAAACTGTTTGAGATGGAACGAACTCCACTCAATGAGAACTGCTCAGCAGTTCTGTTGAAACAGCTTCCCGAAAAGCTAGGAGACCCCGGGAGATTTCTAATACCATGTATTTTCCCGGTCATGGTTGAATGTTTTGCCTTGGCCGATCTTGGTGCAAGCATCAACTTAATGCCCCACTCAGTTTGGAAAAAGCTCTCTCTTCAGGCACTTAGTCCTACATGCATGACTCTCGAGCTTGCAGACCGTTCAATTTCATGTCCCCTCGGTATTGCCGAGGACGTATTTGTAAGAGTGGGAAAGTTCCATTTTCCGGCAGATTTTGTCGTTGTTGATTTCGATGCAGATCCAAGAGTTCCTCTCATTATTAGGAGGGGATTCTTAAGAACGGGACGAGCATTAATCGATGTTTTCGATGAGGAAATCACGTTACGAGTTCGCAATGAAGCGATAACGTTCAACCTTGATCAAACCTCGAGATACTCCTCGAATTATGATGCTGAATCGGTCAACCGAATTGATGTCATTGACATTGCATCCGAGGAGTATGCTCAGAAATTCCTTGGATTCGCTGATAATTCTACGAGTGGCAATCCCACTACTTCTTCTGATCCCATAATCGCTAATTCTTCTCCTTCCCTCACTCCGTTTGAGGGAAGTGATTTCGTCTTTGAGGAATTAGAGGCCTTTCTCAAAAGTGATTCAGTTCCCGAAGGAATTGATTACCAAGAGATTGACCCGGAGGGGGATATACTTCTCCTTGAGAAGTTATTGAACAAAGATCCTTCTCCCATTCCTGTTCTACCTCCACAACTTCATAAGGCGGAAGTCAAATATGTTGAGAAAAATGATGATTTCCCCGAGGTTGAACTTAAGGACCTGCCTCCTCATCTAGAATATGCATTCTTAGAAGGTAACGATAAGTTACCGGTCATTATTGCAAAAGACTTAAAGGATGAGGAGAAAACAGCGCTGCTTAAGGTTTTAAAGTCCCACAAACAAGCAATTTCTTGGAAGCTCTCAGACATAAAGGGTATTAACCCGGATTTTTGTACACACAAAATCCTAATGGAAGAGGACTTTAAACCTGCCGTGCAGCATCAAAGAAGGGTAAATCCAAAAATCCACGAAGTTATAAAAGCAGAAGTTATCAAACTTCTTGATGCGGGATTGATTTACCCTATATCAGATAGTCCTTGGGTTAGTCCAATTCATTGTGTTCCAAAGAAGGGTGGCATTACGGTTATCACAAATGAGGACAACGAGTTGATACCAACTCGTTTGGTTACAGGGTGGCGAGTATGTATTGATTACAGAAAGCTTAACGAAGCCACCCGCAAAGACCATTTTCCTCTGCCCTTTATGGACCAAATGCTCGAAAGACTAGCGGGAAATGAGTATCATTGTTTCCTCGACGGCTTCTCGGGTTACTTCCAAATTCCCATTGATCCACATGATCAAGATAAGACTACCTTCACATGCCCTTACGGAACATTTGCCTATCGTCGCATGCCTTTTGGGTTATGCAATGCTCCAGGCACTTTCCAGAGGTGCATGATGGCTATTTTCCATGACATGATCGGAAAAACCATGGAGGTATTTATGGATGACTTCTCAGTCATCGGGGATTCTTTCGACTCATGCCTCTCCCATTTAGAAAAAATGCTTCAACATTGTGAAAATACTAATCTTTGTCTAAATTGGGAGAAGAGCCATTTTATGGTTAAAGAGGGCATTGTCCTCGGTGGTACAATTTCAAAAAGTGGGATTGAGGTCGATAAGGCCAAAATTGATGTTATTGCTAAACTGCCTCATCCCACCACTGTTAAAGGAATAAGGAGTTTTCTCGGCCATGCCGTGTTCTATCGAAGATTCATACAGGATTTCTCCAAAATAGCCCGGCCCATGACTCATCTTCTTGAAAAGGATGCTCCTTTTATCTTTTCCCCCGAGTGCATCGAAGCTTTTTCTACTTTAAAGAAAAGACTTACTGAGGCACCAATCCTTGTTGCCCCCGACTGGGACTTACCCTTTGAACTTATGTGCGATGGTAGCGATTACGCTATTGGTGCAGTTCTGGGGCAACGAAAAACCAAACATTTCCAGCCAATACACTACGCAAGTAAGACCATGAATGAGGCTCAAACACACTATACCACCACAGAAAAAGAATTATTAGCTGTGGTATATGCCTTTGAAAAATTTCGGTCTTACTTAATCTTAACAAAAAGCGTGGTATATACGGACCATTCGGCTTTGAAATACCTGTTCACTAAACAGGACACAAAGCCAAGACTGCTCCGTTGGGTCCTGCTCCTCCAGGAATTCGATATTCTCATAAGAGATAAAAAAAAGGAGCAGAGAACCTTGCAGCTGATCACTTGTCCCGGTTAGAAAATCCTCATCAGGATATTCTCGAGAGAAAAGAAATTAATGAAACTTTTCCTCTGGAGACTCTAAATCTAATCTCTACCCGGGATGATTCCAATACCCCATGGTTTGCCGACTTTGCAAATTACCGTGCGGGAAATTTCGTTGTGAAAGGGATGTCATCCCAACAGAAAAGAAAATTCTTTAAAGATGTAAAACATTACTTTTGGGACGACCCCTACTTGTTCAAAATATTTGCGGATCAAGTCATCCGACGGTGTGTCCATGGCCAAGAAGCCATGGAAATTCTTAAAGCTTGTCATGATGGACCCACGGGGGGACATCATAACCCAAACTACACCGCCAAAAAGGTGTTTTATTCGGGATTCTTTTGGCCCACGATATATAAAGACGCCCATGAACTTATCAAAACCTGTGAGGCTTGCCAGCGACACGGGAATATTTCCAAAAAGAATGAGATGCCGCAAAACGCCATCCAAGTCTGTGAAATATTTGATATGTGGGGAATTGATTTTATGGGGTCATTCCCGTCTTCACGAGGGAATAAGTATATACTCGTAGCTGTCGACTATCTGTCAAAATGGGTTGAGGCAAAAGCCTTACCCACCAATGATGCCCGAGTAGTTGTTAAATTTTTAAAATCTCTCTTTGCCAGATTCGGGACTCCTCGTGCCATTATCAGTGATCGTGGCACTCACTTCTGCAATGAACAATTTGCAAGAGTAATGCTGAAATATGGTGTAACTCACCGTCTTTCTACAGCATACCACCCCCAAACAAGTGGGCAGGTGGAGGTCTCAAATCGGGGTATTAAGAGAATTCTGGAGAGGACGGTTGGTGAAAACCGTGCCTCTTGGTCGGATAAGCTGGACGATGCATTATGGGCTTTCCGCACTGCTTACAAAACACCCATCGGGTGTACTTCATATAAGCTTGTGTACGGGAAAGCATGTCATCTTCCGATCGAATTAGAACATAAGGCCTATTGGGCCTTAAAACATGCAAATTTCGACCTGCAGACAGCGGGTGATCACCGTAAAGTTCAACTAAACAAACTAAATGAATTACGTGATCAAGCTTACGAAAATTCTTTAATCTATAAAGAAAAGACTAAGAAGATACATGACTCTAAAATTAAGAACCGCGTTTTCAACGTTGGTGACAGAGTTCTTCTTTTCAATTCAAGATTAAAAATTTTCTCGGGAAAACTAAAAACCCGTTGGTCTGGACCATTTACTATAACAAAAGTATACCCATATGGAACTGTTGAGTTATTGCAACCCGACGGTCCCAATTTTAAAGTAAATGGTCATCGGCTAAAACACTATTTTGGAGGGAACATACAACCAATGGTTGTCCCGGATCTCCAAACTTACCCCATGGACCAATAAATTCGGGGTCGAGTCAAGCTAGCGACTCGGTTAACAAAAACAGTAGCTTCCCCAAGGACAATTTAATTCGGGGTCGAGTCAAGCTACCGACTCGGTAATCAAAAACAGTAGCTACCTCATGGACAATTCAATTCGACGTCGAGTCAAGCTAGCGACTCGGTAATTGTAACAATTCGCAATTTCAGGTTAACTTTTATTCCCGAAAAATTTCACTATTCACTTTTTACTATTCACTTTTCACTATTCATCTCAGAAATTTTTATTTCATATTCTCGTAAGTTAAACTATTTTAACGATAATCCGAGAGTTTGACGCTCGTCGGATCATTTCTGCAAAAATCACAAAGCCGTGTCCGAGATTTACTTTTAGGTTTAAACGTCATTCCAGCATCCCGATATGTCCATAAAACATTATAAACAATAGAAATATGATTTTCTCTCATTTTAGGACAATTCCAAAAATTTTGGAATTTTACGTTTTTCAGTTCAGCGTTTTACGCGAATTACGCGTTTTAGACCCGTGTTTCCAGTTTTTAGCAGGGTTTTAGCACCTGATAGATCCTACCACTCATTTTATATTTTATTATGGAGTATATTAATAAGTTCTAGCATATTTATAAGTTTCATATTTTTAGGATACCCGGTTTTACGTTTCGTGACTTAAAAACTTACGGTTAGCAATTTACGGAGTCAAAACTAGCTACATACTTAGGATATTATCATCCAAAGACCATGACTACTCATCTAGTCACCCTTATCTTATTGAAACCGACTTAGGGGGGGAGGAGTCACCATGTGTGGTTAAATCTTGACCATTGATTCTTTATATCATTACAAGTGTCTTAAACTAACCATGGTTAAATTCTAACCCAATATATGGTTAACTATTTTTCCTACCCTATAAATACCAAGCTAAAACACATAGAAAACTTGCACCACACCTTCTTATAACCTTCAAGTCCTAAAACCTAAGGCACTTTTCTTATATTTTGTAAAAAAGTTAACTAGTTTTTGAAAGAAAACTAGTGTTTGATCTTCAATCTTGGAAATTTTCTAAGAAAAGTTGTTATAACTCTAAAGTCTCCAAAAAGACATAGTTATAATCTTCAAATAGCTTTGTACTTTCAAGAAGGCTTCGTTATAATCTTCAAATGACCTCGGTTTATCATAGATTGCAAAGAGTGAAGCTTAAGTCAATCAAAGTCCGTACCTTACTAGTTACTTACCTTTCTTTTAGAAAGCCTCAAGTTGTAAGCAAACCCTATTACACTTTCTTGCTCAATATCATTTTCATGCTTATTATGTTTCTTTCATGCTATATATGGTCTTTGTATTGTGTTCATGATGTATAAAAATGGATAAAACAAGTATTGGTATACATATGTTAACCTATGTTATTCAAACAAGGAAACTAGTGACTTATATTGAGAACCACGACCAAAATAAAGTAACTATGATATTTGACACTTACTTACTGTTATAAAGGACTTCAAAAGGAAAACATAGCAATTTGAATCACCCAAAATGAGTACACGAGTCAAAAGTTATGGCCATAAGAAGTTAGCGAAACCAAAACACCGAAACTGCCTATACCCTACTGTTTTGCATTCTGCCAATTTGAAAGTCACCCTTCTGGTCCGATTCATCAAAAAGTTAAAACACGAAAGTTGTTCGGAACGACGTTTTCGTTCAGGAACAAAGAAGCTCGAGCCCTGAAAACGCTTTCCGAGTGATAATTTTCTTCAAATTCTTAACAGCCCATTTTAGACCAAAGTCACTATATTATAGTTATGATTTACTAAGACCAAGAGTTCTAATGACCTAAAGCCAAGACCACAACCATGGCTAAAGCCAAGGTTGAGTCTCAAGACCATGGTAACAATGACCAAGGTCACGGCAAAGCCACGGCTAACGACCATATAACTTTTAAAGATCAAAACTTATATATGTTATCAAATACTACAATAGTAGGGAGCCTCATGTGAGGAGTTCATTAAGTAAGCCGTCGAGACGAGTTGTGGATTTACGAATTAAAGTGTCCTGGCTCCTCGAACGTTTACTCCATGACTTCTGAATTATGTCGGCCCGAACGGTAGTAAGAGATGTACAACCTATACATGTTTCATAAACCATTTATATTCAAAGACTTACACTATATACTAAGTACTACATCATGAACATTATGCAAGACATATATAGGCAATTCTTCGTATTCTTAGACGTTACTCCAAACCTAAGTCGCAACGTTCAATTATAGGCTGCTCTTAGAGACTTTCGCGATTCGACTACCACTTTCATGTCTCATTACATAAGCTTAAGGTGAGTCATAGCCCCTACTCCTTTCATACTTGTTTTAACTCTTGGGGGGGATACATGCTCAACTACTTGCTTACTTGTACAAATACTCAAAACATTTATACTTGATTGCTTTATACTTGATTGTGTTATACTTGATTGCATTATACTTGATTTCATACATACATGACTGTTTTATACTTTGGGAAGTGGCTTCCAGTAATCTTTTATCTTTGGGAAGTGGCTCCCAGCAAACTTTTATCTTTGGGAAGTGGCTCCCAGTTTTCTTTGGGAATTGGCTCCCAAGTGAGGTCTTCGGAGATGAAGTAGAGACTCACTACTAATTGCTTAATTGTCTTGATGAACTTATACATGTCTTTATTATACTATATGTTAGCAGTGGGTTGTGAACACACAGGTTACAAGTCTCTTATGGCGGGACTTGTAACTGAGTGGATTCACGATGCCTTTGCTGTGTGAACATTTTTTAAGGCTTTTCAACTGTTTTAAGACAAACTCTATGAACTCACCAACCATTGTGTTGACACTTTAGCATGTTTATCTCAGGTTCGTAAGGCGATAGCTAGTTCGTAGAACTTAGAGTCAAGCTGCATATTCTGAAGACTTACGCTTTTATCATTTACCATTCAAAACTTTGTATACATTTATGTATCATACTTTGGAATCTCAAGTTTGTAACTCGGAATTTATTAATCGAATGGTAACTTTTCAAAACATCTCATTTAGAGTTCGTTTTCTATAACTTGTACTTTGTATTATGAAGTAGCACCCTCAGTGACACAGTCTTCCGCTGCGGTATTTTGGGGGTGTTACAGTAATCAAAAACAGTAGCAATATGGGTTTTCACCCATATTTCTGTCTTCTCATCCCTTTCTACCACCCTAGTGTGGGGGAGACGAACCATATGTTGTACATATGTATAAATTTTTTTCAAAAAAAAAAAAAAAAGTGCGTTTGTATGTAAATAGAGTAAAATAAAAGGTTAATAGTATTACCTTCTTACGTTCTAAGTCTTGGTGGGACACCAAGTACTTTGAATATTGAGGGCAATATTCAGTTCTAAGTGTGGGGGAGCGTTCTCACGAATGCAAAACACATGTTCTATCAAGAACCCCCATTTGATCAAAATTACCAGTTTTTTCACACTTAGAAATGCAAATAATGGTATCAATCCTCCATGTCTAACCCACAAAAGGATTGGCTAGACCAGGAGCAAACGGATCTTGGTAAAGACATCTCAAAACCGTTGATGGCTTGCAATTTGCCCAAAATTGTATGGTTCCTTAACTCGCCATATCCTAAAAAGCAAATGAGTTGGCTAGCCCGCAAGATTATGGCTTGTGGTAAAGGCAGTGGAAAAACCATAATTGGTAATCAGCTCACCAAGATGTTGACTATTCCATCAAGAGTTGGCTAGTCCAGAAGCAAACGGCTTTTGGTAAAGACAAATCAAATCCGTTGACAGCTGGTGGTTTGCTCAAAATCACATGGTTATCAGGTGTGCCACAGTTCTTACACCTTGCTACTCCAGAAGTGATGGCTTTTGGTAAAGAGTAAAAATCCATTAATTTTTTCTCAAAAGATTGCTAGGGACTAGCAATAGTTTAGTGTAGGGGATTGATGAGTGTCTAAATACTCATCATTTTATACCAATCTGAGGTGCCAAAACATACAAAAACACTCAAATATGCATCAAAATACTTAAAATATCTTAGAAATATGTTTTATATGTTTCAAATGCAAAATAAGCAAAAACAGATGAAAAACGTACAAAGTTTAAATAATTGGCAGTTTCAGTCCCTCAAGTTTCAAAAGTTGTCAAATATAGTCCCTGGTAAATCAAAACATGAAAAATATCATCAAAGGTCCTTAGGGATTCATAAGTTGTCAAGTGTAGTCCTTTAAAAGTTAAAAATTGCAAAATGACAACTTTAGTCCCTCAAGTTTGAAAAATGTCAAAATTAGTCCTTAAGGTTTTAAAAATGGGATATTAATAAAATAAACCTTGAACTATTCTTAAATGACAAAATTGGTCCTTATGATAACATTTTGAGAAATTACATCTTCAGTCCCTTAAAAATCCAAATTTACATAAATGGTCCCTGGAGTTTAAGGAATTTGCAGAAAAGGTCCCTGGGATTTGAAATATAGAAAAAATACATCTTTTACCCTTGTGTTATGGTTTTATGGCAGGTTTAGTCCTTGAAAGAAGTTTGGGAAAGTGGCAAACTCAGCCCCTTAATTTTGTCAAAATTACAAAATTGGTCCTTGTGTAGTTAAATACCAACCGGACCCTTATTTGTTATTAACCCAAAAACAAATCCAATACCTTTACCCAGCCCACCCTTTCTTTTTACCAAGCCCAAAAATAAGCCCAGTCCACCCCCTTTATTATACAAACCAGGTTTGACCCTGGTCAAACACCCCTAACCCGCCTTCACTGTAGCACCTCCACCCTCACCACTGTAAACCCAATACCAGGTGGTTTTTCCACCACCTCACCACCCTACAGCTCACCCCCTACTCCCCCTACCCCTTTCCACCTCGCAAACTTATCCCACACCTCATTAAATGCAATTCCCACCGTTTTTCCTTCCAAACCACTCCACATCCTCTGTTTTCATCATGAAACCTCAACTTGGCCTCCAAACCTTCCCATTTGTCCCCTGACACCTCCATATGTTACCAAAATTCTTTAATTGCATACCTTTGGCCCCAAGTAAACTTGGAAGACTTTTGGCGCCAAAATTGGTTTAAACGGTGTAGATCAATTGGACAAAATCAAAGGCTCAGATGAAGTGGGAAAAGTCCTTGAGGACACCTGGAAGCTCATTCTCACCTATAAAGATCAAGAGAAGCAATGTGGAAGCATATCTAGTTTATTTTATATAAGTGTATGTCGTTTAATGCAATCTTAAAATTCTAGTGTAAACCTATGCTTTTAAGCAGTAAGTTAATCATCTTTCATGTATTGTAACTCTGTTTGATCAATCAAAGTCAAGTTTCTTTAACTATTTCATGTTATGCAATTTCATTTAAATTTCCAAAAAGCTATTTAGTGTAATTGTTGTTACTGTGAAGTGTATTGGATTTCTTAGATCACTTAAGCTCCTAGATAGCCTATCTAAGCTATTAGTAATAACTAAAAGCAGTTTAGTAATATAAAAAATCAAAAACACAAAAAGTCAACAAAAGTCAAACTGTCAAGTTATTGGTGATAAGCAATGGAGCAAGGTTGATTTTGGAAGGCCTTGGGTTAGTGGTTCTGTGGAGAGCCTATAGGTTTGGTCTTGGTTCTTGATTCATTGTTTTAAGCAGGATTGCATTTGGTAAGTTTCTAAGCTCATTTCCTTATTTTCACTATAGCATACCTTATTGATCTACTTATTTGGTTATTTATGCTTATTTACTGTTGTTTAGTCATAATATAAACTAAAATAGATAGCTTGTTCATTTAAAATTCCAGTTGCTAAAAATCAAAGCTACACAGTCAACATAGCTTATTTAGTATTCTTATGTATTTGTGGTAAATTTCTGTTTCTAAGTACTTGTTTAGATCTCTTACAACATAATAAGTCATTGTGGATCAGTGGGATAAGCTCTGTAAGCCATTTACTTAAAAAAAATCACAAAACAGTTAAGGTATAAGGTGTGTTTGGATCAGTGTGCTCCAAGGAGTTGTGGTGTTGATTTTGTGTTGTTTCTTGTTTAAACCAGTCACATAGGTCTATGTCAACTCAGAATAAGCAATAACTCAGCCCTAGTTAACAACAAAAGTCAAAATCTTGTTTAATCACCCATAATTCATAATCTGTGTAATTTTAAAGTGTTAAAAGCTTCATAATCACTCATAGGTTGATACCAAAGCTTAAATTAGACTTCACTTAGCTTAAGTAACATAAATCAGTCCATAAATCTAGGTTAAAATTCATTTTAGTCAACTTTAGGCATAAATCAAAAAAGTCAAAAGTCTCATGTCTTGCAGAAACTCAAATTTTGTGGGAATTTTCTAGATTTTAGGAAGTGGATTCAGGACTTGAAACTTCTTGTGGTTAGAATCTACCACCTAGACCTCAGGAATCCAAGCTTGTTTGATTTTTAGAAATTTTCTACAAGCTTATACAAGCTTGTAAACTAGGTTGTAGGGCAACCCAGTGCCCTGTGCACTCAGATCCTATTTCACCCACCCAACTTTGGCGGTGATTTGTGGTTACCCCAGTGGGTCCCACACCTCATACTTTGGTTCTTACAACCCCCCTCCTACCAGTGTTTGAAAGTTGACCCTTAGTTTGACCATTAGACCAGTGGACCCCACTTAGTTTTGCATCAAAACTCTGTCCCATTTCTGATCCAGAAACCAAATAAGCAGTTGCTTATTATAGCTTTTTAGCTTATCCCATGAGCTTATCTCATCAATTCTAGTTTAAATAAGTTCAAGTAACTTAGGTGAAGCTTACTTAACCAGTGTGGACCCCACATAACCCAATTTAGCTTATTTCTTTGTGTGGTCAACTTTAGTCAACTGTATAAGCTAATAAGCATTCACAGTGCTTATTCTGAGTTTCCAAAGTAGTTGTCTCTGTAAAAGTTTCTTATTTTAAGTATTTTAGTAGTTTTATAAAAGAAAAACCAGAAAAAGAAAACTTTAATTATAGTGATAGCTTCTATTTAATAGAAATTATCTATTTAATTTTCATTTCAGCTTATTAATAAGCACTTGTCCAATTTTATAATTTTCTTAATTTCTTAGTACCTTTAAGTAGTTAAAATAATTTTCTTAGATTTTTCCTAAGCAGTTTACTATTTATTAGATTTAAAAGTAGTTTAAATAATTAAATAGGTAATAATAGTAATTAAATAGTTTTCTTTAATTTTAATTAACAACAGTAGAATTTTATATTTTTCCTAACTTTTATAAATTGGTTAAGACTTTGAAAAAATAGTTTCATAATTTCCACTGTCCATTTTCTAATTTTCTTATTTAATTTAATTGAATTAGATCTAAAATAATTAATTAGTCAATTAGCTTAAATATAATGTTTAGTAACTTTTTATAATTTTGTAGGATTCCTGTAGTGGTTAAATAGTTTTATAAATTTTATCATAATTTTCTAAGGTAATTTAGTATTAATAGTAATTTAAAATATTTTAATTAGTTTAATTTAGATAAATAGTTTTTAATTAATAAAATAATCATAAAAAGATAAAAATATTTATTTTCATTTTTTATACTTTCTTCAAGTTCTAATTAATGCTTAGAAATTATTTTTGTAAGTTTTTAGGTTAATTTGTAATACTTGTCATTTTTAGTTAAATTAAATTAAGTTTTAAATTAGATTTTAAATAGTTTTATTAATTAAATAATATTTAAATATTATAATAATCACTTTTATAATTTCATTTTCATTTTCAAATTTCTTTTTAATTTTAAGTTTTTAAAAGTTTCAAAAGTACCCCCTGTAGTTTGTAACTTGTTAAAACCCATTTTTCTCTATTTGTTATCTGATTTTCCAATTTGTGCTTTTATGCTTATATCTGTATTTCTGTTATAGTTTATATCATTTCATATTATCCAAATATCAAGCAATCAGTAGTATAATCAACCCTCAAATCATTTTTGTTACTGTCCTCAGTACCACTCACTCTCCTAATCGTTTACAAATACAATTTCAATCTCGTTGGGACTTAACGACTCGGGGATTTCCCTATATTTCCACGGTCAATATTAACTTTCACTTTCTCCCAGGTGGGCCTATCAGCTGCACACGGTTGACTGGTTGGTTTGGGAGGAGTCAATGGTTAAAGAGGGCATTGTCCTCGGCCATAAAATTTCAAAAAACGGGATTGAGGTTGACAAAGCCAAAATTGATGTCATTGCTAAATTACCACATCCCACTACCGTTAAAGGTGTTAGGAGCTTTTTGGGTCATGCCGACTTCTATCGTAGGTTTATCCAAGATTTCTCTAAAATCGCCCGGCTTATGACCCATCTCCTCTAGAAGGATGCTCCTTTTATCTTCTCTCCTGAGTGCATCGAAGCTTTTGAAACCTTAAAGAAAAAGCTTACTGAGGCACCGATTCTTGTTGCCCCCGATTGGGACCTACCTTTTGAGCTTATGTGCGATGCTAGTGATTTTGCCATAGGTGTGGTCTTAGGGAAACGAAAAGCAAAATACTTTCAGCCTATACACTACGCAAGCAAAACTATGACCGAGGCTCAGAGTCATTACACCACCACTGAAAAAGAACTATTAGTTGTGGTGTATGCCTTTGAAAAATTCCGGCCATACTTAATACTGACCAAATGCGTAGTGTATACGGATCACTCGGCTTTGAAATACCTATTTGCAAAACAAGATGCAAAGCCGAGGCTACTCCGTTGGGTTCTCCTCCTCCAAGAATTTGATATCATTATCCGTGATAAAAAAAAGGAGCTAAGAACCTTGCTGCTAATCATCTCTCATGATTAGAAAACCCTCACCAGGATGTGTTTGAGAAACAGGAAATAAATGAAACATTTCCACTCGAGACACTCAATGCGGTTTCTTTTCGTGGTGTCACAACCCGCTATTTCCCAGGTCAATACTATTTTCTAAACTCGAATTTAAATTCTTGACGTTTGATTTGAAACATTTTTACATGAACCTTTTACTTGAATCGACGCGAATTTTTAATTAAATTCTAAGTACACTAGGACTTAGGCTAATTTTAGTCCACAACGCTCCGGTACCTTGCTCCTTCCCCAATTCATAATTTTATACTATAAAACAAATTTCTATTCTTTAAATACATACGGTTTTAAATTCAATAAAATGTTAATTTTTATTTAAGAATGTAACACTTGACATACCCGACTTTCTCAACAATTATTTTTAGGATATTTTTATACTTCCAAAATTATTACAAAAGTCCTAAAAATATTTTCCGATGTCCAAGATAAATTCTTTATATCTTACGTTTAATTACGTATAACTTCCGTTAACTACCAAACTAATACCCAATACATATTTTTACTACCCAATACATTTAATATATACATTTTATAAAAATTATATCCATTTTTCTTCCAATTTTTCCCTATGGCCGCCCCCCCCCCCCCTCCCCCCTTGTTCCATAATTACTCACTATATTTTTTATATATACTTGCAACCATAGACCATGAAACATGGCATTAATTTTTGGTGGCTAGAGCCATAATTTTGCCCCCTCCTTTTCCTAATTTTCGGCAAACCACCAAGACCAAGACTAGATATTTTGACCACCCTTTTTACCACATTTTCTATATATATACACAAGCCTTGTACTCATATTTAGTTACAAGAAAAGAAAAACAATCTCCTCCCACTCATATACACATTTCGATCCACCAAGGAGCAAGGGAAGAGAAGGAGTTTGTTGGTGACTATCTAGAATACTTAGGGCAAGATTAACAAGGGTTTGATACTAATCTTGGGGGTTACACAAGTGTTGTTACAAATCTCATCTCACAAACCTCTTTGTAAGTAAACTTACACTACTTATACTTCATGATTTTTCATGATTTTTATGCTTGTCTAGTTTATATACTTGGTTATCACTTGGTACATGTTGAAAATCTTTACATCCACTTTGATCTCTTAGCAAGAAAATATGTTTTGAACAAGATTTTATTTCAAGAAAAATTGTTAGTAAAAATCTTTACAAGTAAAATAATAAAAACTTTTTATATATATGTTAGTAGATATATTGTTTTATCTACTTGGATGATCTTGTACATGGATCTTGAATATTGTTAAGTTATGTTTAGATCACCATATACTAGTTGAGAAGTTGATGGATGGACTAGGACTAGATTTGGAGTTGTTGTTAAGTGGTGATAATAAATAAAACACTAGGAAATATAGTTTGACATTATTTATATTGGATCTGTCCTATTCGACCCTTCACAGAAAAATCGGTACCTCGGTGGCCACTTTAGGCTAGAAATATAGAAAATAGACTTAATAACGAAAACATAGCCGCTTGAACGAGTTAAAACGGACTTATAACGAAAAAGACATGCTATTTCCAAGATTGACGACTAAAACTGTATTTTCTGAAAAATGGATTCTGTCCCGATTTTTGAGCTAAGAAAACTGAGGTTAAATGACATTTAGGCTAGCCGAGACCTTGAAAAACCTAAAGTATACTTGTATATCTTCGCGGGAATATATAGAACTTGAAAAACGGAGTTACGACGCAAAAGTTATGGCCTAGGAAAGTTGCGACGAAACATATACTTTTTGACAGCTTTGGTTCAAATAATAAAAGCTGATGGAATATTTAAAATTGACTTTTGGACATTTTAGAGTATAATTTGGCTAAAATGACGTATATAAAAATGGTAGAACATTGTGTATACTTATTAGGTGCGTTAGAGTTTTTCAAAATATATATTTACAAGACGACTAATATTTGGTCGTGAGATTTACAAGCTACGTTTTCTAAAATGGTGGATGACTTAAATACGAGATTACTTTGATTACCTACGCTTTTGACAATAAAAATTTCAGCAACATGTACAAGTGATAATATAGTATATGACTTACATGCTTGACCTTGTTTTCGAACCTAAGACATATGCATTATTTAGGCCGCGATTAGAGTACCCGGACTTTATTTCCAACTACTATTTTGTCTATCGGATATTGCTTTTGCTAAGGTGAGTTCATAACCCCTACTTTTACTTGTTTTACAACTGTTTTGGGGGAAGATACATGCTCATTACTATTTAAATTCAATGCTTGTTTTACTTGAACGCGATTCACTTTCTCAAACATTACTGGATGGTTGAAATACTTGATTGATTACTTGAATACCTTATGAATTACTTATTCCATCCTTGATTACTTTCTTATGGATACAAGTTCTTGCTTTTGCGGACATAAATACAAAACTGTTACTTTGCCTGAGTTACCTATTACTGCCACTGAAGTCCCCTTTATCATGAACCGTTAATTACATGCGTGTGAGCGCGAATGCTGTGGATAGATCTATTTGGGTTGACACCCCGTCCGAGTTGGTCGCGCCAACCTGTCAAACGGACGCATATCATTCGGATTACTTCCGAGTGTCTGGCAAACACTTACTTGGGGCATTTTATGCTTGATTGCATACGATTACGTCGAGCTTCGGGGTCATGAGCTTTAGGCACTGTATACCTTATTTTTGGCTGTGACATTGTATTTGTTATATTGTCTTGCCTTCCGCAAAATACTTGTTTACCGAAAATACTTGTTTACTGGAAATACTTGTTTACGGAAATTACTTGTTTACTAAAATCTATGAACTCACCAGCTTTATGCTGACGTTTTAGCATGTATTTTCAGGTTCTTAAAGCGTTACCTTACCTTTGGAGGCTTTTTGCAAGGCATGGCATGGTCATAGAAGACTCTGATAACTAATTGGGATCGCTTTAACTAAATTATGGGCCTATTTCCACTCTTCTTTTATAATATGTAAAATAAATGCTTTTGATAACAACTTTCATTCTAAATAAATGAAATGAAACCATTCTTTGTACCTTGTGTTGTGATACCATTCGAGTAGCACCCCAGTGACATGTATGCTTCTGCTGGACCCGAATTTCGGGGGTGTTACACGTGGTGACTCTTCTACCCCATGGTTTGCCGACTTTGCAAATTACCATGCGGGTAACTTCATCGTGAAGGGGATGACGTCCCAACAGAAAAACAAATTCTTCAAAGACGTTAAACAGTACTTCTGGGACGACCCCTATCTATTCTAAATCTGTGTCGATCAAGTCATCAGGCGATGTGTTAACGGACAGGAAGCCGCTGATATTCTCAAGGCTTGCCATGCTGGAACCACCGGGGACCACCATAGTCCTAACTACACCGCCAAAAAGGTGTTTGACTCCGGTTTCTATTGGCCCACGATTTATAAGGATGCCCACGAGTTAGTCAAAGCTTGTGATGCTTGTCAGCGTCACGGGAATATTTCACAAAAGAACGAAATGCCACAAAATGCCATTCAAGTTTGTGAAATCTTTGACGTCTAGGGCATTGATTTTATGGGGCCATTCCCATCTTCTCGTGGAAACAGATACATTCTCGTGGCTGTTGACTACTTGTCAAAATGGGTTGAGGTAAAAGCCTTACCCACCAATGATGCCCGAGTTGTTGTGAAATTCTTGAAATCCCTCTTTGCTCGTTTTGGAACTCCCCGTGCCATCATTAGTGATCGCGGTACACACTTTTGCAATGATCAATTCACAAAAGTCATGCTTAAGTACGGTGTTACTCACCGTATTTCTACCGCGTATCACCCACAAACAAGTGGGCAGGTGGAGATTTCAAAACGGGGTATTAAACGGATTCTTGAGAGGACCGTAGGTGAAAACCGTGCTTCCTGGTCGGACAAACTAGATGATGCACTCTGGGCCTTCCGTACGGCTTACAAAACACCCATCGGGTGTACTCCTTACAAGCTTGTATACGGGAAGGCGTGTCATTTACCGATCGAGCTCGAGCACAAAGCCTACCGGGCCTTGAAACATGCAAACTACGGTCTTCATAAAGCGGGTGATCACCGTAAGGTTCAACTCAATGAATTAAACGAACTTCGTGATCAAGCCTACAAGAACTTTTTGATCTACAAAGAAAAGACAAAGAAGATCCATGACTCCAAGATTAAGAACCACATTTTCAACGTCGGTGACAGAGTCCTTCTTTTCAATTCAAGGTTAAAGATCTTCTCGGGGAAATTAAAAACCCGATGGACTGGACCATTCACAATTGCAAAAGTATATCCATACGGGACTTTTGAGCTATCTCAACCCGAAGGTCCCAAATTCAAAGTGAATGGTCATCGTTTGAAACACTATTTTGGAGAGGACATACCATCCATGGTTGTCCCTGATCTCCAAACTTTCCCCATGGACCAATGAATTTGGGGATCGAGTCAAGCTAGTGACTAGGTGAACAAAAATTAGCAAAATATGGGTTTTCACCCATATTTCTGACTTCTTTCTACTTTCTAACACCCTAGTGTGGGGGAGTGGCCGTGCCCCACCTTTTGCAAAGTAAATATGTATATAAGTTTCAGACCAAAAAAAAATATTTGTATGTACATATAAATAAAGTGAAAAATCAAAACGATATTTCCACAGTTAGCTTAGAATATTAGCTTTTTCCGTTCAAAGAGTCGGCATAATAGCTGGGACTTTGAATATTGAGGACAATATTCAATTCTAAGTGTGGGGGGGGGGGGGGAATTCTAGCGAATTTTATCACAAAATACTTTCTAAGTACCCCAATTTTGGCCCAAAATTTTCAAAAATTTTTCACTTTATTTCAAAATTTTTGTGGTTATCAGTCCGCCATGTCTAAACTACAAAAGGATTGGCTAATCCAGGAGCAAACGGCTCTTGGTAAAGATATCTCAAATCCGTTGACGGCTTGTAATTTGCCCAAAATTGTATGGTATATCAACTCGCCATATCCAAAAAAGTGAATGAGTTGGCTAGCCCCCAAGATTATGGCTTGTGGTAAAGGCAGTGGAAAAACCATAATTGGTAATCAGCTCACCAAGATGTTGAATTTGTCCATCAAGAGTTGGCTAGTCCAGAAGCAAACGGCTTTTGGTAAAGACTAATCAAATCCGTTGACAGCTGGTGGTTTGCTCAAAATCACATGGTTAACAGGTGGACCATAGTTCTTACTTGAACTGATACATCTGGCTATTCCAGAAGTGATGGCTTTCGGTAAAGAGTTTCAAATTCATTAAGTTTTTCTCAAAAGATTGGTAGGGACTAGCAATGTTTTAGTGTGGGGGATTGATGAGTGCTCAAAAACTCATCATTTTTACCTATTCTGAGCTGCCAAAACATCTAAAAATACTCAAAATTGCATCAAAATAATGAAAATATCCCAGGAATGTGTTTTGTATGTTTCAGATGCAAAATAATCAAAAACAGACGAAAAATGAACAAAGTTTGCACAATTGGCAGTTTCAGTCCCTCATCTTTCAAAAGTTGTCAAATCTAGTCCCTGGCTATTCTAAAAACTTGAAAAAGTCACCAAAGGTCCTTTTTAAATCACAAAATGACATATTTAGTCCTTTGGTGCAAAGTTTCACAAAATTACAAGTTTAGTCCCTGAACTTTAAAAATTAACAAAAATGGTCCCTGGGATATTAAAACTTTAAGAAAAACAAATTTTGTCCTTGTACTTCTCATATATGGCAGGAATGGTCCTTGGTTGCAAAGTTTGGTGAAATTACAGATTTGGTCCCTAAAGTTTGGAAAGTTGACAGAAATAGTCCCTGGAAATTTCATAATGGAAAAATCATAAATGGTCCGTGTACTATTCAAGATTGGCATGTTTTATCCCCATGGAATACTTTGGAAGAATCCCAATTCTAGTCCCTAAACTTTCGGCAAATTACAAAATTGGTCCTTGTGATACTACACTACCAAATCGGACCCTTAAATATAAAAACCAAATCCAACCCAAACATAAACAAACACCCAGCCCACTTCCCTTTTTTTTCTGGCCCAACTACTCCCCAAGCCCATACCCCATTTTAATACCACCAGGATCAAACTTTGACCCTGTGGTCAAATACCAGTCAAACAAACACCCCTTCCCTTCCCTCCTCACCCAATACCACTCACAATACCACTCACAATACCACCCTGGTATTCATCCCCCCCCCATCTCCACTTGCCTGTCACTTCTCCACCACCCAACCCACCTTCACCTACCGTCACCTCCACAATAAATGCACCCCCACCCCTTCAAGTTATCAGAGCAATTTGCAAATAATGTTTTAGCGCCAAAAACACGTGGCAGCTAATGGAGGAGTCTCAGTGATCCAATGGCTATAATTCTTGATGGGAAATGATCATAAGTGTCCAAGAACCCTAATGGAGGGCTATATAAGAGAGAAGGAAGCAAAGGAAGATGTAGGTAGTCACTTAGCTTATAATTTATGTCGAATTAGTGTAATTTCAAATTCTAGTTGTTAATTTTACTTCCAAAAGCTTGTAATCTGTTTAAGCATTGTAATTTGATCTTTTGATAATCAAAAAACTCAAGCATTTCAGTTCCAACTCAGTTTTCACATTTTAATTTAAGTTTTCTTTTATTTTCTAATCATGCTCTTAACTTAGTATAACTATCATATAAGCTCACTTAAGCTCTTAATTATATAAGAAAAACATAAAAAAAGAAAAGAAAACACAAAAAAAATAAGCAGGGTACCTTTGCATTTTAACTGAGGAAAGCTATAGGAAGTGCTAAGTAATGGAATTGGCAGATGGATTGTACCTAGCTTATCTCTGATAAGCTAGGAGCTTGTAGAGTAGCTCCTCAAGCCAATTAGACCTTGTTTTGAGCAGAGGTCCTTTGTAAGTTTAAACTTTTCATTATTAGTGTAATTTTGTAATTTCACTGTAGCATAGCTTATTATCTGCTTATCTTTGTTCATTTAAGCTTATTCAGTGTTTATTAGTGATAATATTGCTTAAAATAAGTAGTTTGTTAATTAAAATTAGTAGTTGCTTAGTGTTTCATTTTTACTGCTTAATTAGTACATTAGAAGATTCTGTGTCTTTGTGGTTAATCTTTTTGTCTTTATGCTTCTTTTGGCTTATTTTATCTTCATAAGCTGTTAGAAATCAGTCCCTTTGTCTAAATAATCCATTTGCCTCACAAATCAACAAAACAGTTAATTAAGGGTGTATTTGGATCATTGTGATCCTGGGTTTTCAAGTGGTATTTTGTTGCTTTTTGTTGTTAAGACTTGTTAATTTAGGTTACAATAGTGTAAATCAATCATAAAAACCAGTGCTTGTTCTAAAGAAAGTCAAAATCACTTTCAAATCTTCATAAATTGCTATCTGAGAGGATTTTTGGTTCCAAACTCATCAAAGTAGTTCACAAGTTGTTAAGGTTACTTATTTTCATGTCCTTGTAGTCTCAAATAACATATTCAGTAAAGAAATCTAGATCAAAGTTCATCAAAGTCAACCTAAGCTTGATATTCAAAAAGTCAAAAACATTTTTTTCTGAGAAAACCAAAACTTGGGAGAATTTTTGTGATTTTTGTGATAAGATTGGAACCCTGATCTTTTTAGAGCTTAATCTCTGTCACCTAGTCTTCAAGTTCCCATAAACAGCTTATTTTTAAGATTTTTGTATAAGCTTGTGCAAGAGTTTAAATTGACCTGCAGGGCAAGTACATGCTCTGCACCAGGGTAACTGACTCATCTTCCTTAGCCATTTGTGACTAAACCAGTGGGACCCACCCTTAGCTTATTGGCTTTTTGGAAAGCCAAACAACCCATTTTGATAAGTCATGGCTTATTTCACCCCTTTGAGCTTATTTGATAGGGCTGCAAGTCCTTGTAAATTTGACCATTCCCTAAGTGTACACTGAGTACTCAGTGTTTGACCCCAACTTCCAAGCATCACCCAGTGCTTAATAAAAAGCCATAGGTCTAGCTTATTGGCTTATTTTGTAGCCACCCAGTCCCTTTTCAAGTTTCAACTTTCATATTGGACCCCTGAGCTTATTTGTGGACCCCACAAGGGACCAAAGGTCCTTGATTTGGCCTGTTTGGATTGTGTGGAATCATTAAGTGCTTATTTGTAGTATATAGCTTATTCAGTGTGCTTAATTGTTCCATTTTGCTTATTTCTAGTTTATAATCATCTGTGTGTGCTTAATTTGTCATTCCCTAGCTTTTTCAAAGATGGCATAATTCCTAATAAGCTATATTGAACACTGTTTGCTAAAAGGGGGTGCACATAGCTTATTTTTAAGCTATTTAAAAAGTGTCTTTGTAAAAAGTTCTTATTTTTAACTTATTTTCATCTGTCAAAAAGAAAAACCAACAAAAAACCAAATTTAAAATTAGTGATAGCTTCTATTTAATAGATCCTATCTTTTTAATTTTTCTTTTTAGCTTATTAATAAGCAATCCATCATTTTTATAATTTTCTTAATTTACTGTCACCTTAAGGTATTTTCAATAATTTTCTTAGATTTTTCTCTTTTAGTTTGATAATTATTAGAATTAAAAATAGTTTAATTAATTAATTAGGTAATATTAGTAATTAAATAGTTTTCTTAATTTTTAATTAACAACAGTAGGTTTTTATAATTTTCCTAGGTTTCATAAATCATTTAAGACTTTTAGAAAATAGTTTCTTAAATTCTACTATTCATTTTCTAATTTGCTTATTTAATTTAGTTAAATTATGTTTTAATTAACTAATAAGTAAATAATTAGTAAAATAGTCTAAATATAATTTTTAGAAACTTTTTATAATTTTTTAGGATTCCTGTGATGGTTAATTAGTTTTATAAATTTTTCTATAATTTTCTAAGTCAATTTAGTATCTTTAGTAATTTAAAATAGTTTAAATAGTTTAATTAATATAATTAGTATTTAATTGATAAAAAACCCATTAAAAGACAAAAATATTTCTTTTTAATTTTTATACTTTCTTCAAGTTCATTTAGAGGTTTTGAAAATAGTTTTGCAAGTTTTTAGTTTAATTTGTAGCCTTTGTCATTTTTAGTTAATTTAAATTAGATTTAAATTACTTTTTAAATAGTTTTAATTTATTAAGTAATATTTAAATATTAAAATAATCAAATAAATAATTTCATTTTCATTTTAAATTTTCTTTTTATTTTAAGTTTGAAAAGGTTTCACTTGCACCCCCTGTAGTTTTTAAATTGTTTAAATCCCACTTTTCTCTGTCGCAAATATGATTTCCTAGTTGCATTTGTGTAATTATATATGTATATCTGTTATTGTTAATATCATTCCAAGTTGTTCAAATTACAAATAATCAGTAGCATAATCATTTCTCAATCATCTTTGGCTACTGTCCTCAGTGCCACTCATTCCTAAAACCGTTTTCAAAGCACCATTGCAATCTCGCTGGGACATAACGACCCGGGGAAACACTATACTATCCACGGAGAATTGGCCTAAGCTGTCTTTGACTTATTTGACCTTGGTCAATAATATCTGACGGTTTAGCCCCAATCACTCTACCTCAAGCTCAACAACACGATTCTAGGAAACATTTAATGTAATAGACATCTCACGAAATTAGCAAGCAGATAATGTAGAATCAGTAGCAGTATAAAATACATCCTGTGCAATGAATCTAGCAATCTAATTCACATTCGTGATGAGAATATTCTTTCTTTCAATTTCACAGCATTTAAAATCAATCGCAATTTGTTTTCCTTCTTTTTCCACATTTTTAAACACTTCTTTCATCTCTATCAATTTATTTTCAAGGGTTTTTTGCATGCCCTCAAAATGTTTTTTAATAAGTTTAAAATATGGAAAACCTCAGTTAAATAACACTGTTTTGTTTGTTCAAATCCCCTTTCCCCTTGAGTGATTCTCGTTGGTGTAATTCTCTTCTTACATTTTTTTTATCAAAATCGACAAACATTTGACAAAGAACGTAGATGCTAATAAGAATTTTACATTTTGTGGGAAGAGTTAAAGGAACTAAGTGCATGGGTGTATTGGGAGGGTACACCGTTGCTACAGCTATTTTCCTAAAGGGAGGCGTTTTGGCTTGAAGTTCTTCGGCCTTTCTTTTTTCCATGTCTAATGACTAAAATATTTGTTCAGGAGTCAACTTAGTTTGAGGTGCAAAAATAGTTAAGATGTTCTCCTTATGATAATCATAGGGTCTGATTATGACACGATTTTTTATGCACCTGGGATCCTTCATTTTTTCAATTAATCTCTCTCTATTAATTGCTTCTATCTCATTACTCTCTTCAAGAGATGACACATCAGGAGGGGCATGACTAGGCTTAAGCATATCATTTTGCATCATATAAGGCAGGTTGGGCTACTCTAATGCTCTTTGATGAGGCGAAAAATGAACCACTTTTAGGGGGTCATTTAAGCCCGGAATTGAATTTATTTGATCAAATATTGCCCTAAATCGTTCCTTTTGTGATTTTAGGTACTTTTGGAGTGAATTATGGAAAAGGAAGCATTTTGGACATTTTTGGAGCATAAAAGTGAAGAAAACGCCAAAGACTTAATTTTCCATGCTTGTAACAGTGTGTGACAGCGTCAAGAGGAAGAAGTTGACGGCGTCAAGAGTAAAGATCATGACGACCCAGTACAGAAATGAAGGCGTCACAAAGAAGAGCGTCAAGAGTTAAATGTGTGACGGCCTGGAAAAATGGAATACATGACGGCGTCAGATGTAGATCAAGGCAGTCCGAGGATTATTTTGGCGGCGAGATGACGGCGTCACAAGGTTGTTCTTGACGCCGTCAGCCTCTATTATCTATATATAGTTTTCAAATTTTCATTCATTAAGAGGAACAAGTTTGGAGAAACCCTAAGGCCAAACCATATACGTATTTTACAGCTTTTTCAAGGGTTTTCAGCCCTTGAACCCTTACATGTGTTATTGAGATAAGTATTCTTTTAATTCAATCAATATGTCTATGTGTTGGTTGTCTATATCTTGTGCTTGTCTTGATTCCACCATGCTAGGCTAGATTTATCTTGTGTTTGCTTAGATCTAATGAAACCTAGATGTTGATTATGTGTTGATTACTTGTTTATGGTTGTATTGGATGAATGATTTCAATGTTAGGCTTAAGAAAACTGGCAGATCTCCAATTGGTAACATGCTTGAACGTCTTAGGAAACATGAACCGATGTGTACTAGGTTTTATTGGTTGTATTTAATGCATGAGTAAATTCTAATGATCCCATGTTAGGAGCTTCTTAGCCGGCTCGACATAGGAGTGAAGTAGGCACTCATAGGATTGGGGAGTTAAGTACGCCACCCCATTAATGGTATTAAGGAATACAATCCGTCATCCATGCAACTATAACAAGTAATTAACGTGTAAAAGATATCTAGGGAGTAGTGAAATCTAAGTAAACACATTTCTCCACTTATTGCTCACAACTTTAGTTTAATTTAGTTTTATTTTCATTTTTATTATTTTATTTTGATTGCATCTTAGTATTGGGTTAGTTGACTAGCAACTAATTCCGCCCAAATCCTTCAAACCCGAGATATTTACTTGCTTTCATAAAAATATAAAAATACAAAAAGAATCATCCCTCATCTCTAGAACTAGTATTTAGGTTTTCTAATCCTAGCGACACTATTCCTAGCTGAACGATCAATCCCCCGGTACTTGTCATTATACTATACTACATCGATCAGGTACACTGCCTGGTGGGGGTTGTAAGCTTCTCGAGATCCCTTGAGAGGTAAATCCTGGTGCAATCCCTACGCATCAAGTTTTTGGCGCCGCAGCCCGGGGAATAGTTATTGTCTAGGTTAGAATCTCTTTTTATTAGGTCTACTTGCTAGATTCCTTTCTAGCAAGATTTTATTTTTATTTTTTAGGTTCTCTTTAGTCTATCTTATTTCTTTGTGTTTTTGTTCGTAACTTTTCACCACCCGACATCATGGACGATGGGAACATCTTTGAACCCGTCATCCCACCACAACAAAACCCACCACTAGAATCTCTTAGGCCCCGAACCTTAGGAGAGTATTCCCGACCTAGCCACCAAGGCTACCGAAACACCATTGAGCTCACCGGAGCCAATGTGGCCCCCTTGCGATCCGACACCATCCGGTTGGTGCAAAGCGGATGTGCATTCCATGGACTTCATTCCGAAGATCCAAATCAACATTTTAAGAACTTCCTAAAAATCGTAGACTCCATAGACCTAGATGTTGCAACTAGAGAGACAACCCGATTACGCCTATTCCAATTCTCTCTACGGGATCAAGCTAGTCAATGGCTTGAGCGTTTACCGCGGGATCCATCACCACATGAGATGATCTCACCACTCGTTTCCTTGCTAAATTTCCCCACTGGGGAGAACTACTAAGCTTAGAAATGACTTCTTGATGTTCCAACAATGTCAAAATGAATCTCTCTATGAAGCATGAACTCGTTTCAATGACTTACTCCAAAAAGTCCCTCATCATGGCATAGATCTTTGGCTCCAAGTCCAAATCTTTTATGACCATATCGATCTCTCCACGAGGCGAGCCATTGACCAATTGGCCGGTGGTAAGCTACGTGATCTAAGTGCGGAACAATCATGGGAACTCATAGAAGATCTTGCTCTCTATGACAACGAAAGTTGGAATGATCCCCGTGATTTGAACAAAACGGTCAAGGCAATATCCTTGCCTTCGAACACCTCTAGCACTCCCGACCGTAGGATCATGGAACTTGAGGACCAAGTCAAGTTTCTCATGAAATCCTACGAAGCTCCTAAGCCTTCAAGCCAAGTGAACAAAATCACTTCTTCTTGCGAATTATGCAGTGGTCCCCATGACACTCGTGATTGTGTGGAACTCCCCGGAACAGCTTTTGCGGACTACGCATCTTTGCGTACCGACGAAGCGGGAGATAAGTGGTACACTTTCAAACCCGAGCCAAACCCTTACGGTGATTCCTACAACCCCTCTTGGAAAAATCACCCAAACCTTAGGTGGAAACAAAATCAACCCAATTCTTCCAATCCGCCTAATCGTTACCAACCAAACGGTCCACCCTCCAACCGTACTTTCAACAACAATCCTTCTAACAACTATGGTAGTACCAACAATCTTGAAGAATTGATGTCTAAGTTCATGGCATCTCAAGAAGCTCGCATGGCTAGGTTCGAAACCGAATTCAACCAACAGCAAACGGAGATGACCAACAAGATAGACAACTTGTTGAAAGCCCTCAACAACCAAGCGTTAACTACACCTAGGAAGGACACTAGGGACACCAATAACGGAATCCAAATTAAGGATCCCTCATCATCCAAACATGTCCACTTTGTCAATGTTGTCACCATTAAGCCAATAGATAAGGAGATAGAAGAAAGTGACAAGGATGAAGTTGGAGTAGAAACCGAGACTAGGGATGAAAGTAGGGAAGTTGAGGTTAATAAGGGATAGGAGTTAGAGGAACTAGAAACTATAGAAAAGCACTTTGATAAGTGGCTGATGAGTGTCTAAATACTCATCATTTTATACCAATCTGAGCTGCCAAAACATACAAAAACACTCAAATATACATCATAATACTTAAAATATCTTAGAAGTGTGTTTTATATGTTTCAAATACAAAATATGCAAAAACAAATGAAAAACGTACAAAGTTTGCATAATTGGCAGTTTCAGTCCCTCAAGTTTCAAATATTGTCAAAACTAGTCCCTGGTAAATCAAAACATGAAAAATATCATCAAAGGTCCTTAGGGATTAATAAGTTATCAAGTAAAGTCCATTAAAGATAAAAAATTACAAAATGACAACTTTAGTCCCTCAAGTTTGAAAATTGTCAAAATTAGTCCTTAAGGTTTAAAAATGGGAAATTAATAAAATAAACCTTGTACTATTCTAAAATGACAAAATTGGTCCTTATGATAACATTTTGAGAAATTACAACCACAGTCCCTTAAAAATCCAAATTTACATAAATGGTCCCTGGAGTTTGAAAAATTACAGAAAAGGTCCCTGGGATTTTTAAAAATGGAAAAATACATCTTTTGTCCTTGTGTTATGGTTTTATGGCAGGTTTGGTCCCTTGGAAGTACTTTGGAAGAGTGACAAACTCAGCCCTCAACTTTGCCCAAATTACATTTTTGGTCCTTGTTAAATACCATAACCAAACCGGACCCTTTAATTATTATAAACCCCACAACCAAATCCAGTCCAAACACCCTCACCCAGCCCATTCCTAAGCCCAGTCCAACCTTAGCCCAACACCCTTTATTATAAAATCTGGTTTGACCCCAGTCAAACACCCCAATCCCGCCTTCACTGTTCATCACCCTCACCCTCGCCTGAAACCAGCAAAACCAGGTGGTATTTGGCCACCTTGCACCTCCACCTCACCAATACAGCTCACCCTCCACCTCTTACACCTATCCCACACTTCATTTAATGCTATTCTCACTACTTTCACCTCCAAACCATGCCTTGACCCCTGTTTTCTTACATATCACCCCAACTTGTATGAAAACTATCTCAATTGTCCCCTTACACGTCCACAAGATACCAATAATCTTTAATTGCACAACGTTGGCTCCAAGCAACGTGTAGGACTTTTTGGCGCCAAAATTGTTTAAACGGATGGGATCAATTCAGAGCAATGGATGGCTATGATTGAAGTGGGATATGCTCAGAAGGTGTTCCCTAACCCTAATTTGAGCTTATAAAAGGAAGAGAAGCAGAGGAGTTAGATATCTAGTTTATTTTTATTAAGTGTATGTCGAATTAATTAAGTTTCAAGTTCCAGTGTATCTTAAGCTTTCAAGTATCATTCCTAGTGTTTTCAAGTGTATTGTAAACTGCTTTTAGTAATAAATTTCCAAGTTTATGTATTAATCTAGTTTATGCAAGTTCTAATTTCAAAAATCTCAAAAATACTTATTGTTGTTCTTAGTTTGTGTTACTGTGGACTCAAGAAACTCATATAAGCTCCTAAAAAGCTCAATAAAGCTTTTAGTAATCTACAAATCAGTATAAGATAAAAAATTCATCATATACAAACTTAGTCAAAAAAAGTCAACTGTGGCACTTGGTTTTGATTTCTGGGTTTCAGAAGAGATTTGGAAGCATACAAAAAGCTTGGAGTTGGGTTTAGATCCTCAGGGAGGAAATAGGTTGTCCTTGGTTCATGGTTTGAGCAGGAAAGCAATCTTGTAAGTTTCAAAAATCTCATAACTATCTTTGTATTGTAACTTTGTTCATTGCTTGTTTTTCTTAGTTGTTAAATGCTTATTCAGTCTTATATAGTGATAATATAACCTTAGATTAGTACCTTGTTTGTTGGAATTAATAGATACTAAAAAATAAAAAATCAAACAGTCAACATAGCTTATCTTGTAATCTTGTGTATCTATGGTTAATTTCTGTTTTTTAGCACTTGTTTAGCTCTATTACAACATAATAAGTCATTTTGGATCAGTAGTATAAGCTCTTAAAGCTTTTAGCTTCTTAAATCATAAATCAATCTAGTATAAGGTGTGTTTGGTTTAAACAGTTTTGCTGAACTCTTGTTGTTTATTAGGATTAAAGTTGGTTCTAATCAGTTACTTAAGTTAATTTAAGGTCAGTTTGACCACTAGTTTGGTCACAATTACACTAAATAGTCAAAATCACACTTAAAACACCACCACAGTTAACTGTGGTGGAATTTGATTCCACAACTCAATAAGACCACTCATAAGTTAGTGATTTAAGTTATTTTAGTCTTAGTATAGCTTATTATAACATAATCATTCAGAAAATCAAGTTAGAAGTTCATTTTAGTCAACTGAGTTTAAAATCTTAAAAAGTCAAATTGTGTTCATCTCAGATTTTGCAAAAATAGCCAGATTTTTATAGAATTTTGTGTTGTGATTTAGAGTCTGAGATTTGTTGTAATAATAGTCTACCAGCTTGTTTTTAAGTTCCCAATTAGCTTGTATTTTTAGCATTTTTTTGCTGGGCCCCACACACCCTCAAAGACACTTGCAGGGGAAGAACCTCCCCTGTGCACAGATTTTAAGCAAAATACCAAGAATCATAGTGTGCTTATCAGTGGACCCCACACCCTAGGTTTCAGCTTAATTATAGCTTAATACCTCAGCTTTTCACATCTAGGTTTAGTCTAGCCTTTAGCTTATTGTAGCATAGCTTTTAGGATCCAATTTGTGCCTTACCCAAAACAAGCCACACTGATCACTCAGTATATGACCACTATTTCAAAAGCTCACACAGAGCTTATTAGTGAACCATAAGGGTAGCTTATTGGCTCAACTTGTAGCTTATCACCTCAACTTTGAACCCCTAGGTTTAGTTTGAACCCCTTTTTACTCTTGTGGACCCCACACTCATTGGAACACAACTGCAGGGAAGAAGTACTCCCCTTGCACCAGCTTACCACCACCACACCATCAACTTTAGTGGTGGCTGCAGCCCACACCAGTAGGGCCCACACTTCATACCTTGGTTCTTACAACCCCCTCCTACCCAGGTTCAATAGTTGACCCTTAGTTTGACCCTTAGACTAGTGGACCCCACTTAGTTTTGAACCAAAACTCTGTCCCATTTCTGAGTCAGAAACCAAATAAGCAATTGCTTATTTTAGCTTTCCAGCTTATCCTAGGAGCTTATCTCACCAAATCTAGTTTAATTAAGTTCAAGTAACTTAGGTAAACCTTACTTAGCCAGTGTGGACCCCACATAGCCCAATTTAGCTTATTTCTTAATCTAGTCAACCATAGTCAACTATATAAGCAAATAAGCACTCTCAGTGCTTATTCTGAGGTTCTAAATTAGTTGTCTTTGTAAAAGTTTCTTATTTTAAGTATTTAAGTAGTTTTATAAAAGAAAAACCAGAAAAAGCAAACATAAAAATAGTGATAGCTTCTATTTAATAGAAATTATCTATTTAATTTTCATCTTAGCTTATTAATAAGCACTTGTCCAATTTTATAATTTTATAAATTACTTAGTACCTTAAAGTAGTTAAAATAATTTTCTTAGAATTTTCCTAAGCAGTTTACTATTTATTAGATTTAAAACTAGTTTAAATAATTAAATAGGTACTATTAGTAATTAAATATATTTCTTTAATTTTAATTAACTAAAGTAGAATTTTATATTTTTCCTAAGTTTTATAAAGTAGTTAAGATTTTTAAAAAATAGTTTCATAATTTCCACTGTCCATTTTCTAATTTTCTTATTTAAATTAATTAAATTAGCTTTAAATAAATTAATAAGTAATTAATTAGTCAATTAGCTTAAATATAATTTTTAGCAATTTTTTATAATTTTGTAGTATTCCTATAGTAATTAAATAGTTTTATATATTTTATCATAATTTTCTAAGGTAATTTAGTAATAATAGTAATTTAAAATAGTTTAATTAGATTAATTAAATTAAAATAGTTTTTAATTAATAAAATACTCATAAAAAGACAAAAATATTTATTTTCATTTTTTATACTTTCTTCAAGTTCTAATTTAGGTTTAGAAATTATTTTTGTAAGTTTTTAGGATAATTTGTAGTACTTGTCATTTTTAGTTAAATTAAATTAAGTTTTAAATTAGATTTTAATTAGTTTTATTAATTAAATAATAATTAAATATTATAATAATCATTTTCATAATTTCAATTTCATTTTCCATTTTCTTTAAGTTTAAGTTTTCAAAAGTTTCACTTTTACCCCCTGTAGTTTGTAACTTGTTAAATACCACTTGTCTCTGTCTGTTATCTGATTATCTGATTTTTGCTTTTGTGTGTATTTTTGTTATTGTTTATATTTTCCAAATATCAAGCAATCAGTAGTATAATCAACCCTCAAATCATCTTTGTTACTGTCCTCAGTACCATTCACTTTCCTAATCGTTTACAAATACAATTTCAATCTCGTTGGGATTTAACGACCCGGGGATTTCCCTGTACTTCCACGATCAATATTAACTTGCACTTTCTCCCAGGTGAGCCTATCAGCTGCACACGGTTGACTGGTTGGTTTGGGAGGAGTCAGTGGCCCACCAAGGAAGAACGGGAATACCATAAGGATTTATTCGATAGTCCTGAGTGACCATATATCCTTGGCACACCCCTTATCAAAATGGGAGACCCCTCTAACATTAACATACCATGCAATATCGGGCATATGCATATATGGAAAGCTTACATCGATCCTAGATCTCCTATAAACATCATGACTAGGACTTATTATAATTAGGTGATGAAGAAACAACTTGATTTTAGGATGATGCCCAATAGGAATTTGATAATTAATTTTGTAGGGAGAGTGAAGGGATTGCATGTGATTATAGGTAATTTCACCTATGAGATCGATTTTATGATAGTGGAAGACACTCGTCCGGTGATAGATGATTGCCTAAGCCAAATAATATTCGGAAAACCATTTGTTGAGGCCACTAGGATGAGTTATGATCTGACTTTAGGGATAGTTATATTCAAGGAATAGAATGATGAGATTGCCTACCAAATGCCCTACAAAATTGAGCAATACCACCTTCTCTCTAATATAGAAAAGGAACACAAGCCAGTAGCTTATTATAGGAATGATGAGGATAGACGTAGAGGAGTAGAGTATGTGAAAAATAGGATGCTTGGTTTCTACAAAGAATGCTTGCAACTAGGTCCGGAATACAAAACTGGTTTAGAAGATGACCTAGAGAGTGAAACCAATGATGAGGTCACGTAGTAACCCATGGCCTTGAGTCTAGCTACAAGACTCGTAAATAAAGAAAAGCGCTTCTTGGGAGGTAACCCATGTTTTGTGTGATTTTTATTTTGTTTGTTTGTTATTTGCTTCCGTATGCATGCTTTATTTTTATTGTTGGTAGATCATGTTTCTAAACTAAAAAGTGGAAATACTTTACTTTTTTGTTTTGGCCTAGTCTTAACTCCACCTAAAGGTATTTTTGCAAAAGATAAGTGTAAGGGGAAACCCCAAATATGTTTTTAAGAAACAAACTGATCATGATTCTCCACAATATTAAGTGAACATGTATATTCGTATTTGTTAGAGTCAAATGTTTGTATCGAGTCATAATGAAGTTTTGCAGGATTTTCCAGGAAGTAGGACCAAGTTTCTCCAGAAATTTTCTGGAAACTTAACATAAGAATTTCTACAGGTCACTTCTGACGGCGTCATGAGTTTACTCTTGACGGCGTCACGTGTAAAAATCTGGAAATTTTACCCGTTTTGTTTTTCTAACGGAGTTTTAAACTTTTTGTTGAATTATTAAGTTTTATAATCTCCAGGAAATCTGCAAACTTCATTCCACAAGCATTATATCTTACTTTGTTTTCTAGGATTTAGTAACTTATGTAGATTGCCGCCGATTTTATGCGAGGTTGTCTTGTCTGTTTTCTCAGGATTTACAGGTTATGTATGATAAGAAGATGATTTATATTCTGGAAGGGAAGCTTTGATTGTTCATTTTCTTGGAGGAAGATTTAACCTGACCACCTTAGTATCTATACCGAGCAAATCAGGGGAGTATTTGATTTCATTTGTTTTACTTATTTCACTTTTACATTCTTTACTTGAACATTGGGGACAATGTTCATCCTAAGTGTAAGGGGAGGGTAAAATGATGATACCTTACAGATACACTTTCGCTTGAGTTTGTTTGTTTAATAGTAGATGTGTAATAAAACTATGAGAAATACTTGTTAGTGCGATTTTAGCGCCAAATTTAAATTTTTTTACAACATTTAGGAGTGAAACTTTAGCCATAGCAAGCGTCTCATGGATAGGAGATTGTATGACTAGCACATAACCGTACTTTCAAAAAAAATTTCCACCCAAATATGTGAGGTTCGCCTTTAGATTTGATAGGAAAAGCATTTACTATTAGTGCTTATGAGTGTACCGGTAGCATTTAGATTCTAGAACTTGCGTTAGTGATGCATCCCGAGACCACTAGTGAGACTACATTCGTGTGGTAGGATTTACTACATGATAAGAGGCATTAGGATCACCCTTGTGTTAAACCTGTATCATAATTACTTGACCATTTAAGTCCTATTACTTGGCTAGTTAAGTCAACTAATTTTTACCACACCCTTAGCGTTGTACTCATTTTTAGTACACGAAACCCCTATTACACCCCTCCGAGCCTATCTTTTCGTTTCTAACTTTAAGCATTTTACTTAAAGGAAGAATTTGCTACACCCCACTTAAATGTACAACCAAATCGCCTTAGCCTTCCGTGTATGCGCTCATTTTTAGTGCATTATTGTTATTTGTTAAAGCCTAAGTTAACTATCTAATTGATTACATGGTTGCTAAGTCGAGTCATATCCTTGTACATATTGTTTTGGGACGATTGGGACTCATGGGTAAAGTACTTATTTTATGGAGTAATGGGGAAGAACATCATTTATTACCCCCATATGTGCGTTAATCTTAAAAGTGCTCCAAGTGTTTTGATTTTCTTAATCCGAGTCATTAGATTAGTTTATTGTAAAGTATGTAGAAATTCAAGTGTAAGGGGAATGTTCATTCCCTATGATGTATTATTTCGGATGGTAGAGTAAGAGTGTATGCAAAAAAAAAAAAAAGAAAAAAAATGGAAAAAATCAAGAAAAAGAAAAAAAATAGAAAAAAAGGAAAAGAGAAAAAACATACGGACTACCATCCCGTTTCATTCTATGTTTATTTTATGTTTTTGTTATTTTTTATTTATTAGCTTAAGTCGAGTCTAGTCTTGGCTTAGCAACGCCATATTGTACATGTAATTAACCAAGATTGTTAACTCGCCACCAGGAAAGACTACCTATATCCAACAAAACCGCGTATTCCATATCCCTACACCTAACGTTACAACCCTTTAAAAGACCTCTTTGATAGTTTATCCTAGGTGCTTACGCCATGTGGTGGAGGTTTGATCCTTTCCCAAGCCTATGGTAATCTATTTTGCTATGACAGGTAGTGAGAGATATCTTCCGTTTCCATATTGTAATTTATACTTTATTACACCCGAGAGATGTGAGTATCTAAGCACTATTTGTGAGGTGCTTGTGTATGACCTCCGTGCTTGTCTTTGGTCTTTAGTGGAACGATTATTTGTTGTAATTACTTTTATATTAGTGTTAAATGACCCCTAACTTGTATTTTGACTAGAATAAAAGCGCATTTGCTTGAGGACAAGCAAATCTCAAGTGTAAGGGTATATGATGAGGCGAAAAATGAACCACTTTTAGGGGGTCATTTAAGCCCGGAATTGAATTTATTTGATCAAATATTGCCCTAAATCGTTCCTTTTGTGATTTTAGGTACTTTTGGAGTGAATTCTGGAAAAGGAAGCATTTTGGACATTTTTGAAGCATAAAAGTAAAGAAAACGCCAAAGACTTAATTTTCCATGCTTGTAACAGTGTGTGACGGCGTCAAGAGGAAGAAGTTGACGGCGTCAAGAGTAAAGATCATGACGACCCAGTACAGAAATGAAGGCGTCACAAAGAAGAGCGTCAAGAGTTAAATGTGTGACGGCCTGGAAAAATGGAATACATGACGGCGTCAGATGTAGATCAAGGCAGTCCGAGGATTATTTTGGCGGCGAGATGACGGCGTCACAAGGTTGTTCTTGACACCGTCAGCCTCTATTATCTATATATAGTTTTCTAATTTTCATTCATTAAGAGGAACAAGTTTGGAGACACCCTAAGGCCGAACCATATACGTATTTTACAGCTTCAAGGGTTTTCAGCCCTTGAACCCTTACATGTGTTATTGAGATAAGTATTCTTTTAATTCAATCAATATGTCTATGTGTTGGTTGTCTATATCTTGTGCTTGTCTTGATTCCACCATGCTAGGCTAGATTTATCTTGTGTTTGCTTAGATCTAATGAAACCTAGATGTTGATTATGTGTTGATTACTTGTTTATGGTTGTATTGGATGAATGATTTCAATGTTAGGCTTAAGAAAACTGGCAGATCTCCAATTGGTAACATGCTTGAACGTCTTAGGAAACATGAACCGATGTGTACTAGGTTTTATTGGTTGTATTTAATGCATGAGTAAATTCTAATGATCCCATGTTAGGAGCTTCTTAGCCGGCTCGACATAGGAGTGAAGTAGGCACTCATAGGATTGGGGAGTTAAGTACGCCACCCCATTAATGGTATTAAGGAATACAATTCGTCATCTACGCAACTATAACAAGTAATTAACGTGTAAAAGATATCTAGGGAGTAGTGAAATCTAAGTAAACACATTTCTCCACTTATTGCTCACAACTTTAGTTTAATTTAGTTTTATTTTCATTTTTAGTATTTTATTTTGATTGCATCTTAGTATTGGGTTAGTTGACTAGCAACTAATTCCGCCCAAATCCTTCAAACCCGAGATATTTACTTGCTTTCATAAAAATATAAAAATACAAAAAGAATCATCCCTCATCTCTAGAACTAGTATTTAGGTTTTCTAATCCTAGCGACACTATTCCTAGTTGAACGATCAATCCCCTCATTATACTATACTACATCGATCAGGTACACTGCCTGGTGGGGGTTGTAAGCTTCTCGAGATCCCTTGAGAGGTAAAGCCTGGTGCAATCCCTACGCATCACTCCTAAGGAAATTTGATTTAGGTTCACCTACATCCTTTTCACTGTTTTCATCATACAACTTTTTGTGCTTTTGAATCATTTGAGCAGTTTGAATGGTTTGGCCTTGTGTGTACAGCTTTTTTTCAACTTTATTCTTCAACGTTTTAAGTCTGGAAAATTTATTTAAGAGTTTTGTTTCTTTTTCTTTGAAATCTTGTCTTATCGTTTTTACACTTTCTTGAATCTCCTGTTTTTGTTTAACAGACTGATCAAGTTGTTTTTACAAAGAATATAACTCATTTTTTAATGTTTCTTCCCTTAAGTTACGTTCTGTTATGAATGTACCCACTTGCCAATCCATTTTCTGCTCACGTTCGGTAAGCTCAAATTTTTCCCGTTGTTTATATATGGTCATAGAGTCATCTGGGATAAACACGGTGTTTTCATTCAACCCACAAGCATTATCTATAACAAAAGATGCACTACTTGGTATAACAGGCACGTCGTTGTGTTTCACATATTGTTCATGTGGGATAACATTACTATTTCCCATACCAGCAATATCTTATTTAACAACGCTTATTTGTTGTACTTTGTTTGGAATCTTTTGTTCATGCAACACATTATCATCATTAATAATAGAAGATGCACTACTAGGTACAACAGACGCTTCGTTGTGTTTCATATGTTGTTCATATGGGATAACATGGCTATTTCCCAGATTAGCAGCATCTGACTCAACACCGTTTGTCTGTTGTACTTTGTTGGAAATCTTCTGTTCATCGATGATGCGTAGGGATTGCACCAGGCTTTACCTCTCGAGGGATCTCGAGAAGCTTACAACCCCCACCAGGCAGTGCACCTGATCGTTGTAGTATAGTATAGTGACAAGTACCGGGGGATTGATCGTTCAGCTAGGAATAGTGTCGCTAGGATTAGAAAACCTAAATACTAGTTCTAAAGATGAGGGATGATTATTTTTGTATTTTTATATTTTTTAGAAAGCAAGTAAAAATCTCGGGTTTTAAGGATTTGGGCGGAATTAGTTGCTAGTCAACTAACCCAATACTAAAGATGCAATCAAAATAAAATACTAGAAATGAAAATAAAACTAAATTAAACTAAGGTTGTGAGCAATAAGTGGAGAAATGTGTTTACTTAGATTTCACTACTCCCTAGATATCTTTTACACGTTAATTACTTGTTATAGTTGCGTGGATGACGGATTGTATTCCTTAATACCATTCATGGGGTGGCGCACGTAACTCCCCAATCCTATGAGTGCGTACTTCACTCCTATGTCGAGCCGGCTAAGAAGCTCCTAACATGGGATCATTAGAATTTACTCATGCATTAAATACAACCAATAAAACCTAGTGCACATCAGTTCATGTTTCCTAAGACGTTCAAGCATGTTACCATTTGGAGATCTGCCAGTTTTCTTAAGCCTAACATCGAAATCATTCATCCAATACAACCATAATCAAGTAATCAACACATAATCAACATCTAGGTTTCATTAGATCTAAGAAAACACAAGATAAATCTAGCCTAGCATGGTGGAATTAAGACAAGCACAAGATATAGACAACCAACACATAGACATATTGATTGAATTAGAAGAACACTTATCTCAATTACACATGTAAGGGTTCAAGGGCTGAAAACCCTTGAAAAACCTGTAAAATTCGTAATAGGTTCGGCCTTAGCATTTCTCCAAAACTTCTCTCTTTTTAATGAATGAAAATTAGAAAACTATATATAGGAAATTGAGGCTGACGGCGTCAAGACCAAATGGGTGACGCCGTCATCTCGCCGCCAAAAGAATTCTCGGACTGCCTTGATCTACATCTGACGCCGTCATGTATTAGGTTCTTCCAGACCGTCACGTGTTTAACTCTTGACGCTCTTCCTTGTGACGCCTTCATGTTTGCACTGGGCCGTCATGCAATTTACTCTTGACGCCGTCAGGATGGTACTCTTGACGCCGTCACCTACTGTTCCCAGCTTGGAAAATTAAGTCTTTGGCGTTTTCTTAACTTTTATGCTCCAAAAACGTCCGAATTGCTTCCTTTTCCAGATTTCTCTCCCAAAGTACCTAAAATCACAAAAGGAACGATTTAGGGCAATATTTGATCATATAAATTCAATTCCGGGCTTAAATGACCCCCTAAAAGTGGTTCATTTTTCGCCTCATCATATACCCTTACACTTGAGATTTACTTGTCCTCAAGCAAATGCGCTTTTATTCTACTCAAAATACAAGTTAGGGGTCATTTAACACTAATATATAAGTAATTACAACAAATAATCGTTCCACTAAAGACCAAAGACAAGCATGGAGGTCATACACAAGCACCTCACAGATAGTGTTTAGATACTCACATCTCTCGGGTGTAATAAAGTATAAATTACAATATGGAAACGGAGGATATCTCTCACTACCTGTCAAAGCAAAATATATTACCATAGGCTTGGGAAAGGATCAAACCTCCACCACATGGCGTAAGCACCTAGAATAAACTATCAAAGTGGTCTTTTAAAGGGTTGTAATGTTATGTGTAGGGATATGAAATACACGGTTTTGTTGGATATAGGCAGTCTTTACTGGTGGCGAGTTAACAATCTTGGTTAATTACATGTACAATGTGGCGTTGCTAAGCCAAGACTAGACTCAACTTAAGCTAATAAATGAAAAATAACAAAAACATAAAATGAACATAGAATAAAAACGGGATGGTAGTCCGTATGTTTTCTTTTTTTTTTTTTTTTTTTTTTTTTTTTTTTTGCATACACTCTTACCCTACCATCCAAAATATTACATCATAGGGAATGAACATTCCCCTTACACTTGAATCTTTACATACTTTACAATAAACTAATCTAATGACTCGAATTAAGAAAATCAAAACACTTGGAGTACTTTTAAGATTAACGTACATATGGGGGTAATATATGATGTTCTTCCCCATTACTCCATAAAACAAGTACTTTACCCATGAGTCCCAATCGTCCCAAAACAATATGTACAAGGATATGACTCGACTTAGCAACCATGTAATCAATTAGATAATTAACTTAGGGTTTAAACAAATAACAATAATGCACTAAAGATGAGTGCATACACGGAAGGCTAAGGCGATTTGGGTGTACATTTAAGTGGGGTGTAACAAATTCTTCCTTTAAGTAAGATGCTTAAAGTTAGAAACGAAAAGATAGACTCGGAGGGGTGTACTAGGGGTTTCGTGTACTAAAAATGAGTACAGCGCTAAGGGTGTGGGAAAAATTAGTTGACTTAACTAGCCAAGTAATATGACTTAAATGGTCAAGTAATTATGATACGGGTTTAACACAAGGGTGATCCTAATGCCTCTTATCATGTAGTAAATCCTACTACACGAATGTAGTCTCACTAGCGGTCTCGAGATGCATCACTAACGCAAGTTCTAGAATCTAAATGCTACCGGTACACTCATAACCACTAATAGTGAATGCATTTCCTATCAAATCTAAAGGCGAACCTCACATATTTGGGTGGAAAATTTTTCTGAAAGTACGGTTATGTGCTAGTCATACAATCTCCTATCCATGAGACGCTTGCTATGGCTAAAGTTTCACTCCTAAATGTTGTAAAAAAATTTAAATTTGGCGCTAAAATTGCACTAACAAGTATTTCTCATAGTTTTATTACACATCTACTATCAAACAAACAAACTCAAGCGAAAGTGTACATGTAAGGTATCATCATTTTACCCTCCCCTTACACTTAAGATGAACATTGTCCCTAATGTTCAAGTAAAGAATGTAAAAGTGAAAAAAAGTAAAACAAATGAAATCAAATACTCCCCTGATTCGCTCGGTATGGATAATAAGGTGGCTAGGTTATATCTTCCTCCAAGAAAATGAACAATCAAAGCTTCCCTTCCAGAAAAATAAATCATCTTCTTGTCATACATAACCTGTAAATCCTGAGAAAACAAACAAGACAACCTCGCATAAAATCGGCGGTAATCTGTATAAGTTACTAAATCCTAGAAAACAAAATAAGATATAATGCTTGTGGAATGAAGTTTGCAGATTTCCTGGAGATTATAAAACTTAATAATTCAGCAGAAACTTTAAAGCTCCGTTAGAAAAACAAAACCGGTAAAATTTCCAGATTTTTACACGTGACGCCGTCAAGAGTAAACTCATGACGCCGTCAGAAGTGATCTGCAGAAATTCTTATGTTAAGTTTCTTAAAAATTTCTGGAAAAACTTGGTCCTACTTCCTGGAAAATCCTGCAAAACATCATTATGACTCAATACAAGCATTTGACTCTAACAAATACGTATATACATGCTCACTTAATATTGTGGAGAATCATGATCGGTTTGTTTTCTTAAAAACATATTTGGGGTCTCCCCTTACACTTATCTTTTGCAAAAATACCTTTAGGTGGAGTTAAGACTAGGCCAAAACAACAAAGTAAAGTATTTTCACTTTTTAGTTTAGAAACATGATCTACCAACAATAAAAATAAAGCATGCATACGGAAGCAAATAACAAACAAACAAAATAAAATCACACAAAACATGGGTTGCCTCCCAAGAAGCGCTTTTCTTTATTTACGAGTCTTGTAGCTAGACTCAATGTCATGGGTTACTACGTGACCTCATCGTTAGTTTCATTCTCCGATTGTAAATATTCTTTGTAGAAACCAATCACCTTTTTCTCAATCGCTCCCATAATCCTTTGGGCAAATTCCTTATCGACTTTATACCTTGGTCCTAGAGCCAAGCAATCTTTGTAGAAAATACTCCTCTTTTCCCATACATATTCCATGCCCTTTTTCTTATCATCTTCATTGATGTCCTCAAAAGCACCAACGTTATTATAAAGCGAAATTCTTTCATTCTATTTGGCATCCTATAAGTGATCCTATCGGTGTTACTTGCAAATTGGATTGTCCCTTCGATCTAATCATATTCTAACTTGGACTCCTCAACAAACGGTTTAACAAACACGACATTGGACAATCGACAATCAATAACATTAGCAAGATCTTCCACAATCATAAAGTCGGTGATAAAAGTGAAATTCCCAACAAAGACATGTAAACCTTTAACTCTCCCGACAAAGTTACAAACTCCACCGGGGTATTTGGGGTCTCTTCTAGGTTCAAGTCTTGTTTTCACTATATCATTATAAACATTTGAGGACATAATGTTGATTGGGGATTTAAAGTCAATGTAAGCATTGTCAACGTGCCTATACCCAATCATACATGGTATCTTAGCATTCTTAGGATCGCCTCTCTTTATCTTAGGTTCAATTATAGTGAAAGGAGATCGCGGGTTATCAATAAGATTATTATAATATGCAATCTCCTCCTTAATGGGGTATAGATTAAAATAATCATTTAGCTTCGGATCTATTTCCCCCTCTTCAAGTTCCTCAATGACATTCACAAAATCATTAGACCCTAGGTCCTCATTTGAATACAAGGCGGTCTGATGCGTGGGAATCGTAACAGGCTTTACCTCTCGAGGGATCTCGAGAAGCTTACAACCCCCACCAGGCAGTGTACCTGATCGTTGTAGTATAGTATAGTGACAAGTACCAGGGGATTGATCGTTCAGCTTAGGAATAGTGTCGCTAGGATTAGAAAGCCTAATTACTAGTTCTAGAGGTGAGGGATGATTATTTTTGTATTTTTATATTTTTATGAAAGCAAGTAAAATCTCGGGTTTTGAAAGAGTGGGCGGAATTAGTTGCTATTCAACTAACCCAAAACTAATATATAATCAAAATAAAATACTGAAAATGAAATTAAACTAATTATTACAAAGGTTGTGAGCAGTAATTGGAGAAATTGTGTTTACTTAGACTTCACTACTCCCTAGATATCTTTTACACGTTAATTACTTGTTATAATTGTATGGATGACGGATTGTATTCCTTAATACATTCATGGGGTGGCATACATAACTCCCCAATTCTATGAGCTCTTATCTCCTCCTACACCATGACCCAGCACAACTATAGGGATTGTAAACAGTGGCTCATGCATTAAATACAACCAATAAAGACCTAGTACGCCTCGGTTCATGTTTCTTAAGACGTTCAAGCATGTTACCATTTGGAGATCTGCCAGTTTTCTTAAGCCTAACATATAAATCATTCATCCAAAACAAGAATAAACAAGTAATCAACACATAATTAATATCTAGGTTTCATTAGATCTAAGCAAACACAAAGGAGATCTAGCCTAGCATAATGGAATTGAGACAAGAACAAGATATAGACAACCAACACATAGACATATTGATTGAATTAGAAGAACACTTATCTCAATTACAATGCAAGGTATCAAGGGTTTGGAACCCTTGAAAAACCTGTAAAAGATGCACCAAATTCGTCTTTAGGGTTTCACCAAAACTTCTCCCTTTTTTTAATGTAAAAACTAGAAAACTATATATAGGAAAACTGGGTTGACGGCGTCAAGACAACCATGTGACGCCGTCACCTCGCCGCCAAATACTCCCTCGGACGGCCTTGATCTACTTATGACGGCCTGTGTGACGCCGTCACCAACCACGGTATTTTATTCTTGGCCTTTTGACGCCGTCAGGATGACTTTTGACGCCGTCATCAACTACGGTATTTTATTCTTGATGTCTGACGCCGTCAGGGTGTAACTCTTGACGCCGTCACCTATTGTTTCCAGCATGGAAAATTGATACTTTGCCGTTTTCTTCACTTTTATGCTCCAAAAACGTCCAAAATGGCTTCTTTTCCAGAATTCACTCTCCAAGTACCTAAAATCACAAAAGGAATGATTTAGGGCAATATTTGATCAAATAAAGTCGGATTCGGGCTTAAATGACCCCCTAAAAACGGATCATTTTTTGCCTCATCATATACCCTTACACTTGAGATTTGCTTGACCTCAAGCAAATGCGCTTTTATTCTACTCAAAAGACAAGTTAGGGGTCATTTAACACTAATATAAAAGTAATTACAACAAATAATCGTTCCACTAAAGACCAATAGACAAGCACGGAGATCCTACACAAGCACCTTACAAATAGTGTTTAGATACTCACATCTCTCGGATGTAATAAAGTAATATAACATTATGGAAATGGAAGATATCTCTAACTACCTGTCATAGCAAAATAGATTACCATAGGCTTGGGAAAAGATCAAACCTCCACCACATGGCGTAAGCACCTAGGATAAACTATCAAAGAGGTCTTTTAAAGGGTTGTAACGTTAGGTATAGTGATATGAATTACACGGTTTTGTTGGATAAAGGAAGTTTTACTGGTGGCGAGTTAACAATCTTGGTTAATTACATGTACAAGATGGCGTTGCTAAGCCAAGACTAGACTCGACTTAAGCTAATAAATGAAAAATAACAAAAACATAAAATGAACATACAATAAAAAGGGATGGTAGTCCGTATGTTTTTTTTTTTTTTTTTTTTTCTTTTTCTTTTTCTTGATTTTTTTGATTTTTTTTTTTTTTTTTTTTTTTTTGCATACACTCTTACCCTACCATCCAAAATAATACATCATAGGGGTTGAACAATCCCCTTACACTTGAATCTTTACATACTTTACAATCAACTAATCTAATGACTCGAATTAAGAAAATCAAAACACTTGGAGCACTTTTAAGATTAACGTACATATGGGGGTAGTAATATTATGTTCTTCCCCATTACTCCATAAAATAAGTACTTACCCATGAGTCCCAATCGTCCCAAAACAATATGTACAAGGATATGACTCGACTTAGCAACCATGTAATCAATTAGAAAGTTAACTTAGGGTTTAACAAATAACGATAATGCACTAAAAATGAGCGCATACACGGAAGGCTAAGGCGATTTGGTTGTACATTTAAGTGGGTTGTAACAAATTCTTCCTTTAAGTAAAATGCTTAAAGTTAGAAACGAAAAGATAGGCTCGGAGGGGTGTACTAGGGGTTTCGTGTACTAAAAATGAGTACAACGCTAAGGGTGTGGGAAAAATTAGTTGACTTAACTAGCCAAGTAATATGACTTAAATGGTCAAGTAATTATAATACGGGTTTAACACAAGGGTGATCCTAATGCCTCTTATCATGTAGTAAATCCTACCACACGAATGTAGTCTCACTAGTGGTCTCGGGATGCATCACTAACGCAAGTTCTAGAATCTAAATGCTACCGGTACACTTATAAGCACTAATAATGAATGCTTTTCCTATCAAATCTAAAGGCGAACCTCACATTTTTTGGTGGAAATTTTTTTTGAATATACGGTTATGTGCTAGTCATACAACCTCCTATCCATGAGACGCTTCCTATGGCTAAAGTTTCACTCCTAAATGTTGTAAAAAATTTTAAATTTGGCGCTAAAATTGCACTAACAAGTATTTCTCATAGTTTTATTACACATCTACCATTAAACAAAACAAACTCAAGCGAAAGTGCATATGTAAGGTATCATCTTTTTACCCTCCCCTTACACTTAAGATGAACATTGTCCCCAATTTTCAAGTAAAGAATGTAAAAGTGAAAAAGTAAAGAGAATGAAATCAAATACTCCCCTGATTCGCTCGGTATGGATTATAGGTGGCCAGGTTAAATCTTCTTCTAAGAAAACGAACAATCAAAGCTTCCCTTCCAGAATATAAATCATCTACTTGTCGAACATAACCTGTGAAACCTGACAAAATAGACAAGACAACCTCGCGTAAAATCGGCGGCATCCTATATAAGTTCCTAAATCCTAGAAAACAAAGTAAGATATAATGCTTGTGGAATGAAGTTTGCAGATTTCCTGGATATTATAAAACTTAATAATTCACAAAAACCATAAGACTCCGTTAGAAAAACAAAACCGGTAAAATTTCCAGATTTTAACTCCTGACGCCGTCAAGAGTAATACTCTGACGCCGTCAGAATGGACCTGCAGAAATTCTTATGTTAAGTTTCTGGAAAAACTTCGTCCTACTTCCTGGAAAATCCTGCAAAACTTCATTATGACTCAATACAAGCATTTGACTCTAACAAATACGAATATACATGTTCATTTAATATTGTGGATAATCATGATTGGTTTGTTTCTTGAAAACATATTTGGGGTTTCCCCTTACACTTATCTTTTGCAAAAATACTTTTAGGTTGGAGTTAAGACTAGGCCAAACAACATAATAAAGTATTTCCACATTTTAATTGAGAAGCATGACCAACCAACAATAAAAATAAAACATGCATACGGAAGCAAATAACAATCAAACAAATAAAATCACACAAAACATGGGTTGCCTCCCAAGAAGCGCTTTTCTTTATTTACGAGTCTTGTAGCTAGACTCAAAGTCATGGGTTATCACGTGATTTCATCATTGGTTCCATTCCCTAGGTCGTCTTCTAAACTAGTATCGCTTTCATAGTGCAAGTACTTCGGATCTTCGAATTCGAAAACATCTTGTCGATACTTAGAACCAAGCTTACTAACATTCTTAAAGAATCCACATGATAAATCAGAAATATTCCTACACCCTCTCCTAACATCTTCATCACGCAAGATAAGTTGGGAGCTCATCATATCAAGCCCGTCACAATCTATTCCCCTAAGGTCTTTTCTCTTGTATGGCGTTTGGTATGAAATCCTCCTAATCCCATCAGTGAAGGTCATGATTCCGTTCAAGTCATCCACTATCAAATTAGTGATTTCACAAAAGGGCGCTCCTAAGACGACTTGTGATAACCTAGGGTCGATATAGTCCTCTATATTGTCCACAATCGTGAACTCCATAGGGAATGCCATATTTCCTACGAACACCTGGATTTCATGATCCTTACCAACCACTTTCTCTCCCTTGTAAATCATCCCCCATCTCCAGATATTGTTATAATGAAACAATGACATAAAATTCTTTGGCAGGAATACATTAATGTATATGTTATCGAAGTATTTATGACCGATCATGCAGGGGATCTTGAGATTATTCGGATCACGCCGTCTTATCTTCCTTAACTCTCCATCCTTTGACCCATATAGATTCCCCTCAAGGGAGGGACGATACTCGTACACCTCCTCACTATCCCTACGAAAAATTACCTTCCTAACACCATTGGTGAGTAATACACTACCATCTTTCTCATCAATGATTGCTCCTGATTCATTGATAAATGGTATCCCAAGGACAAGGTTGGTTAATGTTTGATTGGTGAGAGGGTCCATGTCATCAACCACGGTGAGGTCAGTATTGTAAACAAGCTTTCCAATCCTAATTGATAAATTTTCTATTACTCTCTCGCACGCAATGTGCTCTGGGAAGGTCTTGTGGTATAGGGAAAGTGGGATTACGTTGACTGGGAAGTTAGGATCTATATAACTATCGGTTAAGAGCTTTTCCTCAATGGTACAGGGGATCTTGAAAAATTTAGGGTTACTTTCCTTAGTCTGATTGCTACCCACACTAATAACATTCTCCATTTTTCTCTCGGGTTCTTCTATAATAGATTTACCCAAAATGGTTGGATCTTTCTCGTGCTCTTCCGATTTCTCTTTCCTTTCATCCGGTTTGTCTGATTCTTGCGCGGTGTATTGCTCGGGTGAGTCAGTAGGTTTTCTTGCCAAATCATGGTCAACCCTTGAGGTCTCATCTTTCGCTGTCTGACTGAATTTGTTAGGTTGTTGTTGGGTTGGGTTGGGTGTTGAAGCAGATATCTTGGTGATGGTGTTTACAAAGTGGATTGGTCCAGGGGGGTTGACAGGTTCTTTTCCGTTAGGATACAGATGTTTGAATAGCTTGCTAGGACTTTTTATTTTTACAGGGGAGGCTGGTGGACTCATGATGGTAGCAGATTTAACCTCATTAACGGGAATGGGCCTATTATCAATATGCTCTTTGATAGCAGTCAACAGATTACAAATCTTGTTGTTTACATCATCCTGCTGTTGTTTAAATTTGGCCTCGAGCGTAGCGAGCTGTAGTTCTTGAGAGAAAATGAATTTCTTTAAAGTATCTTCACAGCTTTGCCTAGGAATGCCTTGTGATGGAAAATGCTCAGACCAAGTGAGTGGTGAGGAGTTATTGAAGGATACGCTTCTCGTTTGGTACCCTCTAAAATCAGGTTTATCCTTCCATGCCTCATAGGCTTTGGCAGAAGTTCGAGGACCCTGACCTACGTGCGATGATGTGAATTCGTTATAAGCACGTTTTGGAAGTTCCATGTAGTTATGGGTCTCATGAGGGCCATTGCATAGTTTGCATGTAGAAGCGATTCTGCTTACTTGGCTTAAAGGTTTTTGAGCTTCGTAAGATTTCATAAGAGACTTGACTCGACCTTCAAGTTCCATGATCCTACGGTCGTGAGTGCTAGAATTGTTCGAAGGCAAAGATATTGCCTTGACCGTTTCGTTCAAATCACGGGGATCATTCCAACTTTCGTTGTCATAGAGAGCAAGATCTTCTATGAGTTCCCATGATTGTTCCGCACTAAGATCACGTAGCTTACCACCGGCCGATTGGTCAATGGTTCGCCTCGTGGAGATGTCGATATGGTCATAGAAGATTTGGACTTGGAGCCAAAGATCTATGCCATGATGAGGGACTTTTTGGAGTAAGTCCTTGAAACGAGTCCATGCTTCATAAAGAGATTCATTTTGACGTTGTTGAAACATCAAGATGTCATTCCTAAGCTTAGTAGTTCTCCCCAGTGGGAAAAATTGAGCAAGGAAACGAGTGGTGAGATCATCCCATGTGGTGATGGATCCCGCGGGTAAACGCTCAAGCCATTGACTAGCTTGATCCCGTAGAGAGAATTGGAATAGGCGTAAACGGGTTGTCTCTCTAGTTGCAACATCTAGGTCTATGGAGTCTACGATTTTGAGAAAGTCCTTAAGATGTTGGTTTGGATCTTCGGAACGAAGTCCATGGAATGCACATCCGCTTTGCACCAACCGGATGGTGTCGGATCGCAAGGGGGTCACATTGGCTCCGGTGAGCTCAATGGTGTTTCGGTAGCCTTAGTGGCTAGGTCGGGAATACTCTCCTAAAGTTCGGGGCCTAAGGGGTTCTAGTGGTGGGTTTTGTTGTGGCGGGATGATGGGTTCAAAGATGTTACCACCTTCCATGATGTCGGATGGTAAAGAGTTACGAACAAAGGCACAAAGAAATAAGAAATCCTAAAAATAAAAATAAAATCTTGCTAGAAAGGAATCTAGCAAGTAGACCTAATAAAAAGAAATCCTAACCTAGACAATAACTATTCCCCGGCAGCGGCGCCAAAAACTTGATGCGTGGGAATCGCAACAGGCTTTACCTCTCGAGGGATCTCGAGAAGCTTACAACCCCCACCAGGCAGTGTACCTGATCGTTGTAGTATAGTATAGTGACAAGTACCGGGGGATTGATCGTTCAGCTTAGGAATAGTGTCGCTAGGATTAGAAAGCCTAATTACTAGTTCTAGAGGTGAGGGATGATTATTTTTGTATTTTTATATTTTTATGAAAGCAAGTAAAATCTCGGGTTTTGAAAGAGTGGGCGGAATTGGTTGCTATTCAACTAACCCAAAACTAATATATAATCAAAATAAAATACTGAAAATGAAATTAAACTAATTATTACAAAGGTTGTGAGCAGTAATTGGAGAAATTGTGTTTACTTAGACTTCACTACTCCCTAGATATCTTTTACACGTTAATTACTTGTTATAATTGTATGGATGACGGAATTGTATTCCTTAATACCATTCATGGGGTGGTATACATAACTCCCCAATTCTATGAGCTCTTATCTCCTCCTACACCATGACCCAGCACAACTATAGGGATTGTAAACAGTGGCTCATGCATTAAATACAACCAATAAAGACCTAGTACGCCTCGGTTCATGTTTCTTAAGACGTTCAAGCATGTTACCATTTGGAGATCTGCCAGTTTTCTTAAGCCTAACATATAAATCATTCATCCAAAACAAGAATAAACAAGTAATCAACACATAATCAATATCTAGGTTTCATTAGATCTAAGCAAACACAAAGGAGATCTAGCCTAGCATAATGGAATTGAGACAAGAACAAGATATAGACAACCAACACATAGACATATTGATTGAATTAGAAGAACACTTATCTCAATTACAATGCAAGGTATCAAGGGTTTGGAACCCTTGAAAAACCTGTAAAAGATGCACCAAATTCGTCTTTAGGGTTTCACCAAAACTTCTCCCTTTTTTTAATGTAAAAACTAGAAAACTATATATAGGAAAACTGGGCTGACGGCGTCAAGACAACCATGTGACGCCGTCACCTCGCCGCCAAATACTCCCTCGGACGGCCTTGATCTACTTATGACGGCATGTGTGACGCCGTCACCAACCACGGTATTTTATTCTTGGCCTTTTGACGCCGTCAGGATGACTTTTGACGCCGTCATCAACTACGGTATTTTATTCTTGATGTCTGACGCCGTCAGGGTGTAACTCTTGACGCCGTCACCTAGTGTTTCCAGCATGGAAAATTGATACTTTGTCGTTTTCTTCACTTTTATGCTCCAAAAACGTCCAAAATAGCTTCTTTTCCATAATTCACTCTCCAAGTACCTAAAATCACAAAAGGAATGATTTAGGGCAACATTTGATCAAATAAAGTCGGATTCGGGCTTAAATGACCCCCTAAAAACGGATCATTTTTCGCCTCATCACGGTCGCTAGGTCACTAAATGCCTGGTCGAGCTCAACCTTAATCAACCTATTAAGCTCCCTAAGTTCCCTAATCCCACTCTCAATTTGTTCACGTAACATAGCCACTTCTCTAAGGGAAAGGGGTGGATTCGCGTTTTCCATAATGGTCAACGGAATAGTCAATGAATTTAATTTACTAACAAAGGTACACAGAAAAAGATAGACTAAAGAAAACCTAAAAAAAAAATCTTACTAGAAAGGAATCTAGCAAGTAGACCTAATAAAAAGAAATTCTAACCTAGACAATAACTATTCCCCGGGTTGCGGCGCCAAAAACTTGATGCGTAGGGATTGCACCAGGCTTTACCTCTCGAGGGATCTCGAGAAGCTTACAACCCCCACCAGGCAGTGTACCTGATCGTTATAGTATAGTATAGTGACAAGTACCGGGGGATTGATCGTTCAGCTAGGAATAGTGTCGCTAGGATTAGAAAACCTAAATACTAGTTCTAAAGATGAGGGATGATTATTTTTGTATTTTTATATTTTTTAGAAAGCAAGTAAAAATCTCGGGTTTTAAGGATTTGGGCGGAATTAGTTGCTAGTCAACTAACCCAATACTAAAGATACAATCAAAATAAAATACTAGAAATGAAAATAAAACTAAATTAAACTAAGGTTGTGAGCAATAAGTGGAGAAATGTGTTTACTTAGATTTCACTACTCCCTAGATATCTTTTACACGTTAATTACTTGTTATAGTTGCGTGGATGACGGATTGTATTCCTTAATACCATTCATGGGGTGTCGCACTTAACTCCCCAATCCTATGAGTGCCTACTTCACTCCTATGTCGAGCCGGCTAAGAAGCTCCTAACATGGGATCATTAGAATTTACTCATGCATTAAATACAACCAATAGAACCTAGTGCACATCGGTTCATGTTTCCTAAGACGTTCAAGCATGTTACCATTTGGAGATCTGCCAGTTTTCTTAAGCCTAACATCAAAATCATTCATCCAATACAACCATAATCAAGTAATCAACACATAATCAACATCTAGGTTTCATTAGATCTAAGCAAACACAAGATAAATCTAGCCTAGCATGGTGGAATTAAGACAAGAACAAGATATAGACAACCAACACATAGACATATTGATTGAATTAGAAGAACACTTATCTCAATTAGACATGTAAGGGTTCAAGGGCTAAAAACCCTTGAAAAACCTGTAAAATTCATAATAGGTTCGGCCTTAGGGTTTCTCCAAAACTTCTCTCTTTTTAATGAATGAAAATTAGAAAACTATATATAGGAAATTGTTGGGAATGTACTTTTATATTTATTCAAGTCTCGGTCATTACATTTTGTAATAAGATGATCACAACTACATCAACTAAGAACAAAGAACGATGAATGATTTAGAAGACGTCTAAAGCATTGAAAGTCAAAGATTAAGACGAAGACGTCAAGCAACCTTGATGACCGACCCTTAGGGGGAGATTGTTGGGAATGTAGTTTTACTATTTATCAAGTCTCGGTCATTTACTTGTAATAGGTTGCTAAGGCTTGTATGTTTATTATAACTTAAGGCTTATGTAGCAAGCCCATGGGCCTTAAGCCCATTTCGTTTTCTAGATAGGGAGGAAGGGAGTGTTGCCCTACTCCTTCCCTATAAATAGTATTGTAACCCCTCCTTTGAGGAGGTTGGTTCTCCTAGTAATTTCATCTCTTTCATTTTCATATCAAGGGTTCCTTCCACTCTCTCTCTCTACCTACTTTCTCTCTCTAGATCTATTAGCGATTATGTTATTAAAATCATGACCTAACAAGTGGTATCATTCGCCAAGGGATAATATAGGTTGATTTAGGTTTGATTTGGTAGTAAAAACTTGGTTTTTGTTGTGTATTTGTGAAATATTGGTACTGTTCATCGCCTAGGTTTCGAGTTAGGGATGAATTTTCTTAGCGAGTTAGGATTTTCTAAGTTCTATCGTGTTAGGCCTTTGTTAAGTTCTATCGAGTTAGGTGTTTCTGACTTATCGAGTTTGAGAAAATTTTGGCGAGTTAGCCTTCTTTTCCTAATCGTTTATCGAGTTAGGCTTGTTGTGACTTTAACTAAGGGGAAACTCTGCCCAACTCAAGTCTCTCTACCGAGTTAGGAACTCCATGATCTTACCGAGTTTGACATTAAACTTAACTTATCGAGTTTGGTAACTTCATAGGACTTATCGAGTTTGGCAACTTAATAGAACATACCGAGTTTGAAACCTAATAGAACATACCGAGTTTGAAGATTAAAACAACATAAGTTACCGAGTTTGAAACTTAAAAGTACTACCGAGTTTGAAACATTTCAAGAACTTCCAAGTTTGACTACTTTCAATACTTACCGAGTTTGGATTTTACTCAAGATATACCGAGTTTGGACAACTTTCATGACATACCGAGTTAGAATCCACACTTATCGAGTTAGAACCAAATATCATACCGAGTTAGAACACAAACTCTTTTCAAGTTTTCAAATCAAATTAAAATTTAAACCTTTATTTATCCTTAAAAGATCCAAATCTAACATAATCACATCATCTCATATTTACAAAGTTTTTTCCTTCTTATCTTTCTCTTCTTGATTTCAAAAAAAAAAAAAAAAAATATATATTTTTCTACAGTAGACTAAATGTTCAATTTTTACGCGAAATTTAAATTTTGGTATAACGTTGAAAATTTTGGCCCAAAATTCAAATTTTTAGGCCAAAATTCAAATTTTTTCGGTGAAATTTGGCGGCAAAATTTTTGAAACTCAAATTTTTCTTGCTACCTTATAATTGCATTTCATAGTGATTTTCAAATTTTGGGAGAGAAAATTTTTTCTAATAATTTTTGGAGGGAAAATCTGAATTCACTATTTCGACCTTGCGTGTGACATTTTGCTTGATTTTTTCGATTACGTCGCAACAATCAAGGGGGAGAGCAATGTCATCTACAACGTCTCAATCACCTTCTTCCAACTACCTTCCTCACCAATATTCTCATCAGCAACAGTCATCAGCAACAGGACCTTCTTCCAACTACCTTCCTCACCAATATTCTCATCAGCAACAGTCATCAGCAACAGGACCTTCTTCCAACTACCTTCCTCACCAATATTCTCATCAGCAACGGTATCACCAACAACAAAGTCACAGCTCCCTCATTGATCATGTTCTGCTCTTTGGCAATGAATCAAGGCCTCCAATGTTGCTACCAGGAATGTTTACTTGTTGGAAACGGAGATTTCTTCAATGGCTCGCATATCGTCCTGCTGCAGATCTCATGCTTAAATCCATTCGAGATGGTCCATACAAAATGATATTTCTTGCTGACTCAACAGGGATTATGAGGTTACAAACTACTGCAGATTTGAATGCTTCAGAACTTGCTCAGTATGATGCTGACCAACAGGCTGTATGGTTCATAATGTTGGCACTTCCCAACTCAATTTACATAAATATTGACTTTCAAGCCAGTGCTTATGAAATGTGGAAATATCTTGAAGCTATGCATCGTACAGAAGAACTTCATCACATCAGAATGAAGCAAATTCTTGAATCTTGTTTAAACATGATTCCACTGAAGACCATTCTCTCTGCTCCACCATCTCCAGCTGTTGACCATGAATCCTTAATTCACACTCCAAATGGTCTCTTCTTCAATCCTCCGAATGCACCTGAGCCTTTCTTCATTCCACAGTACCATCCTGCAACACTACATAATAATGTGCAATCTCTTCTGCAAAATCTAGTGAAGCTTAGTCAAGTATCTTCTAAGAAAGGCAATGGCGATATGACTTCAACTTCTGAATGCTTAAACACAACGAAAGATACTGATGATGAAGAAGATCTTATCGGACCAAGCATGGCATTTTTGGCATATACGGAAAATATTGTAGATGTGGAAGATCAAGATTATGATTCAACTCCACTCTTTGATGCTAATTTTGAATACGATGCCACACTTAGTCAAATAGAAGTTGAAGAGGGTAATCTCAATGCAGTTTTACAAAGTGTCATGGGAGATATTCCATGTGATGATGAATATGCAGATTTGGAATCCAATACAGTAGATTTGGAAGCCGATACAGTAGATTTGGAAGACGATACTGCAGATGTGATGTTAATGGCAAACATGCAGGAATTTCACATGATTAATATTGGCTCAGAGTATGAGTCTGATAATTCTGTAGATCCAGTTGTGAGATTAAACAAAGAGAAAATGTATCAATCAAGGTCTCAAATGCATGAACTAAGTCACAGCAGAACCATCTCAGGGTTCTTACAAACTATGTGTCAGAATTTATCTAAAATCCAAAATCATCGAAATCAATCTCTCACACTATGTGAAAGAGTTGGGATACAAGGAAGTAATACTCAAAGGTTGGTTGGGAATGGTGAGAATACTGCAGATGTAGTTAATGTAGGCAATGAGGTTAAAATATTGGAAGATAATTCGCGTGTCATGGATGATACTGAACCAGTATATGACACAAATGCTTCTGATGACTCTAAAGACCCATTTGAGAGAAAGATGACTGAAGCTGAGAAAAGAGCCATCAATTCTACAGAAAATTGCTTAGCTCATTTTGAATCAGTTAAGACTCAATGCAAGATTCTCTCAGATGCATGGTTTCCTACGGGGGGTACCTTTAATGCATTCTTCGGAACTGGAATGGATCGTCTAACCTTCCAAAGGAAACTCCGAGAAAACATTGTTCAAATTGAAAAACAAATTGAACAGGGAAGCGATTGCGTGGCAGGATTTAGAGCGCTCAAGGCTCAGTTCAAAGTGTTCATGGCATTGCATTTTAAAGCTCTGATACCACTTGTTAGGTCATGATTTTAATAACATAATCACTAATAGATCTAGAGAGAGAAAGTAGGTAGAGAGAGAGAGTGAAAGGAACCCTTGATATGAAAATGAAAGAGATGAAATTACTAGGAGAACCAACCTCCTCAAAGGAGGGGTTACAATACTACTTATAGGGAAGGAGTAGGGCAACACTCCCTTCCACCCTATCTAGAAAACGAAATGGGCTTAAGGCCCATGGGCTTGCTACATAAGCCTTAAGTTATAATAAACATACAAGCCTTAGCAACCTATTACAAGTAAATGACCGAGACTTGATAAATAGTAAAACTACGTTCCAGCAATCTCCCCCTAAGGGTCGGTCATCAAGGTTGCTTGACGTCTTCGTCTTAATCTTTGACTTTCAATGCTTTAGACGTCTTCTAAATCATTCATCGTTCTTTGTTCTTAGTTGATGTAGTTGTGATCATCTTATTACAAAATGTAATGACCGAGAATTGAATAAATATAAAAGTACGTTCCCAACAATCTCCCCCTAAGGGTCGGTCATCACGGTTGCTTGACGTCTTCTTCTTTGTCTTTGACTTTTGACTCGTATAACTTAAGACGTCTTTGTTCGTAATAGATGTGGTAGTGATCATCTTATGAAGTTATCTGCCATGCGTCACTTCTGCGTCTGTGGTGGTCGTCGTCCATTCCAACATGCTCATACACCTTTGAACTTAGACATTCACATGCACGTAGTTCCCTTTCATTCACATAGATCTTTAGTCCTTAAACTTTGTAGATTCTTCTTTTTGGCGTAGAATCTAATTTTGAACATTGTGTTGTTTAGATCTTTGAGGGAGCTTTTGTTGACTTCAAGATGTATGTATGAGCATGCGGAATCAGTCTCCATGGAGATGATATGTCCCTGAAAATAAACAGTTAGCAATAAACAACCGGTACTTATAGATAAGAAATTAGAGATCGTCAACAGTATAGTGTGAAGACTCCTTCTAACCCTTATCAAGGCCGTTCCCATATCAGATACTCCCGAAGGAGCTTACGAGACCTACTAGGTAGCTCAATGATTGGGTGAGTCGCTGGGGATCACTCCACGACTGTAGATCGTTAGAAAACCACCGCAAACACTAAGCGTAACTCACGAGGAGTTACCGAAGTGACCTGTCAAGGCTGTTAGATGATGACCCTGACAGGAGTTTCCGTTCAATCATAGAGAAATACTTATGCAATTCTCTCATAAACGTTCTCGGCAGATTGCTCAGATCTGCGAAGGACTCGATAATTTACAGCTGGTGCCCATTGATGCAGAACACCAGTTGTAGAAATACTAAGTGTTCCTAAGAGATCTTTGATGTATCTCATGGCTCTAGACTCGATAAGTGCTTACTTAGGTTTCCTATACGGAGACTAGGGAGGGGTCTCCTGCTTCAATATCAACTATCTCTAAGAGATAAGTCGATAGATTACACTGGTTCCCCGTGAGAATGAAACAAGCTCTTTTAAGAGAACTTGAGTGGTTAAGAAGGTTTAGTGCATTGCGTCACTGGGTCCATGACGACTTTATCTTCAATACCGGTGTTGCCTTAGCAACAACCAGTAGCATACGAATTGAACCCGGTGTCTGCCCTAAGGTTGAACATATGGAGGGCTATTTCTTTTCACCCTTTTCTTTACTTTTCTTTTTAATTCTTCAACTCCTTCTTTCCCCTTTCATTCTTTTCTCCTTTTTTTTCGTATCATACCTAAGGACTTATAATTCTAACTATTGGTGATGTCCTTGGGTAGATCCCTCCGGCTCTGGCGGATCATAGGACGGTTTTTCCTATCTTAATCACCTTATAACTCCATGATTATCCGACAATAGCCAAGAAACCTTTGAAAATCTCTCAAAGTGTTTGCGTTTATCAAACATTTTGTTTAACACTTTGAGAGTTTTATGTTTTTCTTATGAAGGGCTCCCCCTTCACATGTGCTCATATGAATTTAATAAATTTGCACATGCGGGAGGAGCGAGCACTTTTTGAATTGATCCACTTTCAGTGAACAAGATCAATTCGAGACACGCTTACATCACTAGTTAGACTAGCTTGAAGTTATTACCCGGCCTGGTCAAGTCCACAGAAAGTTTCTCGAAATGGTACATTTCTACTAAGACAAATCCTTTTCGAGACACGCTTACGTGGCTAGTTAGAGAGTTCCATTGTCAGCTTTTAGGTGACAACTAGCTCTAGTAACTAACTTGATGTTATTACCCGTCGAGGAAAAGTCTTTTCGAATTTACAAACTTTTATGTTTCGTCAATTCTTGGGTGAATCTGAGTCTAGCTCGCATGAGATTTGACTTTTAAGCAACATTTAACTTTCATATTTTAATCACTTTCACTTTTCTCCCCCTCAAAAATAGCATATGAGATGTTGTTTTGGTAAACTTTTGATTAAAATATGCTTTTTGACTCTTATGGGGAGATATCAACAAGAACTTTTGGTTTTCAAACGATGAATTTTTCAAGTGCTCCCCCTCAACAAGTGAATACTCATTGAGGTGAAATACTTGTCTTTTGAGCAGAATTATGAAAATCAGAAAATGTTTGATTAATTCTACTCAAAAGTAAGAAGCCTTCGCTCCTTATATAAGGATTGAGGCACTGAAGCGTACCTCAGGGTCCTTTCATTACAAGTGCGGGTTGTACACTGATATGTGTGCACAAGCCATAAAGCATGATTTTGACAAAGCATTTTGATTTCAAAATACTCCCCCTCAAAATGAGCATGTGTTTTGACATTTTTTAAACTGTGGATCGAATAGGGGAGTAAAGATTTGAAAAATCTTGAGCAAAATTTTGAAAAGTTTTGAAAAAACCTTTTGAAAAATTTTGAATAAATTTTGCTCAAGATTAAGAGAGATTTAGATAAGCTTTGTATGAGAACTTCTTTTTTTTTCCAAGGATAAGTGCACGTTTTGTTTTAATGAATGGTTTAGCAAGGCACTCTCCTTTCTCTGAAACCCGAGTTGTACACGGAAATGAGTGCACAAGTCGTTGTTTTTATACAAAATTAGTTTTCTATTAAACAAAACACTCCCCCTCAAATAATGAACATTATTCGAGAGATAGTCTTCTTGAGCAGAATTTAGAATCGTATTTAAGAAATACTTTTTGAAAATTCGTGAGATGATTCTGCTCAAGGTTTTAGAAAAACACAATCAAGTATTATACAACAAAGAATGCTTGAAATTCAAAACTCTTTTACTGTTGAAAGTTGTTTGAGACCCGGAGTCTCTCTTTTGAGTTTTAAAAAAATCTGAAAAAGATTTCCATCTAAAGTTGAACCTCATGGGTTCTTTTTGAAGATTTGTTTTTGTGATGAATGCAAAACTTCCGGTATTTGGGATGTTCTGATCAGAGACATTCTTTTATTAAAGCCAAAGCATTCCAGATTTTGAAAATATGAAAGGTTTTGAATGAATTTGCTTTGGTCTCCACACTTGCTTTACCGGTGTAAGACAAGAGTGTAGAGTTTGGAAAAATTTGTTTCTCACCATTTTGAATCCATTTACCAGTTTAGCCTTTAAACACATTTTGTCCTTTGACCTCAAAATATGTTCCATAAGAAACATTTTGTCGAATGTTGAAATTTTGACTATCAATGGGAAGACATGTACTTACACACAGAGAAAAATGCATCAGGCACAAACAAGTATAAGATGAATCAAAAATCTCATTCTAAATCAACCTAAGTGCTCAGAATACTCAGATTAACACACAAAATCACAGATTAATTCATTCTTTCACTCGAAATTTTCCAATTATGATTATGGTTTGGGGTTATGATAAGAGTCTAAGCACACTTCTTAGCATCATAATGCCTGAATATTAAACAAACAAACGTCCTAGTAATAGCAGCAAAGATATCGACATCGTAAACCCTAAATCACATGATTCTAAACCTATGATGTTCCTAATCGAGCAACTACACCAATCGAGCATTCTTTGGTGTTCTCTAAAGCTATATAAACTAGTTAATTAGACTAAACACATAAAAAAATGAAAGCCCTGATTGATAACCCTAGTTTCTGATTATGTCTTTTTTGACCGTTGAAAACACTTGAAACATTTAGGGAACGATTAGACAACAACCATGAAGAAATTAGAAACTCACAATCGGGAACATTTGAGGATAAAAAATCGTTAGTCTGAGTCGTTGAGGTTTATCGATTATGTGTGATACTTTTGAGAATATTTAAGAAACTTTTATTAGAGCCCGTTTTATTTTCCATGCAAGATCCTTTTACCTAAGTTTAAGACATTTGTGAATCTTTACTCATTAAAGGTTAATAACTTTTCCATTTGAAGTCTAAACCTGGTTAACTTGGAATCCTTGCCCAAAAAAAATTTCTTTTCTCCCCCTCGAATTAGCATATATTTTGTGAAACCTTTTTGTACATTTTAATTCGAGAGATCATAGAAGTTTTTAGAAAATGACATTTTAATCCGAATGATGAAGAAACATTTTATCCTTGAAGAATTATGATGAGGTGTGCAAACTTCATGATAATGTGAAAAGTTTTCTCCCCCTCAAAACATGTTCCATTTTGACAGAGTAAAGCAAAATTTGTTTTAATGAAGGAATATAGTTTTGAAGTTATGAAGTTTGTACACAGAGAAAGAAGATTTTTTTTTTTTTTTTTTTAAATGAAAGAAAAAAAGTTAGATGTTTGACTCACTTAGTTTTAAAGAAAATTTTGCAAATCATCTGGAGTCAAACACCGCATACCAATATGGTGAACTAAATCAACAAACCTTGATGGAGGTAATTATCTCGCATGTGAGCAGGATCCAAATTGCGTGTAGACGACTCAGTAATGTCAGGAATGAGTTGAGCCGGTGCAAATGGATTAAAGAACGCCTCAGGGTCATGCTCTGTGGTTTGTGGAACTGATTTAGGTATGGAGTCTTCAGCTGATTGTCGTGAGTTGGACCCGGTTTGTTCTGTGGTTGTTGAAGATGCAATTGGAGGACCGTCTCTCCCAACAGTTGTTGTTGTTTGTGAGGTGAATCAGGTACTTGATTGTGATCAAGATGTGCAGCGGAAATTGGTGAGACCTCAGAAAGATGGTTTTCAATCGTATCCTCAAACAATAGAGCAAACAAGGTTTCCACTTCTTTACAGGAGAGAGACAAAGGTTCAGCCGAAGATTCTGGAAAGTTTAGATGGTTGAATGCGGGTCCTAAGCTGTTGTGCTCAGAAGCCATTACATTAAGCTCGGGTTCGAAACTGATTTGTTCCGAAGCCATCCCATTAAGCTCGGGTCCGAAACTGAGTTTCAAACTCGGTATGTTCAATTAATCTTCAAACTCGGTATGTTCAAATAATCTTCAAACTCGGTATGTTCAATTTGATTTCAAACTCGATAAGTTTTATAAAGATTCCTAACTCGATAAGTTCTAGTAAGTTACTCAAACTCGGTAAGTAAAGTAAATGTCTAACTCGGTAAGATCTTGGAATTCCTAACTCGGTAGAGAGACTTGAGTTGGGCAGAGTTTCCCCTTAGTTAAAGTCACAACACGCCTAACTCGATAAACGATTAGGAAATGAAGGCTAACTCGCCAAAATATCAAACTCGATAAGTTAAAATTAACACCTAACTCGATAGAATAGATAACTTAACTCGATAGAACTTAAAATTCACCCCTAACTCGCTAAGAATTTGAAACCTAACTCGATAGAACTAGAAACCTAACTCGATAGAAATGTGAACTCACCCCTAACTCGCTAAGAATTCAATCCAAACTCGAAATCTAGGCGATGAACAGTACCAGTTTTACACAAATACACAACAAAAACAAGTGCTCTGATACCACTTGTTAGGTCATGATTTTAATAACATAATCACTAATAGATCTAGAGAGAGAAAGTAGGTAGAGAGAGAGAGTGGAAGGAACCCTTGATATGAAAATGAAAGAGATGAAATTACTAGGAGAACCAACCTCCTCAAAGGAGGGGTTACAATACTATTTATAGGGAAGGAGTAGGGCAACACTCCCTTCCTCCCTATCTAGAAAACGAAATAGGCTTAAGGCCCATGGGCTTGCTACATAAGCCTTAAGTTATAATAAACATACAAGCCTTAGCAACCTATTACAAGTAAATGACCGAGACTTGATAAATAGTAAAACTACGTTCCCAACAGAAATTGAGGTTGACGACGTCAAGACCAAATGGGTGACGACGTCATCTCGCTGCCAAAAGAATTCTCGGACTGCCTTGATCTACATCTGACGCCGTCATGTATTAGGTTCTTCCAGGCCGTCACGTGTTTAACTCTTGACGCTCTTTCTTGTGATGCCTTCATGTCTGCACTGGGCCGTCATGCAATTTACTCTTGACGCCGTCAGGATGGTACTCTTGACGCCGTCAACTACTGTTCCCAGCTTGGAAAATTAAGTCTTTGGCGTTTTCTTCACTTTTATGCTCCAAAAACGTCCGAATTGCTTCCTTTTCCAGATTTCTCAACCAAAGTACCTAAAATCACAAAAGGAATGATTTAAGGCAATATTTGATCAACTAAATTCAATTCCGGGCTTAAATGACCCCCTAAAAGTGGTTCATTTTTCGCCTCATCAATCGACCACGTCATACAGTTTGAGTACCTCAGCATGACTATATCCGAAGTGCTTGGCATGATATGAATATGCACGGGATTTGACAAATCTATGATTTAAATCGAGAAAGCAATTCTTTCACGGGATTTTCTAAAATCAACAAAAGAATCGTAAGATACTGAGTGCTTGAGTGCTTGAGTGTAAGATGTTAAGCCTTGCAAGTTATAGTAAGTAATCTGAGTCAAGACACAACGAGTCAAATCACACCAAGTCAAATCACAATTAGTCAAATCGCAAGAATCAACTCGCAAAGTCAGATTGTAATTGGACAAGTTGCAACAACTCAAATCGCAACAAATCTCAGATTGTAGAACTAGTCAACTCGCAATAGATCTCAACTCGCGACACACTAACAACTTGCAACACTAAACCAACACGCAGAAATAATCAACTCGCAGCGTACAATCAACTGACTTAATCAACTCGCAATGAGTGTCAACTCGCAGAGAATAATCAACTCGCAGCAGGTTATCAACTCGCAATGAAGTCAACTCGCATCAAAAACACAAATCGCAGCCAAATCTCAACTCGCAGAAGATATCAAATCACAACACCTTGCTAACTCGCAGCACTTAGTCAACTCGTAGAATAAGCACAAATCGCAGCAATTTGTCAACTACCAGGAAAGAATCAACTCGCAACCCACAATCAACTCGCAGGAAAGAATCAACTCGCATCTACTAGTCAACTTGAAACTACAATAAGACAAGAATGTCCCTTTCTTTGCTATTTGTTTTTATTTCTATTTTGAGAAAACTGCCAACTCGCACTTGTCAACATTGTCAACTCGCAATAACAACACTGCCAACTCGCAACAAAGAACAATCAAATCGCAGCGAAGAAATTTATACGAGAATCAACTCGCAGTGAAGAAAAACTTAAGAAACTCACTCTAATTGGATCAAACTCATCACTAACACATGAAACAAGTTATCCAAATGCTAAACTAAGTACATATAACACTTTTAAACAAGTACAACAATCTTTCACTTCAAACCATGAATCAAGCACAAACTAGTGATTTCCTAAGAAAAGCATTCGAACCAAAAGAAACACACTAAGAACCAATCTAAAATCTGAGTACATCTAGTCCCTAAGATGAACCTTGGCGCTCAGATACCATTTGTAGGGAACTAAATAATCATAACATGGATGGTTTGTGTATAGTGGATCGGATTTAAGAGAAGAAAAGTGGGAGGAGATGGAACCTTGAGAGAGAAATGTGATAATATTAGATTGATAAATGAGAAGGTCTAACCCTCTCCTTAGGTGTTGAGGAGTATTTCTACTTACAATAAGAATGCCCCTATGATGAGGCGAAAAATGAACCGTTTTTAGGGGGTCATTTAAGCCCGAAATTGAATTCATTTGATCAAATATTGCCCTAAATCATTCCTTTTGTGATTTTAGGTACTTTGGGAGTGAATTCTGGAAAAGGAAGCATTTTGGATGTTTTTGGAGCATAAAAGTGAAGAAAACGGCAAAGACTTAATTTTCCATGCTGGGAACAGTACCTGACGGTGTCAAGAAGGAAAATGTGACGGCGTCAGGAGTAAAATCCATGACGACCCAGAGAAAACCTGAAGGCGTCAGAAGAAAGGCGTCAAGAGTTATTTTGGTGACGGCCTGAAGATGGATTACACGTGACGGCGTCAAACCCATATCTAGGCAGTCCGAGAACTTTATTGGCGGCGAGATGACGGCGTCAGACATTTACTCTTGACGCCGTCACCTCACAAAATCTATATATACTTTTCTATTTTTCATTCATTAGAGAGGAACATGTGTGGAGAATACTAGGGTCGAACCTAATAAACCTTAGGTCGTTTGTAACAGTATTTTCAAGGGTTTTCACCCCTTGAAACCTTTCATGTTCAATTAAGATAAGTCCTCTTTCAATTCATTCAATATGTCTATGTTGGCATTAAAAATATATATATAGAAGTGATGGTCATTCTCATATTGTAACTTTGTGTCTTCTGTTAAGATTAGTAATAGTTTAGTCATTGGGCCTTGGACTTGGCAAGCTAATATGTTATGTGCTATGTTTCATAAGCCTAGTTATCCAATCATGTAACCAAGTCCAAGCCCAAGCCCATAGAAAGCCCATAGGGCATCTCATGTTAAGAACTATTTAAATACCTCAAAGGCTCATTTGAGGTGTGTGCTTGTGTGTGTATTATGTGTGTTTCTCTAATAATATTCTCTCTTCTTTCTTTCTCTACTCTCTCTACTTTCTCTCTCTAAAATACATAAATACATATCAAGTCACCATCTTTCCATCTTTCCTTCTTATTGTGCTTATATTGTGTGTGATAAAGTTGTAATATCTATGGTCCTACAAGTGGTATCAATCGCCTAACAATGATTTAGGAGGGTTTTGAGTTTGTGTGTTTCGTTCTTTTTTAAGCTTAATATCACGTTTTTTTTTTGAAAAGTTCTTTACTTTTGCTTGTTTTTCTTAGTTTTAACACTTTTTTTATTACAAACTAGTGTTATAAACTTTTTCTAACAAGAAAGTTTAAATCTTTTTGAAGTTTCATAGCTTAAAAAACTCGATTTGGTTTTTGTACTTGTTTTCTAGATCTCGAAAAAGTTTCATAAAAATCATCAAGTTTTGAACTTTCTTCAAGTTTTTGTGTTTTTTAGCCTAGAAGTACAAGAATCTTGGATTGAAAACTTTATTTGGGTGTGCTTTTCGACTACTCGAAAATCTGTCTCAGTTTCGCAAAGACTGCCAGAGTTTCGCAATCTCCACTTTGACCATCTTTCGAGATCACAAACCGCGACTCCTCTCGTGCTCACACTTGGATACTCGGTCTTTTCTCTCTTGTATAAGAAAGAAAAGTACTTCGACTTTTGGAAAACTTTCGAAATTGTATAATTTCGAAAAGTGGTTTAGTGACTTTGTGTTTTCAAAAACACCTTAAGTTTCGAAATCACAATTTATCGCAAACTTGAGTTTCGCAATCTCTCAACTGAGTTTCGCAAACCATAAGTTTCGAGAACTTCAAGTTTCGCAATCAAGTTTTCGCAATCTTTGAAAGAGCAAAGTTTCGAGATCACTGCACGCTCTACAGTTTCGCAAACACAAGAAGTTTCGCAAACCAAGAAGTTTCGAAATCCCAAAGTTTGGAGAACACAGCAAAGTTTCGAGAATTTTGACAAAAGTGACGACCAAACTTCAAACGGCCATAACTTTTGAACCGTAACTCCGTTTTCGACGAATCAGCTGTCAAAACGACCGTCAGACAGAGGAGAACGACACACTAAATGATTTATCAATTTAGGCGAAGTTTCGAGGCCTAAAAACGCTCCGAGAAGAAGTTATTGAGGTTTTAAAGTTCTAAGTCAAAATTCTCACCATAAAAACTTGCATCAACTCACTCTAAACTCAACTCCTATTTCGTTGGAACGATCCAAGATCAACTTTATCACACATCAGAACATAATGGAAATAGAAATGCAAATGAAGGAGAGAGATTTTATGAAAAAGTTTACGGTGTTCAAGTCACAGGTTGAGAAGGTTATCAACATATTTGGATATGAGTCAAGGTTCGAACAAGCATTTGAATACTACGTCAGAGACCGATTTCATTATTTTAAAGAAAAACTCAATCAAAACCTGAATCAACTGGATAAGCTACTTAATGAAGAAGAACTTCATACACGTGACTGCAGAGAAGCTCTTATAGTGATCCAAACTCAATTTCAGAGTATCTTTAACCCTTGGATAATGAACCAGTCAGAGTTTATCGATGCATTTCCCAAAAATTTAGGGTAAGCTATTCGACATTCAGAACTCAATGCATAAATGATATGGGGGAACTCGAAAAGATACTTGATGCTGAGGAAACTGAGTTAAATGAGTTTGAGAAGCTGAAACGGGAAAGAGAGCAGATTGAAAAAGATATGCAGTTTAAAGAAAGAGAGCTAATTGAAAGAAAGAAGCAGTTAAAGGAAACAGAGGTGATTGAAAAAGAGACAGAGAACAATGTTCAAACAACAGAGGAAACAGTCAATGAGGGTGATGCATCAGATGTTAGTGTGGTTTTCACGGAAAATGATTCATCTTCAGAACAGCAGGTTGAAAGCAGCAGTCCTAGCTATGATTCAGATACTGATGATACACAAAGAAATGAAGCTGTTTGGGACACCGAAGATGATCATATCAGACCTTCATTAGACACAGAGATAATGGCTACGGTACAACATTCACATGCTCATGATAATGTTGATATATTTGAGAATATGTTTGTTCATGATCAGACACATCCTGCGCATCCTGAGTCTATTAGTGACACTTATGTGGTGGAACAAAATGATAGTAATATCACTTTTGATACTCCAGATATGGATCCTAATAGAGGTGAGCCTGCCCAGGATGGATCTTCTTATGAACAAGATCGTGCCTTATTTGCTTCATTAATCAATAATTTCAAACATGAACTTGAGAAGTGCAAAAACGACAATCGTGAAGCTAAGCAAGCGAATGTCTTTTTAAACAAAGAGCTTGAGAGATTTAAAGAAATGGAAAAACGTTTTGAAAATGCAACAACAAGAAATGCTGAACTTGAAATTGAAATCTCAAACCTTAAATCTCACGCTCAAAAGTTTGAAATGTATGGAGAGTCTGTCAAACCACTTTTAAAAAGATATGAAGAACTTGAAGTTGGTTATAGAGAAGCTGTTCTTCGTGAAAAACGTTCCATTCAAAATCTGGATACTCAAATGGTTGTTAACAACAGAAAGGTTCAAGCGCTTTTAAAAGAAAACAATGATTTAAAAAGTGAAAATTCAAATCTTCAAAAAACCACATCAAATTTTGAGATTGTAAACACAAAACTTGAGAATGAAAACCAAGAGTTTTTGAAACGAACAAACGATCTTGAAAACAAACTTCAAAAATTGGGACAGACTTCTCAGACTATCAACATGCTGCCTACTAAAGATGAGGAGGTTGAGAAACAAACATCTGGGATTGGTTTTGTGAATAATGCTAATGTGGAAAATGAAAAACCTTGTTTTTTAAACAAAGTGCAAAAGCTGACACCTATTTTGTATAACGCTAATGATATGGGAAAAGAATTGTCAGATGATCTTTTGTTTGAGTCTCAAGATATTTTAATATCCGAAGAGGAAAAACGTTTGAAAGTAAAACAAACAAAAAACCCTCTCTCGTACCACGGCTTTGTGTATGGTTGTACACAATTGACAGATTTTCCAAAAGCACCTTTCAAAAGAAAAGAAACAAATGTGAAAAGATTTTTCAAAGAAGCTCAACTTGCTACTTATGATGCTACGTTATGGCAAAATAGAGCAAGGAAACAATTTTGTAATCTTAAACATCACATTGAGCAAACGTTAAAGGTCATTTGGTTTAAGCAAGAAAACATCACAAACAACGTTTTCTCTAATCCTCTTTCATCAGATGTACGCCTTAAGTTAGAAGTCAAAAAGATTTTGAAAGAGGAAATTGAACCTCGTGTGAATGATATCAACTTATGTTTTGAGTACTTTGAAAAACATCTTGTAACTGAAATGAGAGAAGATCTAAAGTACGTTCACTCTCTTGAAGACAAATTTGATGAAAAATGCTTAATTCTGGACATTCAAAAAGAATTTTTCACAAATCAAATAGAGTCGTTCAAGTCTGTATCTGTCAGCCATGAGTATGAGAATGTGCATTTTGTACAAACATCTTCTTTGAAATCTGAAAATCTTTGTCTCAAAACGAAAATCATCGAGCTTTCAAAAGAAGCAGCTGATGTCAAAGAAGAACTGTCAAAAAGAACTGCTCAGTTTGAGAAACATCTTGCAAAACTCGAAGCACAAAGTATCTCTTTCCAACTAAAATTGCAAGAGCAGAATGAGAAAATGTCTTCTGAAAACTCTTTGACATCAGTGCTTAAAGAAAAAGAAATGATTTTTGATGAAAATTGTGCTAATACCAATATCAAGTTTGATTTTGACGAACTTGATACAAAAAATCTTGAATTGGAACATGATGTGGCATCATTACAAAAAGAAAATGAGCATTTGAAACTGACTTACAAAAACTTGTTTGATTCAATCAAGAGGTCAAGAGTTCAGAATCAAACTTCAAACAAATCTGACTCTCAGATCACACCAAATCATCTTTTTGAAAAAGAAAAGTATGTGCTTCAAAAGAAAATTGTTGAATTGGAAAAAACGATTGCACAACAAACCAAGGATTTTGGTGATGCCAAAAATGATTTTTCAATCGAAACAGACAAATATGAAAAATATTTTGCACATCTTGTGTTAGCATTAAAATATATATTATGAAGTGATGGTCATTCTCATATTGTAACTTTGTGTCGTTTGTTAAGATTAGTAATAGTTTAGTCATTGGGCCTTGGACTTGGCAAGCTAATATGTTATGGGCTATGTTTCATAAGCCTAGTTATCCAATCATGTAACCAAGTCCAAGCCCAAGCCCATAGAAAGCCCATAGGGCATCTCATGTATCTTACTATTTAAACACCTCAAAGGCTCATTTGAGGTGTGTGCTTGTGTGTGTATTTGTGTGTGTTTTAGTAATCAAAGCTCTCATATTTCCATCTCTTTCTACATATACACGAAATACATATAAGTCACCAAGTCACCATCTTTCTTCTTCTAATCTTCTATTGGTGTGATAAAGTTGGTTAATCTAAGGTCCTACAAGTGGTATCAATCGCCTAACAATGATTTAGGAGGGTTTTGAGTTTGTGTGTTTCGTTTTTTTAAGCTTACCATCACGTTTTTTTTTTTTAAAAGTTCTTTACTTTTCTTGTTTTTTCTTGGTTTTTAACACTTTTTTGATTACAAACTAGTGTTATAAACCTTATCTAACAAGAAAGTTTCAATTTTTTTGAAAATTTCTAGCTTAAAAATTCGAACTTTGGTTTTGTACTTGTTTTCGAGATCTTAAAAAAGTTTGATAAAAATCATCAAGTTTGGAACTTTCTTCAAGTTTTGGTGATCTTATGCATAAAAGTACAAGTTTCTTGGAACACAAACTTGATTTTGGGGTGCTTTGAGCTACACGAATTTGGCTACCAATTATCGAGAATCTCATCCTAGTTATCATCATACAATTCCGTGGTTTACTCGGTGTTTTTCTTCCTTGTATAAGTTAGAAAAAACACTTCGACTTGGGATACTTTTCTAAATTGTATAATTTAGATAAGTTTGGACTTTCGAGAAACTTGATAATTTTCGAGAAACTTGATAATTTTCGAGAAACTTGATAATTTTCGAGAAACTTGATAATTTTCGAGAAACTTGATAATTTTCGAGAAACTTGATAATTTTCGAAAAACTTGATAATTTTCGAGAAACTTGATAATTTTCGAGAAACTTGATAATTTTCGAGAAACTTGATAATTTTCGAGAAACTTGATAATTTTCGTGAAACTTGATAATTTTCGCAAACTTGGAAAATTTTCGAGAACTTGGACAAACTTTCGAGCACTCTATTTATCGAGAACACAGAATTTCGCAATCTTGAAGTCTCGCAATCATAGCAAAGTTTCGAGAATTTTGACAAAAGTGAGGTTTTTGACGACCAAACTTCAAACGGCCATAACTTTTGAACCGTAACTCCGTTTTCGACGAATCAGCTGTCAAAACGACCGTGAGACAGAGAAGAACGACACGCTAGATCGATTGAAGTTTCGAGGCCTAAAAACGCTCCGAGAAGAAGTTATTGAGGTTTTAAGGTTTTCAGTCAAAATTTTCACCATAAAAACTTGCATCAACTCACTCTAAACTCTACTCCTATTTCGTTGGAACGATCCAAGAATCAACTTTATCCATCTACACTTCATCAATGGCAACGCAGCAAGACATTCATGCAGCCGGTGCCGAAAACCGACCTCCCATGCTGTCAAAGGGTGGATACTCACAGTGGGCTAGTCGTATGATGCGTTATCTTAAGAGCAAAACAAATGGAAGTCTTCTCATCAAATCCATTGTGGATGGACCCTTCAAACCATCACAAGTACTAGACCCTGGTGATCCAAATGGTACCCCCCCCCCCCCCCCCAGTACAACCATACTACAGAGATCAGAATGAGACTGAATACACTGTGGAAGACAGAAAACAGATTGAAGCTGATGATCAGGCATTTCATTACGTCGTTCTTGGTTTACCTGAAACCATTTATGCTACTGTTGACAGTGAAGTAAGTGCTCATGCAGTCTGGGAAAGAGTCAAGAGGTTAATGTATGGGACAGACATCGGGAAACAGGAAATGGAAACACAATTGCTTAAGGAACTTCGCAAGTTTACTTCAATTCCTGGTGAATCCATAGAGACGTACTACCATAGATTCTGTAAGATCATGAATGATTTATCAAGACACAACCTCAGTCAGACAAATATTGCTAACAACACCATTTTTCTGAATGAGTTACAACCAGAATGGGGAAGATATGTCACTATTGTTTATCAGACAAAGAATTTGCATAAAGTGACTTATGATCAGGTGTATGATTTCTTGAAGCAAAATCAGGATGAAGCTAATGAAGTAAGAGCTGAATTACTAGCTAAAAAGCATGATCCTCTAGCATTAATGGCTGATACACCAACACCTATACCAGTGAACACACAACAACAACCATCATCATCTTCCACTCACAACTACATGCAACCATCCTACATTCAACAACCAACACCGGTCTACCAACAACAGTTCTACCCACAGCAACAACAACATCTTATTCCACAACAGCAATACCCACATTTCCAAGAACCAGAATTCACTGACAATGATGAAGCTACTGCAGCCTTGACACAAGCGTTTGCTTTTCTGACAAAAGCATTCCAAGGACGCTATTCTACACCAACAAACAACAACCAAAGGATTTCATCGAATACTCGCAACAGGCAGATCGCTCAGCCGAATTTCAATATGGGCAATGGAGGCCAAATAGTTGGAGTTTATAGGAATCAGCAAGGATATGCTACTGGAATTAACATGGGTAATCAAAATATGCAGAATGCAGGTCAGTATGCAGGGAATCAGTATGGTCAGTATGCAGGGAATCAGATGGGTCAGCATGTTGGAAATCAGAGGGGTCAGAATGTTGGTAATCAGGCAATGGGTAATCAGAATAGGAATGTGGCAGCTCCAGTTGTTGGGAATTATGGAAATGTGAATCAGGGTAATCCGGTAAAGTGTTTCAACTGCCAAGGAGTAGGTCATATGGCAAAGAACTGTCCTACTAAGCCGAACAAGAAAGATCTAGAGTACTTGCAGAAAGCAGTGATGTTGGCACAAAAGGCTAAGGCAGGGTTTCAGTTGAACGCAGAGGAGAATGATTTTATGGCTCTTATGGATGAAATGGAAGACAGAGAGGATATCGATGCGAACTGCATATTCATGGCTAATCTTCAGGAAGCTAAGTATGACACGGATTCTGACACACTTCCTGTTTATGACACCAATGCACCATCTGAGGTTATCGAAATATGTCTTTGGATCGTCGACTCGGGTTGCTCCAAGCACATGACCGGGAATTTAAAGCTGCTGATCAATTTCATCTGGAAATTTATGGGAACTGTACGCTTTGGAAATGATCATGTAGCAGCTATTCAGGGTTATGGAGATCTTCAATTCGGGAATGCTTTAATCACTCGAGTTTACTACGTCGAAGGGTTGGGACACAACTTGTTTTCAGTCGGGCAGTTTTGTGATGCAGATTTAGAAGTGGCTTTCAGAAGAAACACGGTTTTTATTAGAAATTTGGTTGGTGATGATCTCTTAACTGGTAATCGTAGTACAAACTTGTATGCTATCGACATCAACCAAATGGCTTCTACATCACCAATTTGTCTTATGACAAGGGCAACCGAAACTAAGTCCTGGCTGTGGCATAGACGTTTATCCCATCTCAATTTCGACACCATCAACAAGTTAGCCAAAGACAACATCGTCACCGGACTTCCTAAGTTCAAATACACCAAGGAACACCTATGTCCATCATGCGAACAAGGAAAAAGTAAAAGAGCATCATATAAACCCAAAACCGTACCTAGTTCGGAAGCAAGGTTACATATGTTACACATGGACTTATGTGGCCCAATAAGAGTTGAAAGCATTAATGGGAAGAAGTATATTCTTGTTATTGTTGATGATTATTCAAGATATACTTAGGTAAAGTTTTTGAGATCAAAAAACGAAGCACCAGGCATCATCATCACCTTTCTGAAGCGTATTCAAGTTCTACTTCAAGCTCCAGTAAGGATTATAAGAACAGATAATGGCACAGAATTCACAAATCAGGAGTTAAGAACTTACTTCGAAGATGTTGGAATTACACATCAAACATCAGTTGTTAGAACTCCACAGCAGAATGGGGTAGTTGAAAGAAGAAACCAAACTCTTGTGGAAGCTGCTCGCACAATGCTGATTTTCTCTAGTGCACCACTATTCTTATGGGCTGATGCTGTAGCCACTGCTTGTTTCACTCAAAACCGATCCCTAGTCCATCCGAGATTCAATAAAACCCCATATGAGCTAGTGAACAACCGTAAACCTGACATCTCTTACCTTCACGTGTTTGGCGCCTTGTGCTATCCGACGAATGACAGAGAAGATCTAGGGAAGTTAAAAGCTAAGGGTGATATTGGAATCTTCATTGGATATTCAGAAAACTCGAGGGCATTCAGGGTGTATAATAGAAGAACGAAAAAGATAATGGAGACGATGAATGTGAAGTTTGACGAGATTTCACAAATGGCTTCTGAGAGATATGCTCTAGAACCCGCGCTTAATCTGATGGCTTCTAATCAAAACGGATTAGGACCCGCACCAAACCAGCAGACTTCTGGACACATCAGTTCAGGACTCGTACCTCAAGGAGCTCAGTCAACAAACACGGATAAACCTTCAGAACAAGAACTGGAAAATTTCTTTGAGTTAATGTTTGATGAATACTATGGTGGAACTTCGACTAATGCATCTCAACAACATTCCGCTGCACCCGCTCATAACCATCCACCACCACCACCATCACAAGATGCATCTACAACAATCGAAGCTGAAGCACCAACTTCATCAACATCATCTACATCTACTCAAGCAACTCCAGTACTTGACACTGAAATACCAAGAGTTGATGAGCAAAACCAAAACACAAATTTTCAAGAAGAACCAACAAATAATTCAAACGATGCTGCGTTAGAAGAAGAAGAAGAAGTATTTGAAAACCCGTTTGCATCAGACTCTGCTGAATCTTCTTCAAGGTTACAAGAACCATCTAACACACATTTGTTCAACCAAAGGTACCCTTCTACGTTTCAATGGACAAAAGACCATCCGTTAGTACATGTTATTGGTGATCCTTCAAAGCCAGTTTAGACAAGGAGACAACTTGCCACCGATCTCGAATTGTGCATCTACGTTTGCTCAATCAGCCTCAAAGAACCAAAGAACATTCGGGAAGCAATGGCAGAAAACCCTTGGATTGAAGCGATGCAGGAGGAATTTCTTCAATACCTGTTACATGATAGTTGGGAACTTGTTGAACGACCACTTGATAAACGAGTTCTTGATCTCAGGTGGTTGTGGAAAAACAAACTGGATGAGGAAATGACTGTTATTCGCAACAAAGCTCGTCTCGTGGCTAAAGGATATCCACAAGAAGAAGGGATAGATTTCGAAGAATCATTCGCGCCTGTAGCTAGACTTGAAGCAGTCCGGATTTTCTTAGCCTATGCAGCTCACAAAAACATCACAGTCTATCAGATGGACATTAAGACAGCTTTCTTGAATGGAACTCTGAAAGAAGAAGTGTATGTGAGTCAGCCAGAGGGATTCATCGACAAAGATCATCCAGACTACGTCTACAAGCTTAAGAAAGCAATTTATGGTTTAAAACAAGCTCCAAGAGCGTGGTATGACGAACTATCATCTTTCTTGCTCAAAAACAATTTCACAAAAGGAAAGGTTGATGACACCTTGTTTATCAAAAAGTTCAACGATGATATTTTGATCGTTCAAATTTACGTGGACGACATCATTTTTGGATCAACCAATCCTAACCATTCAAAACATTTTGAAAATCTCATGAAAAGTAAATTTGAAATGTCCATGATGGGGGAACTAAAATTCTTTCTTGGTTTACAAATCCATCAATCCCCTCGTGGTAATTTTATCAATCAAGCTAAATATACGATAGAGATTTTGAAAAAACATGGAATGGAAAATTGTGATTTTGTTGGTACACCAATGGTCACTTCACCAAAAATAGGTGCTGATTTGTTTGGGAAACCCATTGATCCGAAGAAATATCGGAGCATGATCGGTTCTCTCATGTACCTAACTGCTAGCCGACCCGATATTCAATTTGTTGTTTGCTTGTTAGCACGGTTTCAGGCAAAGCCTACCGAACTTCACCTCAAAGAGGTTAAACGGATCTTTCGGTACCTACGAAGCACCATTAACATGGGACTTTGGTATCCGAAGGATTCGGAGTTTAATCTAACAGCATTTTCAGATGCAGACCATGCTGGTGATCAAGTAACAGCAAAGAGTACATCAGGTGGAGCACAATTTTTGGGTGAAAAGCTAGTAAGCTGGTCTTCAAAGAAACAGGATTGTACTGCGCTATCAACCGCCGAAGCCGAGTCTGTGTCTCTATCTGCGTGTTGTGCCCAAGTTCTTTGGATGCGGACACAGCTCACAGATTATGGCTTTACTTTTGACAGAATACCTATGTATTGTGACTCAAAAAGTGCCATAGCCATCTCGTGCAATCCCGTACATCACTCTAAGACGAAGCATATCAAAGTCCGCTACCATTTCATCAAAGAACACGTGGAAGAGGGTACTGTTGAATTATTTTTCGTTAAGACTGATTATCAACTCGCCGATCTATTTACTAAAGCCCTTCCAAAAGAAAGGTTTGACTATTTAGTTCGACGAATTGGCATGCGAAGCCTAACTCCTGAGGAGCTAGAACGTCTTCTCGAATCTTCTTGAAAAATGTTTTCAAAATCGCTTCGCTGTAAATATTTTTGAAAAACAAAATACAAAATTTGAAAAACCAACAAAAACAAAATACAAAAATATAAAATTTTCAAAAAAAAATACAAAAAAAGTATAAAATCAAAAAAAAATCCAAAAATATTCTTCTCACGACATGTCTCTCGTATAAATCAATATTCTGTACGTTTCTAGAAATGTCATTCAACAATGATACGGACATGTACAGATGCTTGAGCGGGAGTTCTTTATAATGTTTTTCTAAAACATGTCGTTGCTCAAAATATTCTTCACTATGGCTTTCGTATACATCAGTACGAAACCCGAACTTCAATGATGACTTCTGATTATTTTTCAAATCAAGGACTCGTACGTTCAATGACGAACTCTTTTTCAAAAAGTTCGAGTCTAAACAAACGAAAAAGATTTCAAGCATAAACTCGTTTTCAAACAAAATTCTTGAGCACTTTTTCAAGATTGTTCAAAAGATTTCTCAAAATCTCTCAAAATGAGTGCTCAAGAAAACTCCCTCTAAACCCTTAAATTGATTTTAAATGAGCTATCATTAAGGGGGAGTATAAAAAACAAAAATGTTCCAAATTCATGCAAATCTGTCTTTCTCTCCAAAAAGTTCTTTATTAATCAGTTGATATCAAAAATATCACGCTATGCTATTTTTGAGGGGGAGAAGACATGATTAAAATGTGATCAAAGATGTTTAAAGTTTGTGACTGAATCTCAAAAGAGCTCGACTCAGTAAGTACTAATGAATTGACGAAGCTTAAAATGTCAGTAATCGAAAAGACTTGTCCTGGACGGGTAATAATTTCAAGCTAGTCTAACTAGTGATGTAAGCGTGTCTCGAATAGGACTTTTCTGAGTAGAGTGTACCGTATCGAGAGACTTTCTTTGGACTTGACCAGGACGGGTAATAATTTCATGCTAGTCTAACTAGTGATGTAAGCGTGTCTCGAATCGGTCATGTTCGCTGAAAGTGGATCAATTCAAAAGTGCAAACTCGTCCCACATGTGCAAATTTCTTAAAAATTACATGAGCACATGTGAAGGGGGAGTCCTTCAAATGAAATGCAAAACTCTCAAAGTGGTAACAACAATGTGTTTTATTATCATAAACACTTTGAGAGATTTTCAATAAATGGTTTCATGGCAATGATAGGATAGTCATGGAGTTATAAGGTGACTAAGGTTAGGAAAAACCGTCCTATGATCCGCCAGAGCCGGAGGGATCTACCCAAGGACAATTCCAATAGATTAGAATTAGAAGTCCTTAGGTATGATTGAAAAAAGGAGAAAATGAGAAAGGAGAAAGAAGGGGTTGAAGAATTAAAAAGAAACGTTATGAAAAAGGGTGAAAAGAAATAGCCCTCCAAATGTTCAACCTTAGGGCAGACACCGGGTACAATTCATATGCTACTGGTTGTTACTAAGGTGACACCGGTATTGAAGACAAAGACGTCATGGACCCAGTGACGCACTGCACTAAACCTTCTTAACCACTCAAGTTCTCTTAAAAGAGCTTGTTTCATTCTCACGGGGAACCGGTGTAATCTATCGACCTGTCTCTTAGAGATAGTTGATATTGAAACAGGAGACCTCTCCCTAATCTCCGCATAGGAAACCAAATGTGCACTTATCGAGTCTAGAGCCCCAAGATTCATCAAAAGATCTCATAGGAACACATGATATTTCTACACTGGTTGTTCAACATTAAGGACGCCAGATGTAAACTTAAGAGTCCTACGCAGATCTTAGCAATCTGCCAGAACATTTATGAGAGGATTCACTTTTGTGATTCTCAATGATTGAATGGAAATTCCTGCCAGGATCAACATCAAACAGCCCTGACAGCAGGTCACTTCGGTAATTCCTTATGGGTTACGCTTAGTGTTCGCGGTGGTTTCAAACGGTCTACAGTCGTGGAGTGATCCCCAGCGACTCACCCAGTCATTGAGCTACTTAGTAGGTCTTGTAAGCTCTCTCGAGAGTATCTGACATGGGAACGGCCTTGGTAAGGGTTAGAAGGAGTCTTCACACTATGCTGTTGACGATCTCTAATTCTTATCTGTAAGTACCGGATGTTTTATTGCTAACTGTTTATATGCAGGGACACTTCATCTCCATGGCGACAGATTCCACATGCTCATACATACATCTGGAAGTTAAAGAAAGCTCCCTCAAAGATCTTTACATCACAAAGTTCAAAGAAAGATTCTACGCCAAAAAGAAGAATCTACAAAGTATAAAGACTAAAGATCAAAGTGAAAGAAAGGGAACTACGTGCATATGAATATCAAAGTCCAAAGATGTATGAGCATGTTGGAATGGCAGACAACCTCCACAGACGCAGAAGTGACGAAAGGCAGATAACTCCACAACACAAAGGAACAAAGAACGATGAAAATCAGTTATCAAAGATCACAAAGCATGAAGGAACAAAGACTAAAGACTATTCTACAACGACACACAAAGTTGAAGACAAAGAACACGGAAGACCCACTCACGTGGAGCATCATTCGAATGACCAACCCTTAGGGGGAGATTGTTAGCATTAAAATATATATTATGAAGTGATGGTCATTCTCATATTGTAACTTTGTGTCGTTTGTTAAGATTAGTAATAGTTTAGTCATTGGGCCTTGGACTTGGCAAGCTAATATGTTATGTGCTATGTTTCATAAGCCTAGTTATCCAACCATGTAACCAAGTCCAAGCCCAAGCCCATAGAAAGCCCATAGGGCATCTCATGTATCTTACTATTTAAACACCTCAAAGGCTCATTTGAGGTGTGTGCTTGTGTGTGTATTTGTGTGTGTTTTAGTAATCAAAGCTCTCATATTTCCATCTCTTTCTACATATACACGAAATACATATAAGTCACCAAGTCACCATCTTTCTTCTTCTAATCTTCTATATTTGTGATAAAGTTGGTTAATCTAAGGTCCTACATCTTGAAAATCAAAATGCTTCCTTGCATGAAAAACTGGCATCATCAGATCATCTTTCTCTTCAAAAAGAATACAATGATTTGAGAACCTCATACAATGCCTTAAAAGCAAAGTTTGATGTTCTTAACCGGTCAAAAGGAAAATCTCAAGTTTCAAACGAATCTAAACCACAAGTAAGTGTTTCAGAAAAGGTTTACACGGGTGAATCTTCAAAACCATTTTCTAAAAGGGTTTCTCAATTTACCACCTATTCTTTGCAAAAAGGAAGGAAGTTTTCAAAGAGACCAAATTTTTCTGAAACATTTACTCCTCAAAAGGTTTCAAATGCAAATGCTCATAAAGAAAATAATCAAGGTTTTCAAACTCCATACTCTCGTTTTACTTCGGTAAAGCCAGTGTGGAAACCAAAGCAAAGCCGTTCAAAACATTTGAAATATTCATACTATGAAAAGCTTTCGCTACAACAAAGGAATGGCTATGCTTGGAAAAATCCTAATTGTTGGGAATTATACTAACAGTTACCATGGCTAGTGAAGATGTTACAACTGCAGAAGATTGTACTTGCAGTGGAAACTCATTACCACTGCAAGAACAAATATTACCACTGCTTACTTGATAACTGTTAGAGAAACGCGCTTAGATAAACATAGAAAAGATCTTGTGTATATCTTATTCTATTAGCATTATACTTATCTTGTAGAAGAGGACTCCTTGCCGTATAAAAGGAGATCCTAGGTTATAGTTAGAATATATCTTTTTCTAATACGTTTTTCCTAGAGCTTCAAGGTGTAACCCTAGTGATATCATAGATCACTCGTATTATTATCATTAATAATATTGGAGCTATTTGTTACATACATTGTTCTTATACACATACAACTGTTTCATTCACAATCAATCTTCTAAGTATCATTAAGTAGATTCCGCATACTTAGTGGTATCACTCAAAGTATCAATATTAACACAAGTTCAAGGTGTTCACGATCCAACAAGTGGTATCAGAGACAGGTTTTGATATTTTGATTTAGAAGACCCTATGGCAGACTCAAAAGAAACAATGGAGACAGAAACAAGCCAATCAAACATTGTTGTTAAGCTTCCTAAGCTTAAGATAAATGATTTTGAGATGTGGAGGCTTATGATAGAACAATTCTTTATGGTTCAAGACTACACATTATGGGAGATCATTATGTGTGGAAATTCATTCAAACCTGGTACAACTGTAGAGCAGGTTAGTGACAAGACAGTAACAAAAGTTAACACTGGTCCTATCACTAATGAAGAAAGAAGTCAACTAAAGAATGATTTGAAGGCTAGAGGTTTGTTATTGATGGCTCTACCCAGAGAACAAGTTCTGGCTTTTAGCAAATACAAGTCTGCAAAGACTCTTTTTGATGAGATCTGTGAAGTGTTTGGTGGTAATGATTCCACCAAGAAGACTCAAAAGACTTTATTGAAGCAGACTTATGAAAACTTTGGTTCAACAAGTAATGAATCTCTTGATAGCATATTCACAAGGCTACAAAAGATTGTTACTCAACTCACTGCTTTTGGAATTGAGATAGAAAAGGAAGATCTCAATCTTAAATTCCTAAGAAGCCTACCTTCTGAGTATGACACCAATGTTGCTGTTTGGGAAGATAAGCCAGATCTAGAGACCATGAAGCTTAATGATGTGTACAATAACTTCAAAGTTATTGAACAAAGATTGAAGAAAGCTGGCAAATTAAGAACAAGTTCTGCAAGTGTAGCACTCATATCATCATCAATTAATGATAGTTCAGATGAAGAAAGTGATAGTGATGATGACAGTGGTAACATGATTGTTTCCACTGGTAATGGAAGTATTTCCACTAAGTGCTCAAAGAAACAGGTTGCAGGACTAAGTGATGCTACTTTCTATGCCTTTATATCAAGCCATGTGGGTGGTTCAATTCTCAATCATGAGGATTTGGATCAAATTGATGAAGATGATATGGAGGAGATGGACATCAAATGGCAGGTGGCATTACTAAGCTTAAGATCAAAGAAGTTCTGGAAGAAGACAGGGAGAAAGATACATATAAGTGGCAATGAGACTGTAGGTTTTGACAAAAAGAAGGTGGAGTGCTATAATTGTCACAAGATGGGGCACTTTGCAAGAGAATGTAGAAAACCAAGGAAATCTGATAACAAGTCAACTTGGTACAAGAAGGATAAAAACAAAGAACCTACAACAGAAGAGCCAAAGGTGCTATTGGCTATTGATGGAGTGAGCTTTGATTGGAGCTTTATGACTCAGGATGGAGAAGATGATTCAGAATCTGCAATGCTTGCTACTGAGCATGCACTCATGGCTTTCTCTGACACTGAGGTACATACTGATAATGCTTGTTCTAAAAACTGTAAGGCCTGAAAAGAGTTAGGATCTCTAAAACACAATATGATGAACTGATGCTAGATTTACATCATACTAATTATAATTTAGCAAATCATAAAAGAGGTCTAGGTGTTTTAGAAAAACAGATAGAGCATTATAGGGCAAATGAATCTAAGTTCAGTGATGACATTGCTGTTTTAAAAAGAGACTTAGATTTTTATGTTGAAGTGAATAAAGCTCTTAGGGAAGAGATTGAAAAAGTTAAGAAGGCTAGTGAGAACATTCAGATAACTAATCAAACACTAGACCACCAATCTAAGAGCATTAGCAAAATTTGGGAAGCCCAAGTTGTGAGCAAAGCTAAATCAGGTCTTGGATACAAATCAGTTCCACCACCACTAAGAGGTGTTCCATCACCTCCTGGCATTGACCTAGCTCACACAGGTTTAGAAGAGTTTCAAAATCCACCTATGACCTATTGACCAAAATTTGTTAAACCAGTTGAAACTGAAAAGGTTCAGGTTGAGGTTGAGACTTCTGATAGTGCTAGTGACTCATCTCTTAAAGATGAATGTTTGAATGTTGAGTCTAAATCTAGTGTTCCTGAAAATGTTAAAGTAGAGGAAAGAAAAAGTATTCCTGAAGTAGTCAAAGAGAAGCCTAGGACACAGTCAAATTACACCAGGCCTACTACTAGATATGCAGAGATGTACAGGGATAGGTCTAAATCTCCTTGAGGGAACATGAGAAGTTGGAATCATGTTAAAACTAGGCAGTTTGGTAGTGATTTTGTGTTCAACAATAAGGCCTGTCATATTTGTGGTAGCTTTGATCACCTTTCCTATACTTGTAACTACCACATGGGAAGAAGGGAAGTTTTTGGGAATACAAGGGTGAATGGACATATTGCTAACAACTTTACTCACCCAAACCCTCTAAGCAAGATGGTTCCCAGGTCTGTTTTGCTTACCACTGGCATTAAACCTATTTCCACTGCTAGACCAGCAGTTGCCACTGCCAGTAGTAAAAACAGAGTTTATCCTAAGTCCCGTGTCACTACTTCTGTTAAATCTTATCAAACAGGGAAAAAGACTTATTTTGAAAAGAATGATCACAAGAATCACATGTGGAGACCCAAATTTACTAATCCAGCAGTTTCCACTGCTAGGCCTGCAGTTACCACTGCAAGACCAAATGTTTCCACTAGTGTCTATGTGAATAAGAAAAGGGTAAACATGGGTAATGCTGTTAAGGCCTCAGCTCGTTGGGAATGGAAACCAAAAGGAACAACAACCTCAAACAATCCCAATGGTGTATCAATGACCTTTGATAGATATAATTATATTGATACACGAGGCAGATCCAATTCATTTGTGGCTTGGGTCCCCAAAAGGTACTAATTCCTTTATGTTGTGTGCAGGGACATTCAAAGACTAAAGAGGATCAAGGTTATTCAGATAGTGGATGTTTCAGGCACATGACTGGCAACAAGGCCTATCTTTCAAATTTCAAATCATTTGATGGGCAAGCTGTCAGTTTTGGAGGAGGAATTGGTGGCAAAGTTTCTGGCAAAGGAACAATCAAGGCTGGAAACTTTGACTTTGAGAATGTATACTATGTACCAGAACTCAAGTACAACCTCTTTAGTGTGTCACAGATGTGTGACAAGAAAAACAGAGTTCTATTCTCAGAAGATGAATGCTATATCTTATCTAAGGATTATAAGCTACCTGAAGAAAAAGACATTTTGCTCAAAATCCCTAGAAAAGGTAATCTATATAGCATTGACATGAAGAAGATAGTGGCTAAAGATGATGTTACTTGCTTACTTGCAAAAGCCACTTTGGATGAATCTATGCTTTGGCACAGAAGACTTGGTCATGTTAACTTCAAGACCATCAATAAGATTGTAAAAGATGGTCTAGTCATTGGTTTACCTGAGAAGAGATTTGAAAATGATCAAACATGTGTTGCTTGTCTTAAAGGTAAACAACACAGAGCTTCTTGCAAGACCAAGGCAGTGAATACTATTGATCATCCACTCTACATGCTGCATATGGACTTGTTTGGTCCTACTTCTGTGAGCAGCATCAATTTGAAGAAGTATTGTCTAGTTGTGACTGATGATTTTAGCAGATTTACATGGGTTTTCTTCTTAAATACCAAGGATGAAACTACAGGCATACTCAAGACTTTCATCACTGAAATTGAAAATCAAGCTGAAAAGAAGAAAAAGATCATCAGATGTGACAATGGGACAGAGTTCAAGAATAGAGTAATGGATGATTTTTGCAAAGACAAAGGTATTAAAAGAGAATTTAGTGTTGCAAGAACACCTCAGCAAAATGGTGTTGCTGAAAGAAGAAATAGAACACTAATTGAGGCTGCTAGAACCATGATAGCTGATTCAAAGCTTCCAGTGATATTTTGGGCTGAAGTAGTTAACACTGCTTGCTATATTCAAAACAGGGTTTTAGTGGTCAAGTCAAAGAACAAGACACCTTATGAGCTTTTCAGAGGAAGACCCCCACTTTTGGATTTCTTGAAGCCATTTGGATGTCATGTCACAATTCTCAATACCATTGATCATTTGGGAAAGTTTGAAGAAAAGGCAGATGAAGGTTTCTTTGTTGGTTATTCCATGGTTAGTAAGGCTTTTAGAGTCTACAACTTAAGAACAAGGAAGATAGAAGAAAACTTGCATGTTCAGTTTCTTGAAAATAAAGCTAACATAGCAGGTTCAGGTCCTGAATGGCTATTTGATCTTGAGACTTTATCAAATACAATGAATTATGTTCCTATTACCTCAGATTCAAGTGATGCTGATCTTGAGGACTCAGAGGAGTTTATTGATGAAGATGAATCTTGCCAAGATGATGAAGATGATAAAGATCAATTTGTTATGCCAATTTGGGATTTTGATGTTAATGCAGACTCACAACCTTCAAAGAATACTGATAAGGAAGATGAATTTGTGAATTTTGATGTTCTGCATGATGATATTCCTGAAGACAGTGGTAATCCTGTTACCACTGCAACACATGATGTTTCCACTGACGGTCCAAATGTGGAAAATATAGCTCAGGAGACACCAAATGATGATGTTGAAATCACAAATATGCCATCATCATATGATATTCCTAACACATCACAATCTACAGTTCATAAAGCTCACCCAATTAAGAATGTTATTGGTGAAATTAATTCAGGTGTGAAGACAAGAAGGCAAACAAGGATGACAGATGTTCATGGGTTCATAAGTGAAGTCTATGAGTCCAAGAATCACATTACTAAGAATGAATGTTTATTCTTCTGCTTTCTATCACAAATGGAGCCTAAAAATGTTTCTATGGCTTTAGGAGAGTCAAGCTGGGTTGAAGCTATGCAGGATGAGTTGTTGCAGTTTAAGCTTCAAATGGTTTGGGTTCTTTGTGATTTGCCTGATGGTATGAAAGTGATTGGTACTAAATGGGTGTTCAGGAATAAGAAAGATGAAAGAGGTATTGTCATCAGGAACAAAGCTAGATTAGTTGCTCAAGGATACACTCAAAAGGAGGGTATTGATTATGAAGAAGTTTTTGCTCCTGTTGCAAGGATTGAGGCTATTAGACTATTTCTAGCCTATGCATCATTTATGGGCTTTACTGTCTATCAAATGGATGTTAAGAGTGCCTTTCTGTATGGTACCATTGATGAGGAGGTATATGTTGCTCAACCTCCAGGCTTTGAAGATCCACATCACCCCAATAAAGTTTACAAAGTAGTCAAGGCTCTTTATGGCCTACATCAGGCTCCAAGGAAGTGGTATGAAACCTTAGCTAATTATTTGATGAATAATGGGTTTCATAGGGGCAAGATTGATCAAACTTTGTTCATCAAGAAAGACAAGGGAGATATTCTACTTGTGCAAGTATATGTTGATGATATTATATTTGGATCTACTAAACAAGAGATGTGCAAATGGTTTGAGAAGCTTATGAAAGATGAATTTCAAATGAGTTCTATGGGAGAACTTACATTCTTTTTGGGGCTGCAAGTACAACAGAGTAAAGAAGGCATCTTTATCAGTCAGGACAAGTATGTGGCTGAGATAATTAAGAAGTTCAAGTTCACTGATGCAAAATCTTCAAATACCCCTGCTGACAAGACCACTCACTTATTGTTAAAGAATGCTAGTGGTGTAAATGTTGATGTCCATACTTACAGGTCAATGATTGGCTCTTTGATGTATCTCACTTCATCAAGGCCAGACATTATGTTTGTTGTATGTGCCTGTGCAAGATTTCAAGTGACTCCTAAGACATCAAATATGACAGCAGTGGAAAAGATTTTTAGATACTTGAAGACTTATCCTAATCTAGGATTGTGGTATCCAAGGGAATCTCCTATGGAGTTGATTACTTACTCAGATAGTGACTATGCTAGTGCAAGCTTGGATAGAAGGTCAACCACAGGAGGATGTCAATTCCTTGGATGTAGATTGGTGTCATGGCAGTGCAAGAAACAGACAATGGTTGCTACCTCAACTACTGAAGCAGAATATGTTGCAGCTGCTAGTTGTTGTGCTCAGATCCTTTGGCTTCAGAATCAACTCTTGGATTATGGGTACAATTTCATGAACACCATCATATATATAGATAATAGTAGTACAATTTGCATTATTAAGAATCCTGTGCAACACACTAAAACTAAACATATTGAAATTAGACATCACTTTATTAGAGATTGTTTTGAGAAAAAGCTTATTAATGTTGTCAAAATTCACACTGATGACAATTATGCTGATTTATTAACAAAAGGACTTGATGTGGGTAGGTTTCAGTACTTGGTAACAGGTATTGGAATGCTTAATCCATAAACTTTTGATGTCTAATACTTTTTAGTGTTGCAGGATAGTTTTTAATGTACTATTATTGTTTGTATGGTTTTCCACTAACACTTATGCAGAAGAAACAAGATCAGTGGAAACTATGCATCATACAGTGGAAAGATTTGCTCTCACAGTGGAAATAAGGAAACAGAGAAGATCGTTTATTTATCACTTCAAAAGGTTGCAGAGTACATTCTTTCACAAAGACAAGTTCAAAATACATGCAAACTTAAACAAACAACCCACAACCTAACAATCTAAGATCTTCAGACACTACATAGGCTTTTTCCCTTTGCCCTTATAAGCATGCTTGCTCTTAGCTGGCTTGTTCCTCTTCTCATCATAGGAAAGCTGCTTTCTTGGACAAGCAAGCCCAAGCACTTGTGGTGGAGGTTTCAGATCTTTTGCAGGCTTTGACGACTCTGGCCACTTTATGTTGTGTATGGCAGTCTTCAGGGCAGTTGTAAGTGCCTTTGGTAGTTCTTCAGAAAGGTTGAAGGTTGGATCATCTTTCTCTGAATCGACATCATGAGATGGAGCTGATGCAGTACTTGATGGAAAAGCACTTGGTGGAAAGTATCCACTCCATCCAGAAGAATGCTCCTCAGAATCTGTAACATAGCTGATCTCTTCATCAGAAGAGCTGTCAGAGGAGATGTACACGATTGGGAAACTCATATTTAAATTTAGGGTTCGTTAAAGTGATGATTTGGTTGATGTTGATAAGTGTGTTTCGAGATCCCTATTTATATGCAAAGTCAAGGCCAATAGATAATTAATGAAGTATCTTTATTCCTATCCGCTTTGGTAGTTTGGAGAAGTAATTATGGAAGATATTGGGTTGACTTTGGAGCAATAAATGTATAAATAGTAACTTGGTTAAAAAGTTACTTGGGTTAACAAATATTGGTTAAGTTTGGTCCTTCAGATGTTTAATGTGAATGGAGTTATAAGATGTGTAACTTAAGACACATATCAAATGGTTATTGATTCACCATGTCTAATCCACATAAGAATCAACTAGTCCTGAGCAAACGGCTACAGGTAAAGACACATCAAATCCGTTCATGGTTGATAGTTTACCAAAAACTAGGTTATCAACTCACCATACATCCTTGTGATCAAGAGTTGGCTAGTCCATAGCAAACGGCTAATGGTAAAGACATATCAAATCCGTTGATAGCTGATAGTTTGCTAAAAACTATGTTAAGAGCAGCTAATTTTAAATGTTTTACTTATCACTGCTCTTTGAACATTCTTCTGATGTTTACCACTGCAGGTTCACAGTTACCACTGACAGTGTAAAATTTTTTCTTCATATGTGTAGATGCAGGACATGATAATATCATTCAGAGCTCTACCATGGCAACACTTCATGTGTCTAATTCTAAGGGATTGGATACAGGTTGTGAAATCCCTAGCCAAATTAAAACATATGGGTGGTTTAGAAGTACTATCTAGTTTAACTAGGTACGAAATTGAATCTTTGTCTAAAGATGCACCTCTCCCAGAAGGTAATACATCTGGAAGTGCTGAAGGCAGTATGTTACAAAAGGAATTGATGGAACTGTGTACCAAATTCTCATAACAGGTGGATACAAACGGAATTGATGGAAGTTCTTCTGAATTTTATCTGATTGTGTTGATTTTGGTGGTGATTATCCCAAACAAGGGAGGAGAAAAAATGATGATCAGATTCAGGGGAGGATTGCTCTCAGCATGTCAATGTTGAAATCAAAGTTAAGAGTTTATGCAGATAATGAAAAGATTAGAGCTTTGATTCAGAAGATTCAAGATCAATATGCAAGAGCTGATAAAGTGTTGAGAAAAACAAGATAAGTGTTTGGAAGAATTCCCATATCCTCAGGTTTATTGTATACTTGAAGAAACTTGTTGATTTACCTATAAATCATAAGTTTAGGGGAGGATTGTTGGGAATTATACTAACAGTTACCACGGCTAGTGAAGATGTTACAACTGCAGAAGATTGTTCTTGCAGTGGAAACTCATTACCACTGCAAGAACAAATATTACCACTGCTTACTTGATAACTGTTAGAGAAACGCGCTTAGATAAACATAGAAAAGATCTTGTGTATATCTTATTCTATTAGCATTATACTTATCTTGTAGAAGAGGACTCCTTGCTGTATAAAAGGAGATCCTAGGTTATAGTTAGAATATATCTTTTTCTAATACGTTTTTCCTAGAGCTTCAAGGTGTAACCCTAGTGATATCATAGATCACTCGTATTATTATCATTAATAATATTGGAGCTATTTGTTACATACATTGTTCTTACATACATACAACTGTTTCATTCACAATCAATCTTCTAAGTATCATTAAGTAGATTCCGCATACTTAGTGGTATCACTCAAAGTATCAATATTAACACAAGTTCAAGGTGTTCACGATCCAACACTAATTCTGGAAGGTTTCCATTCATCTCAAAAATGAATTTTCAAAATGAAACACCGAGTTTCAACAATGGATGGAAAACTTCTTCAAGTTTTAACACTCCAAGAGAAACACCGAGTTTCTCAAACAAGTTTCACAAGCAAAAAAGTTTTAAATCACCGTTGATTCCACGAGCTTTATTTCAAAATGAAACACCGGTTTTCAGTCCTCGTTGGAATTCAACTTCTTTGTCTCGGATTGACACAACTTACAAATGGATTTCAAAATATGATAACCCAGTTGGCGCCGTGCTTAAATGGGTTCCAAAAGTTGTTGTCTAATCCAAATTCATAATGGCTTTCGTATACTTCAGTACGAAACCCGGGCTTCAATGATGACTTCTTAGTACTTCAGCTAAGGACTCGTTCTTTAAAGAAAGGAAAGTGCTTAAATCAAAACAAAGGTTTAAATATTTTTTTGAGCACTTATCCTAAAAACATTATGGCTTATGCACACATAACAGTGCATAACCCGTGATTTACAAAGAAAGGACCCTGTTGTACATGTCTGTGCGACAATCCTAAAAGATAAGAAGACTTCTCTCCAAAAAGCTTATCAAAGTCTTAATTTTCTGAGCAAAATTAAAATATATATATATATATATATATATATATATATATATATATATATATATATATATATATATATATATATTTCAAAAGGTTTTCAAAACTTTTCACGATGTTGCTCAAGATATTACTCCCTCAAATCCTTAAAAGCTTAAATTTACTCAAAATGTTCTACTTTTGAGGGGGAGTAATAAAAAGATGTTCCAAATAGATCATGCTTAAGAGAAACTAATTCGGAATTATCAAACATCCGTTTCTCCCCATATGCTATCCAAAAAGAAAAGGTTTTAATCAATTGGTATCAAAAATACCATGGATATGCTATTTTTTGAGGGGGAGAAGACATGATTAAAATGTGATCAATACGTTTAAGATTGTGGCTGAATCTCGTGCGAGCTCGACTCAGAAATGACCCAAGAATTGACCAAACAACAAAAGTTAGTAATCGAAAAAACTTATCCTCGACGGGTAATAACATCAAGTTAGTTACTAGAGCTAGTTATCACCTAAAAGCTGACAATGGAACTCTTTAACTAGCCACGTAAGCGTGTCTCGAAAAGGATTTGTTTGAGTAGAAATGTACCGTTTCGAGAAACCTTCTGTGGACTTGACCAGGCCGGGTAATAACTTCAAGCTAGTTTAACTAGTGATGTAAGCGTGTCTCGAATCGGTTGTGTTCACTGAAAGTGGATCAATTCAAAAAGTGCAAACTCCTCACGCATGTGCAAATTTATTAAAAAACACATGAGCACATGTGAAGGGGGAGTCCTTCAAATGTAATGCAAAACTCTCGAAGTGTTAACAAAGTATGTTTTATTATCATAAACACTTTGAGAGATTTTCACAAACGGTTTGATGGCAACAATAGGATAGTCATGGAGTTATAAGGTGACTAAGGTTAGGAAAACCATCATATGATCCGCCAGAGCCGGAGGGATCTACCCAAGGATAAATCCAATAGATTAGAATTAGAAGTCCTTAGGTATGATTGAAAAAAAAAAGGAGAAAATGAGAAAGGAGAAAGAAGGGGTTGAAGAATTAAAAAGAAAAGTTATGAAAAAGGGTGAAAAGAAATAGCCCTCCAAATGTTCAACCTTAGGGCAGACACCGGGTTCAATTCGTATGCTACTGGTTGTTACTAAGGTGACGCCGGTATTGAAGATAAAGACGTCATGGACCCAGTGACGCACTGCACTTAACCTTCTAGCCACTCAAGTTCTCTCAAAAGAGCTAGTTTCATTCTCACGGGGAACCAGTGTAATCTATCGACCTGTCTCTTAGAGATGGTAGATATTGAAGCAGGAGACCTCTCCCTAATCTCCGCATAGGAAACCAAATGTGCACTTATCGAGTCTAGAGCCCCGAGATTCATCAAAAGATCTCATAGGAACACATGATATTTCTACACTGGTTGTTCATCATTAAGGACGCCAGATGTAAACTTTAGAGTCCTACGCAGATCTTAGCAATCTGCCAGAACATTTATGAGAGGATTCACTTTTGTGATTCTCAATGATTGAATGGAAATTCCTGCCAGGGTCAACATCAAACAGCCCTGACAGCAGGTCACTTCGGTAATTCCTTATGGGTTACGCTTAGTGTTCACGGTGGTTTCAAACAGTCTACAGTCGTGGAGTGATCCCCAGCGACTCACCCAGTCATTGAGCTACTTAGTAGGTCTTGTAAGCTCTCTCGAGAGTATTTGACATGGGAACGGCCTTGGTAAGGGTTAGAAGGAGTCTTCACACTATGCTGTTGACGATCTCTAATTCTTATCTGTAAGTACCGGATGTTTTATTGGTAACTGTTTATATGCAGGGACACTTCATCTCCATGGCGACAGATTCCACGTGCTCATACATACATCTGGAAGTTAAAGAAAGCTCCCTCAAAGATCTATACAACACAAAGTTCAGAGAAAGATTCTACGCCAAAAAGAAGAATCTACAAAGTATAAAGACTAAAGATCAAAGAGAAAGAAAGGGAACTACGTGCATACGAATATCAAAGTCCAAAGATGTATGAGCATGTTGGAATGGCAAACAACCACCACAGACGCAGAAGTGACGAAAGGCAGATAACTCCACATCACAAAGGAACAAAGAACGATGAAAAATAAGTTATCAAAGATCACAAAGCATGAAGGAACAAAGACTAAAGACTATTCTACAACGACACACAAAGTTAAAGACAAAGAACACGGAAGACCCACTCACGTGGAGCATCATTCGAATGACCACCCCTTAGGTGGAGATTGTTAGCATTAAAAATATATATATAGAAGTGATGGTCATTCTCATATTGTAACTTTGTGTCTTCTGTTAAGATTAGTAATAGTTTAGTCATTGGGCCTTGGACTTGGCAAGCTAATATGTTATGTGCTATGTTTCATAAGCCTAGTTATCCAATCATGTAACCAAGTCCAAGCCCAAGCCCATAGAAAGCCCATAGGGCATCTCATGTTAAGAACTATTTAAACACCTCAAAGGCTCATTTGAGGTGTGTGCTTGTGTGTGTATTGTGTGTGTTTCTCTAATAATATTCTCTCTTCTTTATTTCTCTACTCTCTCTACTTTCTCTCTCTAAAATACATAAATACATATCAAGTCACCATCTTTCCATCTTTCCTTCTTATTGTGCTTATATTGTGTGTGATAAAGTTGTAATATCTATGGTCCTACAGTCTATGTGTTGTTTGAATATATCTTATGCTTGTCTTGATTATAACATGCTAGGCTAGATCTTTCATGTGTTTGCTTAGATGTAATGAAACCTAGATGTTGATTATAGGTTGATTGCTTGTTTATAGTTGTAATGGATGAATGATTTCAATGTTAGGCTTAAGAAAACTGGCAGATCTCCAATGTGTAACTTGCTTGAACGTCTTAAGAAACATGAACCGATGTGTACTAGGTTTTTATGATTGTATTTAATGCATGAGCGAATTCTAGTGATCCCATGTTAGGAGCTTCTTAGCCGGCTCGACATAGGAGTGAAGTAGGAGCTTATAGGATTGGGGAAGTAAGTACGCCACCCCATGAATGGTATTAAGGAATACAATCCATCATCTACGCAACTGTAACAAGTAATTAACCTGTAAAAGATATCTAGGGGGAGTAGTGAAATCTAAGTAAACACAATTCTCCCATATATTGCTCACACCACTATCTTAATTTAGTTTGTTTTCATTTTTGTTATTTTATTTTGATTGCATCTTAGTAATTGGGTTAGTTGGTTAGCAACTAATTCCGCCCACTCCTTCAAAAACCGAGATTTTTATTTGCTTTTCTAAAAACATAAAAATACAAAAATAATTATCCCTCACCTCTAGACCTAGTTCTTAGGTTTTCTAATCCTAGCGACGCTATTCCTAAGTTGAATGATCAATCCCCCGGTACTTGTCACTATACTATACTACAACGATCAGGTACACTGCCTGGTGGGGGTTGTAAGCTTCTCGAGATCCCTCGAGAGGTACAGCCTGGTGCAATTCCCACGCATCACCTTACACGGGCTGTAGAGTGAGCTGACAGTAACCCAACTCCACAAATACTGCTTTAACTAACTATGTACTAGCTACATATTTCTAATACTACAAGCGAAGTATTGCCAATCTATACTCAGGGTGACCGAGTCTTTCATAAGAATATTTATATTCCTAACAGTGAGACTCCCCGAAGAGAACCTGATTCCTGTATCTCCTAATTATCCACCACATCACATAATTAACACCTTTAAAAATCTCCTTTAAACCCTTGGAAAGACGAATATTATTGAGCCACAACAACCATTCTTCATAAGAAGTAAAATCAAGGAAATCAGACTCCCACCAACGAATGACTAATCTCCTTAGATGTCGAGCCAAAGAGCAAGAGAAAAGGAGATGAAAAGTAGATTCCACCGAGATGTTACATATAGGACAAAGGATGAAACGGATATCAATTCCTTTAGGAGATAAATTCAGTCGGGTAGGATTATTGTCCAAACGAACTCTCCAAGCAAACATTGATCTTGATAGGAATAATGTTTACCCATCTAGTAGGAACATTCTCCTTAGGCAAAAGAACGTCATCAGTAAAATTGCGAACCGATTTCACCGAAAATTCACTCGAAGCTTCATATGACCAAACCCAATGATATAACATAGGAGATAGAGTTGTACCTTCCATATTAGATTGAAGAAGCTGATGTTGCTCTTCCTCTATACCACCTCTAGGAACACAACGATAGGAGGCAGCCAACGATTCACTTTTCAATTTATTTGCAACAGTTATTTGTTTGGAAGATTCCAACGCAAATAATCCAGGGAACTGATGTTTCAAAACTTTCTCGTTTAACCAATTATCTTCCCAAAATAAAGAGTCTTTTCCATTACCAATTTTTTTACAAACGAAAGCCATAAGATCAATACCTTTTTTTGTAAGAGTCAAGATTCACGAATGATATCAAGCCAAGGAGAATGCCTAGAGATAGAATCTAAAGAGTCAATTGCGCCCTTATCTCCATAAATAGATTTGATGAACCTTGCCCATAGAGAAGAACCTTGCGTTAAAAACCGCCGAATCCATTTGAAAAGGAGAACACAGTTAAAAGCAAAGAAACTAGAAACACCAAGACCACCATATTTTTTAGAAACTAAGACTTTATCCCATTTGATCATTGCCATTTTTATTCCTAAATCATCAATTCCATTAAAAAAAATTCCTTCTAATCGACTCCATGCTATTAAGCACTCCCATGGGAACTTTGAATATAGACATATGATATAACGGAATGGAACTTAAGATGGATTTGTGGAAATCGTAGATGGGGGAGGGTGAATACGTTTCCTTTTTAAAATCTTAAAATGTTTTGTATCAAATTATTGATTAAGTTAAACTCAACACGAGAAGTGTGAATAATACATCTAAGTCCAGTAGACCATATCATATAATTATACATCCTACCACAATATTAACTACTATCTATAACACAATCAACATCAAAACAATATAAGCAACAATTAAGACACATATGCAAGGATAGATATAAAGCGATAAATGCGAGAATAAATGAAAAGAGATAAGAGAAAGGAATTGCAAACCGGACACGATGATTTATAGTGGTTCGGCTACAAGGACACCTTCCTTTCCCTACTCCACTCCCCGAGTCACCTACTCGAGAGTTCACAACACTACTCAACAAGCTCCTTTAGGCGGATAAAACCGTACACACTTTTGCTTACACCAATTTAACGACACAAAGCTAAATGTCGAGTTCTAATAGTAGCTAGAACCAATCTCACGACACGACTTCAATCACTACATGACTTCTTCACACCACTACTTATTCATAACTACACGACTTCTTCACACCACTATTTCTTCACAACTACACCACTACTTCTTCACAACTACATGACTTCTTCATGCCACTACTTCTTCACTACTCCACGACTTCTTCACACTACTAATTCTTCACACCTCTTCTTACACACCTATTGACTCACTACTAAGTAAGATCGTCTTGATCTACTTATTACATATTCTTACACGACTCACAACTTCACATCAATACTAACTAGACTCTAATACTTCTTTGGCTTGATGATAGGAAGTATTCTTCTCTTGCACTTGTGGAATTAAGCTTGAATCACTTGGAAACAAAACTTCATGATTACATGATCAAAGGATTTAGAAAGAGGTTTAAGATAGATTTGGACAGAAAGTTTTGAGTGCAAAAAGTTAGGAAAAACGGTTGGAATGGTCCAGTACTTATAGGCAAAATTTAGAGCTGGAGGAGCGTGGGCGGTCCCCTTAATTGTGGTCAGCCCCCTTAATAATTAAGGGGATTGCCTAGTAACTTTAAGGGGGTTTCCCAAATTTTTTTTGCAGAATTTTTGCCTTTTTCTGGGGAAGGTTTTTCCTGAAAATTATAGCTGTTCTTTGGGTAGAAAAATTGAATTCAAAATATTTACTTTGAATAAAACATTTCTTATAAATATAAAAACATTTTGTATAAATTCAAAAATGTTTGTCCCATTTTATAAAAAATATAAGGTTTGTAAAAATAAAAATTCCTTTGATCATTCAACAAAATAAAGTTTGTTTGTTCATACCTTTAGTGATTAATTGTTGGATGCAAACTTATTTGTTGTTGAAGCATACTTGAGATGTCGAGAGATGTTGTCGTATGAATGCATAGATGATTTGTGATCACGAGTAACTTAAGCATTTTACGTTATGTATTGTAACTTACATCTTTGTCATCATCAAAACATGAAGATGATGTTTAGATTAAATATCGTAATATTTATGTCAACATGATTTGATTAGAGTGAGACGACCTCCAATTGAAAGAGTCTTGAGTTTCCTCTTAGATAGCCGAGAAGAAACCTTAGATATGATGATTCGCCTCAAACAGTCAAATAATTATTAGTCAACCACTTGTGAATGGTCAAGTATAATAATCAAATAGCTGAGGCAAATGCTTCCGTGAAATACAGTGTTTTCCCGGGTCGTAATGTCCCAACGAGGTTGTGATGGTATTAAAAACGAATCTGTGATTGAGTGAATGTGAACAGGAAAGGGTATAAAGTGTGTGTGTGTGTGTGATTACACTAGGGTTTTATAACTTAAAATAACTTAGGTAAACTATATTAACGATTTCGTGAAACCTAGATATCTAAAACGAATAAACGTACACCAATTTAAAATCAGACGCGACTGCGTACTGAGAAAAAGGTGAGTTTTAAGAAAAATAAACTAAAGGGTTAAAAATGAAAATTCTATAAACTTAAACTTAAAATAAACTTAAATTAAAAAGAAAACTATTTTTTATATTATTATATTATTTATTATTAATTATTTAATTAAAAACTATTTAACTATTTAATTAAAACTAATTTAATTAAAACTAAGAATGATAAATACTACAAATTAAACTAAAAACTTGTAAAAATAATTTCTAAAACTTAAAATGAACTTGAAGAAAGTATAAAAAAATAAAAATAAATGTTTTTGTCTTTTTATAGATTTTCTATTAATTAAAAACGGTTTATATTAATTATACTAATTAAACTATTTTAAATTACAAATAATACTAAACTAACTTAGAAAATTATAAAAAAATTTATAAAACTATTTAACCATCACAGGAATCCTAAAAAATTATAAAAACTTTATTTTATGTATTTTTAAACTAGTTTACTAATTATTATTCTAATTATTAAACAATTACCAATTAAACTAATTAAATTATGAAAACTAGTAAATGAACAGTATAAATCACAAGAAAATTTCTAAAATTATTTTATGACTTATAGAAGCTAGGAAAAATATAAAATATAGGTGTTACTATATAAAAATTAATTATGCTATTTAAAACCTATTTATTGATTAATTACTAAATAAACTAATATTAATTATAATAAATACTAAAGGACAAAATTAAAATCTGAAAAAATTATTATAATTACTTTAACCTAAGATGAAATTATTAAAAATATAAAAACACAACTTACTTAATAAAAATCTAAAAATGAAAATTAAAATTAAATTAAATTAAATAGAAACTATCACTTATTTTTATGTTTGTTTTTCTGGATTTTTATTTTACAAAACTATATTATATATAAAAACAAGCAACTTTTGTAAAAACAATAAATTTCTAGCTTAATAATAAGCACTGTGGAAGCTTATTCCTTCCACAGTTGACCAAGTTTGACCAAATAAGCTAATAAGCTCAAATGAGCTGGTGTGGGACCCACAATGGTAAAATCTAGTTCTAATAAGTTATTTATACTTAATTAAGCTGGAAAAATCACTTTGGGTCCACAAGATAAGCCAATAAGCCACAATAAGCACTTGCTTATTGTGGACTGAGACAGATTTAGGGGACAGAATTCAATGGCTAATCTAGGTGGGGTCCACTGATCTAGAGGTCAAACCTATGGTCAATCTAAAATCTCTGGTAGGAGGGGGGTTGGGAGAAACTAATTTGGAGGTGTGGGGCCCACTGTGGTGGTCACAAAACCACCACAAAGTTGGGGTGGTGGCCTGATATCTGGTGCACAGGGCAATACCTTGCCCTGTAGGTATGTTTAGGGGTGAGTGGGGCCCACAACAAAATTCTTAAAAATATAACACAGATGGGATATTGAAGTTGAGGTGGTAGATTAACAATCCACAAAAGCACAAAGCCTAGATCCTAATACTAAAATCTACAAAATTCCCACAAGTTTTGTGAAAATCTGATAATGGCAATTTTGACTTTTGATGAAAATGAACTAGGTTGACTAATTTGGATTTCTGATTGATCCTACAAGCTAAGTAAGTTATAATAAGCTATGATAGAGGTAATTTAGGCTAAAGATGCAAACTACAAACTAATGCAAAGGTTCATGGACTCCAAATCCCTCACAGTTAACTGTGAGGGTGAGTTCTTTGTGATTTTGACTAATAGCTTCAAAAATACCAATTTAAAGCCTGAACTAATCTAAATGGATATTGAGAATAAGGTTTCAATAAGAGTTACCCACTGACAAGCTAGTTTACTCAGTGCAATACCCAAATCCAAACACCCCTATAACTGCTATGTAATACTACAACTATAAGATTTTAAAACTAACTATACTGGTTTTATGTTTGCAATAGATTAAATATACCAAATGGAAGTTAAATGATCACAAAATTACTACTAATAACAACAATAATAATAATATGAAAAATCAAGCTTTGAGACTTACAAATGGTTCAAACTGAGAAAGCAAAGAACCACAACCAAGAACTTTCCTAACAGTCTTCCACAAGACTACTAATACCAAAACACTCCAGAATCACACCTTGCTCAGCTTCAATTCTTAATCAAACACTAATTTTTTATTTTATACTATTTTATTTGGTATTTTCTTATATTTTTTAGAGAACTGAGTACACACTAGTTTTAATGATAAGAAAGCTTATAAAAGCTTATTAGTAACTGAATAAAGCTTAAATGAACATTAAATAACAACTCTAACAATATTAAGTGAATTTGTCAAATTCACTAAAAATTGCTAAAACTGAAATTAACAAGGAAACTTGAAATTTTAGCTTTAATAAAGATGAAATTGCATTAAATAAACTGAGTACAACTTAATTGAGTGAAGATTACAACTGAAAATGTCAATTACACTACCTACGACTACTTTATTCTAAGACTACTCTAATACTCCTCCATATCTGCTTCTCTTCTGCTTTATAGCCATCTTCTGAGTTTGTGGGACCCACTGGGGTATTTCCCACCACTTCCTAGCCCTTGATATGGTCTGTTTGATCATAACCGTTTAAAATTCTTTTCGCGCCAAAAGTCGTGGGATGTCAGTGTTATGCGTGGAGAGGGTATTAAGGGTTTTGGAGGTTTGTGGAGGTGGGAGATGAGTGGGGAGCAAGTTGGGGGTGAATCAGTGGGTAGAAATGGTGGTATTGTGGACTGTGAGTGAGGGGGGGGAAAGGTTAGGGATGACTGGGTGGTTTGGTTGTGTTGACCGGTATTTTGACCGGGTAATAATATTAAGGGTTGGGGTTGGATTTTGGGCCTGATGGACTGGATCACAAAAAGGGTGGGATGGATTAGGTGTTGGGTTTGGTTTTGTTTTGTAATAATAATAAGGTCCGTTTGGTTTTTAACTTGGAAAATCACAAGGACCAATTTTGTATTTATTTGAAAGTTAAGGGTCTGACTTTCCTAAGTTTATCATGAGGGTCTAAATTGTCATATGTGAATAGTACAAGGATATTTTTGATATATTTCATTTTTAAAATACCCGGGGACTATAATTGACAAAACTGAAACTCCAGGGACTTAACATGTAATTTCTCCAAACTTTTCATCCAGGGACTAATAGTGACAATTATGAATTCCCTAGGACCCTTAATGATAATTTTCCCATTTTGAACACCCAGGGACTAAAACTGTCAAGTTTGAAACTTTGAGGGACCTGTTTTGCCAAACTGTGAAACTTTAGGGACCAATCATGTAAATTCACCAAACTTCACACCAAGGACCATTCCTGCAAAAGATTATTAGTATAAGGACCAAAATTGATTTTCTCAAAGTTTTTACATCCCAGGGACCATTTCTGTCAATTTCCAAAGTATAGGGACTAAACTTGTAATTTTATGAAACTTTGCACCAAAGGACTAAATATGTAACTTTATGATTAAAAAGGACCTTTGATGACTTTTTCATGTTTTTAGAATAACCAGGGACTAGTTTTGCCAATGTATGAAACTTGAGGGACTGAAACTGCCAATTATGCAAACTTTGTACGTTTTTCATCTGTTTTTGCATATTTTGCATTTGAAACATATAAAACACACCTTTAAGATATTTTAAGTATTTTGATACATATTTGAGTGTTTTTGGATGTTTTGGCAGTTCAGATTAGTATAAAATGATGAGTATTTAGACGCTCATCATATGACTTCATCCCATGCCTTAATTATAGACATAACACCGCCAACTTTAACTCCAAGATGGGTGAAAGGAGACAAGAACGTCGAGCAGCCCGCAATTTTAGCTGCTAAATCAACCTTTTCTGAATGAACACCTATCCCCATAATCTTACTTTTATGCATATTAATATTGAGACTAGAAGCCATATGAAAATATTTCAAGACGTACACAATTGTATTGATATTCGACATATCCCATTTTCTAACAAAAATGGCATCATTCGCATAGAATAAATTAGAGATCGTCAAAGAACCATTAATGGAAATACCCGTGAAAAGACCAACATCCATAACTCTTCTAAAGGAAAGATGAAGACTTTCCATGATCATAATAAATAAGAAAGGAGAGAGTGGGTCTCCCTGCTTAAGACCTTTGTAAAATTGAAACTCCGATGTTGGGCTTCCATTAACAAGCACTGAACCCATAGCAGACTTGAGACAACCACTAATCCAACCACACCATTTGTTACCAAAACCAAACATCTTTAAAACATCTTCTAAGTAATCCCATCTAATCGAATCGAAAGCCTTTTCAAAATCAACCTTGAATAACATAGCTTTCAAATTCTTATATTTACACCACGAGAGAAGTTCATTAAGAATGAATGGACCATCAAGAATTTGATGATTTGTAACGAAGGCCGATTGAACATCACTAATAAGATGCGAAATAACATAACTTAATCTGTTAGCCAAAATTTTGGCAATGATTTTGTAAATACTTCCTATTAAACTTATAGGGCGAAAGTCTTTAACAACTTCAGGATCTTGAATCTTCGGAATAAGAGTAATAAAGGAAGAGTTACAACCACGTGGAAAGGAATCAGGGAGGGGTTTTGGTCAAAGATTCCGTTTGTCCCCATGTATTTCCAATATAGCACAGTTCTTTGTCAGTTTCTGTTTCGTATTTTTGACAGTTTTAAGCATTTGACTTATTTATCTTTTATATTTTCTATCCCGCACTTTTAGGTTTATAGCTTTTTGATATAAACAAAATTATTAAAAAAAATACGCAAAAAACTAAGGGGCTCCAAATAGTTATTATTATTATTATTATTATTATTATTATTATTATTATTATTATTATTATTTTAGCGACTTACATAAAGTTGGATGGAAGTCTAGACACAAGCTATGCTCCCACTCCTTTTTGAATACAAAAGCTAACTCTATGAAAGATAAAAACACCACTTTTAGCATTATTTGAGTGGCTAATGGCAATAGACTTAATACGTGAAAGTGTGTCCAAAGCCTCCGCATCGAATTCCCCAAACGTAGAAAAAGCAAATGGTATAAACTTGTATCCGTTGTCCTCACATTTGGACACATACTTTCTCTTTTTCTTCTCCACAACATCGTGCAAGGCTACCCCAGGAGCCCATGAAGTCGCCCCAATGCCAGCAAATGGAGAGATACCAATCACATCCAAGCATGCATCTTACCTTGAAGCCAATTAAATAATAACAAGTCTGCAGGTCGTAGCTCCTTCTCATCCTCTTAAAGGAACCCTATAGGAGCCTCCTTACGCACCATGATCCCAACCTTAGAACATATATCAACAAAAATATCACGCACCAGATTATTATTATTATTATTATTATTATTATTATTATTATTATTATTATTGTTATCATCATCATCGTCGTCATCATTATTATTATTATTATTATTATTATTATTATTATTATTATTGGGTGGGGGTGAATAATTTGTCCCATTTTGAAATGAAGTCCATCATTACTTACCTTGTGAAAATTGCTAGACGATAATTAGAAGGCCGGATATCACCTATCAATTAATTGGTTAAGTGAGGATTAATCGGATTGAAATTGGGTTATTAGTTACTGGTTCCATTGTCCAAGGCTGCGCCATAGTTTAAAATATTACAAGGAAGTTACTATTGTTTACGGGTTTATTAAATATGTTACTGAACCTTAAAGAAAGTTACTATCCATTTTTTTCGTAATTTTTAATTTTTTATTATTATTTTATTATTTTTTTTATTTTTAGTTTTTCACCTTCGTACGTCTTTGTATATTTTCGTACGTTTCTATCCGTTTTTATACGTTTATGTATGTTTTTCTTTGTTGTCGTACTTTCTTTACATTGTGTTACGTTTTTGTATACTTTCGTCCGTCTTTTTACGCCGTACGTTTTTCTCCAGTGTCGTACGTTTTATATATATATATATATATATATATATATATATATATATATATATATATATATATATATATATATATATATATATATATATATATATGTATATTCATCTATATTTGTATGTTTTTATCCGTTTGTGTACGTTTTCCTATGCACTTTTTAAGTTTTTATACGTTATTGTATGGTTTTGTGCGTTTTCATATATTTTCATACATTTTTTACGTTTTCATAGGTTTTCATAATTTTTTTTTATTACATTTGTGTGCGCATTTATACGCTTGTGTATGTTTCATATGTCGTTTTATGTTTTCATACTAATTTTATGTTTTTCTACACTGTTGTATGTTTTATACGTTTGTATGTTTTATACGTATGTATGTTTTATACGTTTTTATGTTTTATATGTTTTTATGTTTTATAGTTTTATCCGCTTTTATATGTTTGTATGCTTTCCGCTTTTTTATACATTTGTATGTTTTATACGTTTGTATTGTTATAACGTATAAAACATATCAAAACATAAAATTACGTCCAAAAACGTATAATAACACTCAAAAATGTTGATAAAACATACAAATGTGTGAAAATTTGTAAAAAAGTATACAAAGACAAAAACATAAGAAAATGCATAAATCGTATATAACATATGAAAACGTATGATAACGTCCAAAAAATTGTCGTTAATAAAATGTAGTAAAAGGTTAAAACATACAGAGTAACTTATATAACCGGTGATCAAACTTGAGTAACCTCTTTGTAAAGTTTTAAACTTTAATAACTTAGGTGAATATTTCGGCAAACTTTAGTAACATCTTTGTTTAATAACCCGATTGAAATTTAACAAATAAATTCTAATTTTTGATATTATATTTATAACTTAAACAAAATGCTTGAAAATACTTTAATGTTCAAATGGTTTTATTAATTTTCAGAAACCAATTGTGAATTCAATTAGTGTTAAAAACATCCCATTCAAATGAAAAAACGAGCATACCCTCACAAAAAGTGTGGAGTTTATTGCTCGAAGTGTGTTTGAATGTTTTTGTCGACTAATTTTTTGAAAATAGGAAATATATTGAAAACAAACCTCAATTTTAATTTACGGGTAAAGTTGACCCTTGTTGACCGATTGGCCGATTTCCGATTTTTGTCAATTTGGCCAATTTATACTTGATTTGACCAATTTATGCTCAATTTGGACGATTTTTATCTGATTAATCGGTATGTTGACCGATTTTGACCGACCCGTTTAATAAGGCCAACTAGGCTAAAATTAGGTTGTTAATCCCTGTCTAGCGCCTAGATACCGATTAATCGCCCACTTAAACTGATTTTTACAACACTGTTAGTAATACAAAGATATCACTGTATCCCAAAAAAGATAAAATCATAAACTATGAAATAAGATCTTTAGAAAGATACTTAAGCTACTGAAACTCCACCAATTATGTAACAAAAGCTTTATAAAGTGTGTGCATCATTGAAAGCAATGGTGAAGCCATGAAGAGACCATGAATAGTAGTGATTCCTCTAGACTTTAGACCAATGTTAAACATTTAAGGCCCGTTTGGTATGGGTTATTTAGGATCGGGATAGGCATCAAAGTTAATTTAACTTGTTTGGTTTGAATACTCAGGTCTCGAAAAATGTGACAATCCCAAATAGTAGGGCATCTACAAAAGTCAAGTAGGAGGGTGAGATTGTTTAATTTTTGTTGAAAGTTATTATTTTTTTTTATTTTCTTCTGCAAACAGATGGGCCCAAAATAATTTACAACCACTTTTTTTTTTTTTTTTTTCTTTTAATAGTATTTTTATTGTTATTTTATTATAAATATTATTATATAACTATTATTTTATCTTTATTTTATTTTTTTCTCTCTCTTACATCAAATCAAAATCCAAATCCTAATCTACAACTTTACACTTAAATCCAAATCCTAATCTAAACTCACCCACAAACCAAACGAGCCCTTACTTGTTTTTCGTGTGTCAAAAATTTGTTTTTATAATTTCAGCCCTTCCATAAAAGACTTTGAATTCTTTTAGTCCTTCACAAAAACTTTTCAAGCTTTGCTATTGATTAAAAGAGCATACAAGTTAAGTGGATTGTTTGTATTTTGGGAAATGATTTGCACATTTTATTTTTTGATTGTGATATTCATATGTACAACCAGTTAAACCAGTGTACATTTACAGTACAATAGTTTAATACAAATAATTAAATGTTCCAATCAAAAATTGAGTGTGCAAATTATTTCGCTTGTATCTTAGTTAGCCCGTTGGTCCCATTGAACCTAATTTATATCTCTATCAAGTATCTGTATCTTTAAATCAGATACCATGCACATGAAATCATATTTATGGTCCCCGTTACCTTTTGAATTTTCTATCTATCTAATCATCACCATTGTCCCGCATAATGCTTCATTCTTTTTCATAAAAAGGTGCGTAATTTTATTATAATGACCGATGGCTGCGCAGCTGGCGAGTGATGCACATAAGTTTATCACACAATAGTGATGTATATCATATACTATTTTCGTCCCATAATAATTGTATACTTTGACTTTTTTAAATATTTTTTATTCAACTTTAACTATAAATATTTTTATTTGTGTAATATAATACTCGATGAAAAATATATGAATAGATTGAGTTTTAAATGTATTTTTATTTGGTATAATTTTTATCAAGTATTATATAATGCAAATAAAAATTATTAGTGGTAAAAGTTGAACTAGAAAGACTTCAAAAAGTAAAAGTGGACAATTATTATGAGACGGAAGGAGTATAGATTTGCGTGTATGTATTTTCTATGAATTTGTAAGAAGCTAAATATACGTGACAGATGTAAATGTACTAGCTAAGCATATACTGATCGATTTATCGTTTCTTTGAGTTCGTTATAACGAGTTTAACAATTCACAAATTTATAGGTATGGTGCACTATTTCGCGGTTACGTACTCATCAAGTGTTAGGTTTTGCATTTGATACTGAGTATGTATATAAGTGACTTGGTTCGATCGTTTTATGATCATATAATCGAACAACATTTTCCGTTATCAGTTCAAAATATAATCGGGCTATCAAATGAGTCAACAAACAATGTACTCCGTATTTAACTATAGTAGCTTTTATCCTTGTCAACAAAAATCTCCATGCATAACATCCATTTTTGTACCTTACAAAAATACTGACAAACGTCATATATAACTCAGAAAACATTGAACAAAGTGGTATGATTACTTTAGAATATCAGTTAGTGTCAATTAAATTTAAATTTTATGTATTACTGTAATTATCTTTGAAAACTAGTTTTATTTTTTTCTTTTAAAAATTACATAATTCACTAGATCAACTATGCATTTATAATTTTTTTCTTGCAATTTGACTTTTCTTGAATAAACTAATCTCCACTTGTCTTTTGTCTTGTTCTTTGTTTTAACTTTTTGGTAATCACAATTGCTTTCAGCAATAAAAGCGAGTCATAGAAAATTCAGAGTCTACTTAATTTTTCTTGGGTAAATGTGTGTTACTGTATATTTATGAGAATTGATATTCAACCACATTTTTTTTAAGCATGTACTATAATTTGTGCATTATAGTTTATATCATATAATATTGTAATGCACAAATTGTGGTGCATGCATCAAAAGATGTAGTATGAGTACCTTTATATTTATACTTTCATGAATAAATTTATAACTTTTAGTTGAGATAGATAATATAAGTTACACTTTTTTTTGTTTTTTGAATTTTATATCAACGCTTGCAATCTTTGAGTTTTAATCAAAAGCTTATAAGCTTATCATAAACCGTTGTTTTATTAACCCGGTTGAACCATCCACTTAAGCTGATCTTTTCCCGATAATCGACTTCCAATGATCAAACCGGCTCCCATTTTTACCGGTCACGGATTTAGAACATGTACTATGAAAGTCATTTGAACTTTAAATAAAAAAAAATAAAAAAAATTGCTTTATTTAAAAAAAACAAAAAAAACATGCTTTATTTAATAAAACAAAAAGAAACATGCTTTTAGTAAATTAAAAGAAAATCATGTGTATTACGAGATTGTTTAGAACAACGTTTTAGTTGTTACTATTCATTAGAAAAAGTAACTTTGCTAATTGATATAAAGGAAGATGATGACGCATGATTTACCTAGAGTCCTAGACACGATGCTAGTAGGTGCTTTTTTACCAACTTGACAACATGTGGGATTATTCATGTGTAAAAAGTATTATAGTCTACGTGTGTAAGAAGCATGATATTTCCTGGAAGGTGTACTGAAAACTTTTTAACCTTTTATACTTAAAATATAAGATAAATAATAAAGTAATATTGTCATCGTCTACGACCAAGTCTATTTGATTTTACTCTTTCAGATCTATTTCAACGTAAATTACTTATTTTATGATACCATTTGTTACCAAAAGCCAAAAAAATAATAACTTATTTTGAAATCTACCAATACTAGACGAATACCCGTGCATAGCAACGGGATTTTATAGCGACAGATTGTTTAGTGATAAAAGAAAGTTTATGGGTTATAAATGAAAAATAATAAAAGTTAGGGGTGGCAAATCTTGCCCAATTTGTAATTTTTGAGCGATTTTTGACAATTTTTTAAAAGTTTGGGGCGTTTTTTGCCCCCTTGCATTTATTTGATAGGCTCTTACAGGCAAAAGATAAAAACAGATATTATTAGATAGACTTTCGAATAACACAATTCAACTTTCAAGCAATTACTCTCATTTTTTTTTCGACCAATTCACTTGTCACTGGTAACTATAAAACATTTCAACTATTTTAATTTTAATTTATCTCATTTATTAACTATTTTATGCATAATTATTTAATACTATAATTAATTGATAGATATATTTAATTAGTTGCATTTTTATTCATTTGTTCCAACAGATTTTCTCAAATTTGCAGTCAGATTTTTTTTTTTTTTTTTTTTTTAAGAAAAAATAATTAAATATAGTTAAGACTTAGATGCTTGATCTTTTTTTACAAGATGAATTAAAGGAGTTTTTAGGACTGTTCCGAATATTTTTTAATAGTTGAATTATAATTTGCTCGTTTTAGCTCGTGCCCGTTTGGCCCGATTTATAATTTGTCCGTTTAGCCCGTACCCGTTTTAACCCGTGCCATTTTAGCCCGTGCCCGCCCGTTTTGCCACCTCTAATAAAAGTTTGAAGATTTGGGGATTAAACATAATGTTTTGAAACCCGATTGAATCGTTCCGGTCGAAAAACGGGTCGATTTAAACCGAGTCATGCTTTTAATAACTGAACCCGTCGTGTATTAGTCCTTGTATTCAAAACTATATGTTTTTCCCAGTTGAACCCGTTGGTCCGTTCCAATTTTCAAAACTACATGCAACATCAACTTGTTAGCTTGTATGAAGTTTTGTGTGTTTTATTAATTTATATAATGTGTATAATAACATATACTTTTCATTTTAAGGTGTTTTAAAAATGACATTAATTAGTGTGTTTAATTATTTTATATTTTATATTATGTTGTAGCTTGTCTAAATTGTACATTGTGAAATTTTTATTTTACTTTTTAGTAAGGGTGTTTTAATTGATTGTTTTTAATTTGATATAGATGTTTTTAATTGGTTGTACCATATGAATAAATTATTGTAATTTTAAGTTATGGGGTGTTTTAATAAAAATATTAACTACACAATTCATTTTCTCTCACCCTTGACTTTCAAGATTTCACTTTTCAAGATTTGACTATTTTCTCTTTATATATAGTATAGATGGTTAGTTTCTTTGTTGAAAATATCTTATTCAAGTTTATAATTAATGGATTGTTTGTTAGCATTAGTGTATTTGCGAGATTGATTTAGGGGGTGTTTGGTTGTTAAAAAAATTACTATGGTAATGGGAATGGTTGATTTAGAAAATACCTTTATTTATAGGTTTGATACCCACTTTTTAGTAATAAACGAGGTGGGTAACTCACGCGTTGCCGCGGGGTGTTTTGCTAAAGAAGCATTTTATGTTACGTTTAGTAAGCCTTGCAATATGGAAATGATAGGAACAATATTTTAAGAGTGCAAGATTGTCATGGTGTTCTGCACACATAAGGTTTGTGTTGTGTATATGCATAGCCCATTGCACAATAGATTGGAACGTCATATGATAACATAAGATACATTTTCTAAAAAACTTTATTATACCATTGGTCTTTCACTGTTCATTCAATCCTTGTTAACTACATTACTCAGGTTACATTTGAATGACACAATAAATTAAAGCTAAACTCTATAACATCAACACCTCTAAATGGATGACGGTAGTTGTGTCCCTCTTCAAACTGTGCCAACCTAGAACAAACAAACATGCAGCTTTTATCGAAATAAGATGAATCATTACATTTTTAAATTCATAGATAAATCATTCATGAATGATTGAAGTTGTTTATTCCAGCCGTTTATTTAAAAAAAAAATCAATATGCAGACAAAGAATTATGAATTGCAATGCAAAATACCCTTAGAATACACATCCCATCATCTTAAATCTTTACCATCATTTGATTCCGCAAATAATAGAAGCTCGGGCTAACAGTTTGACTCACCAATATTTCATATAAATGTGAGCAAACAAAATAAAATAGGTCATGCAAAGTATGGCTTACCTCTTAAGGATGCACGATCTTCCGATAATGCCTTTTCTAATCTATGCTCAAATGGTGTCGCATGCCAACTAACCTTCTGATCCTATCAACTCGAAAGAAATTTGTATTTTAGAGTCTTCATAAATAATCAAGAAGCGGATAAATAAAGATCAGATTGTGTAAATTGGCCACATTTTACCTCTTTGTACTTAGTAGTTGTATTAGTAACAATTAAACAGATTTCATGTTAACTGATATTGACCAACAGTGTGGGGCATCTTGGTTTTTTCACGGTATCCAAAAGACACGCACCCGTACATTTTATACAATTACATTTTTTAAACAGCGATTGTACAGAAACAAAGCTAATCCATACCATATTATGGCAGCAGCTAACACCCGAAATGACCTTCCATTCCCGCTACAGAAAAAAGATATAAAAATCCCAAGAAGTGGAACTTCAAATATGCCAAAGTATACGCTTCATCAGGTTACGAAACAAACAAAAGCACATTACTTTCTAGTTATTTCGGGTTTTTTTTGTTACTATGTTAAAAAAACTGAACGAACCTGTTGTTTTGCAGTGGCGTAATGAAACCAAAACCATCCACAAACTTGGGTACATTCATGTGTTGAAAGCGAATAACATAATCAAGACACAAAAAACCTCACAGTTCCAAACCCTTCAATGCTCGTGTTGTCCCATCATCTTCAAACATAACCTTCAAGAGTCCCCATGTTCCTCTTTCATCTTCATATTTGTTCAGAGAATTCAGCGAAAACCAAATAACCAGATTTAGAAACGGCAAAACAGGTGGGTCTCCAGGTCTAACCATTTTTAAGCTTATACACGTTTGAACAAACCTAGAATGATTTTCAAGCCGTTTGACTGTTTCCTTTTTAATTAAATATCTAAACTTAACCCTGTTGACCCATTAGAGATAAATATAACCCTAGTTGATCCACTATACGTACATGGATAAGCACAAAGATTAAGGCCAAATATATAGTAAAACAAAGCTGACTCACCAATAACACCGGCGACGACTGAGGCCAAATATATAGTAAAACAAAGATGACTCATCAATGATACTGGCGACGACTGATAGCACAACATCCTTTGCTCCATCCGGGTACACCTGACTTGTGGAGCAATCGCAGCTGAAAATGAGACAAAAAAAGATGAACATCAAAATCCTAAAAATGGAACCTTTAAACCATCAAAAGAACACCCACATAACCAAAAAACGTGAATTGTAAAAACTAATGAATAATCAGGTCATAAAAAGTACAATACTAACTAAAAAAAAATTCACACGTGCCGAAATGGCGTATGTGCGCAGGTGTGTAGAAAAAAAAATCAGTAATTGCACGAAGTGACAAAACCTTCTTTCGATGCAACCCACAAAAATTGTAAGAAAATTATACATTTTAATTAGTTTTTTGCATAAAAATAAGAACAATCAATAACCATATAACCACTGTATCAATAGTAAACCATGATCAAAAAAGGAACAAATATACGGAGATGTATAGATAAACTAACCCACAAACAATAATCTGCTGCACCAAGTCCTTGAATACCAATTGACCAACATGAAAAAATACATAATCAGTGCAACTAATCTCCAATACTCAAACAATAAGCCATAATCCAAGAGATACACAATAAGATCTAACAAAAGTAAAACAACAAAAGCATAAACCAACATGTGATTTTAGAAAGAGAGAGGTCAGTGAGGTTTACCAAAGGCAAATGAAGAATTTGGAACCCCATTGATCTTCTCACATAAGCAAAACCTGGAAGTTGTGCCTATAACAAAGGGTAGCAAATAAGCTCATAAGCCTATAAAACCGAGGCTAGCAAAATTTAAGTAAGCTTCTAATTTCTTAGTTCATATGAAGAAATTCAGTTAATATACTAAACAACAAATATTTATATAAACAATGCAACAATAAGTTCAAGTTTTTACCCTTTAGTCAAGAATTGCTATTAAACAATAATTGTTTCCTCATTCCCTACCACCCATGATAGTAGATGCTGCAATAGAAAAAAACCATATATCAGATAGAATATGAATCACCATGTACGGACCAATTTAAGAAGGTTGTCAATGTCAAGAAACTTACACCCATTGATGGGAGGTAGATGTGCAATATTCCCACATAAAGCGCTCACACCTTGTTGTTGATATCTACCATCATCTATTATAAAAAAGAAATCGATACATAAATAGAATTAGTTGCAGCAAGTGTATAGAAAAAAGATTCTCCACAATAGGTGAAAATGTTAAATAAGCATGTATAAAAAACCATTCACCACCCGAGAGAGCGCCATCATGAGCTTAAACACCAGCACACATAACTGACATACGTCCACATGATCAGAAGACCGGCCAATTGAAAATTTAGTCACGGATTCAGGGCCCTCGTTTCGGGCACTAATATGCTTACTCGAACACGTACTTTGGTTCATTTACATTCACAGACCCATGACAAACCGACTCCTCATTAACATGAGTCGCACCTACACCAACTCTGTTTTCACAAACAAACTTAGGAACCAACTTCCTTTTAGTGTTTATCCTAAAGCAAGACTAAAATCCTAGAAAGTCGTAAGCAAGCAGCTTTTTGGGCAACAACAGATTTGGCAACACAAAAAAAGGCAAACAAATTTTTGGCAACAACAGATATGGAAATCTACAGTCAATATAGTGTGACCAAAATGGCATCGGCAAACTTGCCATAATTGCTCATCACGCGCTCATGTTATAACCCGATCCAAACATTCTTAATAGCTACAGTAGCCTAATCCAGCCCATACTGTCACACAAGAGTTCAAAATAATACCCGAAACAAAATGGCAAATTACACACACTACTCGTGTAAGGTTGCCTCGCCAAGAAATTTAGTGTGTGTATAATGCGCTTTCAACCCGTCGTGGCTGCAAACACCACCTCCGTGGTGCTGCCCCTCCTAGATACAGATAGATTTGGCAGGCTTTAAAAATCCACACCATTGAATAGAAAAAATACCATCAGCAAATGACAATAACCTGTCGTTTGATCACCCCATCATCAAATCAAATATCGTAACAACATAGCATAACTCAGAATAAGCAGGCCATCATCAAACGAAACATCATAACCAAAGTACATTTAAGGGCATACCTGCCCAGACCCGCTGCTCGGCTCAGGCTTAGAACACCACGACTCCAATCATCACTTCTGTGATGGTGCGCCACCAACAATGTCACAATAACAGCTCCCAAAATCTGCACGCAATAACAAATACGCTTTATCAATGAGAACCCAAAATTAATAAAACTTATGACAAATTACCCAAGAAACAAAATCTTTAACACCCAAAAGTTAATTAACACAATAACTAAACTGAAAATAACAAATGCCATTTTTCAAAACAAGCTAAAATCAAGAACCCATATCACAAATTAAAAAAAAAAAAAAAAATCAAATCTATATTAAAAAATAAATAAAACCTGAACATAAGAGATGGGAAGAGGGTTCAAGAATACCATTCAATAGAAAATGGAACCTACAAACGAAATCAAATGTTAAATTCTTAAATACAGTTTCAAAAAAAAAAAAAAAAAACAAAAAACAAAAAAAAAAACAAAAAAAAAACATAATCATGTAAAACCTTAAAATAACAGCTAATAAATTCGCAGCTAATTTCCAAATTAAAAAAAATGAAAACAAATACCTCAAAAAGGTTTGTTGCAAACATCATCAGCAAGACATCCTGCAAATGAAATCAATAAAACCCCCAAATTAACGGAACCCTAATTTGGGGAAAAAATTAATGAAAAGAAAGACCTCAAAAGAAGGTAAATCAGGATAAATAAGCAATCCCAAACACCCCTTAAATTAAGTTCAATTGAATCTAACAAATACAAAACAACTAAACCTAAACACAAAATTAGTTATATTAAAATCAGACATTAAAATAATAGCAAATTTGGGGGGTTTTGCTAACTTCATAAAAAAAACCATAAACTTATAATAAAAATCACAAAGTTAGCAAAACCCCCAAATTATGTCAAAACCTATTATACACAAATCAAAATCCGAAACTGATAAAAGCACATACCATTTTCTGCATCTCGAATACGTGTGCATTTTTTTGGTGGACTAACGATTCATCATCATCAGGCTTTTTTTTCCTCATCTTCTTGTTCTGGTATGTGTGTGTTTGTGTGTGTTTATGTTTGTGTTTTATGCATCGTAGAAAATGAGAGAAACATCGAGAAGATCCAATATATATCACACATTAAAATATTATTATCACTGTTCATAGCCCTGTAGATCCTCTCACAAAACACTGTAGCTGTAAAGTTTGGGGGAATAGCCCAAGGGATAGTATATTGTTATAATACACTAACCCACATTATGTATTGAGAATGATAATCATTCTTGTATTTCAAACCCTTAAACCAAACGCACCCTTAATCCTTATGCTATTAGAAATCTGAAATCTATTAAACTAATTTTAATGGTCATTACTAACATCATACATCTATGTCAGCACCACATCAATATTTTGTACATCATCATACTTATTATCTTTTATCTTTTATTTTCATTTATTTTAAAAAATATAACTAAAAACTAAATTAAACTTTTATTCATAATTTAAAAACATTGCATTGATAACTAAATATAAACGTATGAAATTAAAATTGTAAGTTAATATGGTAAATCACCCTTTTTGATCGCTTGTTTCATCTGCAACACCCTTTCGAAGTGGATTCCACTTAAGGGATAAATATGACTCATATAGAAGTTTTTTTTTTTTTTTTTTTTTTTTTTTTTTTTGTCATTGTTTTTGATTTTTGGAAGACAACATTGTTACTTTATTTCGAGCTTCTTTTGTTACATTTTTATCTCTTTTTCAAGCTTTTTTTTATTGCATTTTCATCTCCTGCCTTTTAGTCTCCAAAATGGTAGCGCAGTCTGATTTCTTCATTGACATAAACGACTCGGTTTGACTTGCATTTTCGGTGACTATCAACCTAGCTAACGCTTCGTCACTGCCAGCTGCTAACGATGCCAATGGAATGGATGATGCAAACACTTTCTTTTTTGCTATGTCCCTGCCCATTGGACGAACTTCCTACACCTCCTTTTCCTCCTCGTCTCCAGCCTCCACATTAAGATTAAAACTACCCTCTCCGGACTGCGTTGTGTTGAAAGAACAAGACCCTGATGACTTACGAAGAAGTTTAAAACCAGGGAAGTTTGGCACTCTTCTATTTTAGAGAAACTTTTAATGTTCTCCACATATGAAGAAGTTTAAAAGGTACTTAATATTTAGCACGAATTCGTCAAGTGCCTTTTGGGTGTAATCCTTGTCGCCGGCTCCACTCTGCGCCATTCGAAAGACATTATTGTATATTCCACAAAATTGAGCCACTTTAGGACGCATATTCTTCCATTTCCCATTCAACAAATCGTAGGTTCGAACACCAAATACCTTCATTGCTTGCTCAACGTAACCTAAAACCTCCATCCAAAACCCTTTTTCATTTCTCATAACAATAACGACGCTATCTTCGGACATATGAACCCAACCTTTGCACAATGCAATATATTCTTTAGTGCTCCATGGAATGTTATGAGTACCTTCATCGGTTTTTAGACGTCCTCTTTTAACCTTTTTTGACGGCTTCTTCTTTTGGGCCCAAACTTCTTCAACGGGAGAGTCCTCACCAACAGTGTTAGGCATAGACAGAGGAAATCGAGGTTCTTACATACCCAAATCCTCAACATTAAATGGATGAATGAGAGACATATGTGGAGGTGATGATGAAGAACTGCCAATATTTTATTATAAAAAATTGCTTATATTTGACGGATCGGGGTACATTTGTGGTTGATACATATTTTGTTGTAGAGCTATTAATGGTGGGGTATGAGCAAGACGAAAATTTTGAATTAGGTGTTTGGGCGATTTGTTGTCGACGTTTTGGGGTTTTAGTTTTTGGAGTGTTTTGTTGACACATTTTGTAAAATATGATAATCAAAGTATACATATAATGAGTAAATATACCAAAGTTTGAATGGTGTCCTATGTTGTATGGGAAGCTCTCCAACAAAATGGTGTGGGTTAAAGTCATGCTAAAGACATGCGAGATAGATTTGTGGTATAACTGTTATGAGATAGTTAAAATTGTCGTTTTAAAAAAGATGAGAGTAAGCATAGAGTGGTGGTGGGGGTATTTTATGGTGGTTCGCGCATGATGAATGTGATAATAGTGGTGGATCAACCCCATAAAGCCTGATTGAGGTTGCAAGTGACTAAAACTTTAAATGCTAAAACTCGAACAAGCTACGTACTTCACTCTAGTTCCGTTAAGTTTTAATATTAATGACATGAATTAAGCACATAGATTCGGAGTCGAGCTCAAGTTTATAGAAGTTAGAATTTGAAATTTGATCCGTTTATTTGAGCTCGTTCTTTCTGGTAGTATGCTGGTCTTTCGAAGAAATCCATTTATATGAGCTTTGTCTTGCATCATATACAATGTTTGTCAAATGAAACGTTGCATTTCTTTCTGGTAGTATGCTGGTCTTTCGAAGAAAAAAGTATTTAATTTACCATCGATACCTAACAAACAAAAGAAAAACAATGTTCGAAATAGATCATAATACAATGTGTAGTAAACGAATATATGATGAATTGATGATTGTGATCTTCTTGTTAAGTTTCGAACAAAAATTACTAAAGTTACGAGTTAGCTATAATAGAAAGAGGCATATCTCGCAGTATCTCGGTGACCCATAAACCAAAAAATAAAATAAAGACATGTGCTTGTTACAAATACGTGTGAGTTTTTGTCGTTCAAATAATATTAAATAATAAATATAGAAAAGTGTTGAGTATAAATAGACACCCTACACTCCTATTTAATTTGTGCCTTGGTATCTCTTTACATCATATTTTCAACTCCAAAACATAGAGAGAGGATATGGGGAGAGCACCATGTTGTGAAAAAATGGGACTGAATAAAGGCCCATGGAGTCATGAAGAAGATCAAATCCTTATTTCGTACATACAAAAACATGGTCATCCTAATTGGCGTGCTCTTCCCAAACATGCTGGTAAAAATTACATATATCTCATTCTTGTTGTATATGAACACAGCTAGCATGTGTCACTTAGCAAACTTTAAAAGCTCATTTATTTTGTGCTTATTTTCTGACTTATGAGTTTATTGCGACTTAAAGATGCTTATAAGATGAAAATAAGCATGAGAAAACAAGCTTATGAAATATCATATCAGGCTGATTCACATATGCTCATAAGCTAAAAAATAAGCCATAGTGGTTTAGTGCTAACTTTTGGTTTTGTCTTATATCGTTTTCTATAGGTTTGTTAAGATGCGGAAAGAGCTGCAGACTTCGTTGGACAAATTATTTACGACCAGATATCAAAAGAGGAAACTTTAGCAAAGAAGAAGAAGAAATGATCATTCATCTACATGAACAGCTTGGAAATAGGTACATTCACTATATATTTTGATCATATTCAAACTTTGAATAGTTACATACATGGATTTTAAACCGCTTGTTAGTTACTTTTTTTTTTTATATCATAAGAATAATTTTTTTTCTTTTTTTTTTGGAAATTTGTTGGGTTAGAAAGAGTAAATTTTAAAAGAGTGCTCTCCATAATGAGTTACAACTTACAAGTCCTAGGTTTTGATCTAAGAAGGGTATATTTGGGATTATACCCTTATTTTCCTATATACTGTATCTTTTTTTAGAAAAGGTAGACAATCACACTTTTAAAATATATAATAAAACATATTTATGATCAAAGGAGAAATAAATTAGAATGAAAAGAATAAAAAAAAAAAAAAAAATCGCAATCACATATTTTAGATTCAGAAATTGATTTGGACATACATAAAAGGAAATAAACGGAAACATTGACATATCATTTTAATTTCTCTTTGCTTATCTAAAATTGTATGACTAAAAATTTCTCTTTTTATTTTATTTTTTGCTTTTACTAGATCTTTTTTGTTAAAACAATACTTCTCGATACGAAATTAGATAATCACCTCTAAATCGTAACACACCTGAATTACTCAAAGTGTACCAAGTTTAGATTTAAATCATTAAGATGTGCTAATGAACTTTTATGTGTCATAGTCAATGGTGAACATAGCAAAATAAAAGTTGTTCTCTATTCATATTAAATGGCATATTTTATCATTTGAATGAGTTTAAACTTAAAATAACAAATGATAAAAACTGAATAAAAGTTAGATCCGCAGACATGATGATGACACAATTAAAAATATTTTGTTTCTGAGGGCCATAAATTATTCTGTTTTGGCCATTCGTTACCACGAATCGCAATCCCGGTTTTCCTGCTTACATTAAATATATATTAACTCTAAAATAGTTAACTAACAACATCTATGCTATTTACTGCAAATCAACTTATGTGTGCATGTGCCTAAACTTAAAATACAACTTTTAAACACCAACTTCAAGACGTACAAAAGAATATTTATTTGGGTATTAGCTCAAAATATTCGGATCAAAAGTAATGCTATATGTATATGCTAACTTTATTAATATGAAATGAGAATAAGACAATATTTGATGATCTTGCTTAGTACATACGGACATACCTATTGTACGTAGTCATGGCAAAATATTTTGTGCTAAGTAGAGTAAATAACGAAGGATGTCTTTTTTGCTTGATCAGGTGGTCCGTGATCGCAGCAAAATTGCCTGGCCGAACGGACAACGAAATCAAAAATGTTTGGCACACTCATTTAAAGAAAAGACTCGAAAGTCACCAAACAACAACCGATGTGTCCAAAAAACGTCACACAAAGTCTAAATGTGCTTCGAAGGCTACATCGCATGAAGAACCAATAGTTTCGCAAAGCCTAGCCCAACAAGAAGATATTTCTAGTGATAAGAAACCATCTACCTCTAACCAACCATCGTCTAGCGAGTCTTCTTCAGTCACAGAAGCAACTGACTCGTCTAATGTAACCAGGCTTGAGGAAATCGACCCCGAGATGTTCCTTGATGAAAGTTTTTGGTCAGAAACATTATCTGGCCAGGGAGATGACATTGTGGAATCTAACACGTTAACAAACGTGTCATTTGTTGAGTTTCCAAATAGTTCGTCTACAATAATTGGAAACGGTGATAATAAAGGTTCATATGCAAGCTATGACACGAATGGCATGGATCTATGGTACGATATCTTCACACGCATGGAGGAACTACCCGAGTTACCTGAGTTTTAAGTTAGATATCCATTGTACTATCACTAAGACTGAAAGATTAGACACAATAAGTTTATCTTGTTCTTTTAAACATTCATAAACAATAGTAGAGGACTCATTGACTATTCATACATAAAACATGGATCGGAGTACTATACACGAATTAGACTATTATGACATGTTTACATAAGTTTTGACTTACTGTTTAATCATGCTAGCAATAATATACGATGAAAGATTAAAGTGTATATTGAAATATTTGTCGTTGCTTGAGATAGTTTTTTTTTTTTTTTTGAAAGGTGACTTTTTTTTCCATATATGGTTTAGAGTCGCACCTGCCAAATAGCAGGCCCTCATCCACCACATACCCAGACTATGTCGTTGCTTGAGATAGTGATATCTTTTTGACCAATTGGGACAAGCTTGACCAAAGTTAGACTTGGATTCCTAGGTAGTTTGCTATTTTTAATGTTTTGAATGTGATGTAGTCGTGTAGAAATGGAGCAGACATGGAAATAATATATTTTATTTACATAAGATTAATTCAAATAATTATAATTATAATTATAATTATTTTTTTGGTAAATTACACCGATGGTCCTTAAACTATCCCCCGTTCTCACATATCGTCCCTCGTTTGGTTTTACTCTCGTACGGGGTCCAGGATTTGCCAAATGGTGACCCGTTTGGTCCTTATTGGTCAGTTATGCATAACCATGGTTGGAAAGGATGGTTTGATGCCGTGTAAGCCATGGTTTTTTAGTCATTTCACCCTTTTGTTCTCGTTTTGCTTCGTCCCTATTACTGTAGCATGTTACACTTTTGACCACAAGATTACTTCGGCTGGTTTCCCTAGTGATGCTCGAACTCTTTATTATAAGGGTTATTATAATACACACGTAGCATCAAGTGTCTTTCCCACCAAGACTTAAAAAACAAAGTGTATAGTTAGCTAACACACCTTAAGTTGCAACAATGGTGGCATGTACATGTGGTCAAGAAGCTGTGGTGAAGACTTCCTGGACAGACAGGAATCCGGGGTCCCATTTCTATGGTTGTCCATCAATGGTAAGTTTGGTTAGATGGTGAAATGTATACCATGTTTACACAATGTGTTGTTTCAAGGCTCAAACTGTCCCTTTCTGGGATGGTTCGATCCTCCGATTTGCCCAAGGTCAGTAGAGATTATCCCTAGTTTATTGAGTAGGATTAATGCTCTTGAAGAAGTTGCTGATTTCTTTGAAGAACAACGGTCCAAGTACAAAGAATATCTCATCATCAGTTGGGTTTTTTTTGTTATATTTTTTACTTTGCTGATTGACATCTCTTGATCCATCCACCATCAAGTATATTTGGGTAGTTGTTGTTAGCTGGTGATGGTGGTGGATGAATGTTTTTAGTTTTTTGGAGTAAATGATAGTGTTTGGGTTGTGAACCAGTCGTTTGTAATGGTTGTCAATCTAGGATAATGATCAATGAAAATGTTGGTTTGTAATAATGGCTTAATTGTAATGGTTTGTGATCAAGTGAATGTGGCTTGTTATTGTTATTTATGTTGTTTGCTTGTTCAATGCATAATATGTTTAACTTAGGGAAGTCAACAAACCAAAAGGTTGTAGTTTGACTTAATAAAGTCAACAATCTAATCCATTTTGATTATTCACGTGTAAACCTTTGTGATTTGTACCCATTTTGGCCAAATTGTTGTTTGAAAATGTACCTCAAAAGTGTATTTTTGTTTGAATAAAAAGTTTTGCCTTTCATTTAAGGGTAAATTGTTGAGCATGGTGCCAGAAACTTTGTTTGACAAAATTAAGTCAAACATTAGATGAGAATGTACACATGCAGTTTAGTTTGTATCCAAGAGGATGGAATGTACACAATAGTTCATATAAAAGATAAAGAGATAGGAGTTATACTATCATAATGAACTACCATCATTAACAGTTACAAGTTTCCTTTTCTTGACCGGCTTCAAGTCATTTTTGCAAGAGTGGGGGCATAATCAGGATCAGGATCAGTAGCACCAATGATATACTTAGAGCTTGTAAGAGTGGCACCTGAACCTTCTTGAGTTTCAAGCTTTAAAAAGTAGGCATAATCAGAATCATGAGCACCAATGATATACTTAGAGGGTTGAAGATTTGATTTCTGCAAATAAGAAAAAGAGAGCATCATAAAACAAGAAAGAGAGCTTCACAAACAGTCAAATGTTAAACCCCATTTTTTACCTTTTTAATTGAATACACCCAATGATAGATCAAAACAGAAATAACGATACATTTTTTTTGTTTTTTGGGCTTCATTGTGTGTGAAGTAAGGTTATATGAATTTTAGGGTTTAAGAGAAATTTAGGTTACATGTTTGATTATGTGTGTGTTTGATCGAGTGGGTAGGTATTTAATGGTGTGGTATTAAATAAGGTGGAATAGGGTGGGATTAAATGATGGACTACTATGAACCCCTGCATAAATTTAAGGGACTACCATGACTACCAAGTCAAACAAGTCACAAACCTAAAACAAGTGAAACTACAAACTGCAGTAACCCACTAAGGACTTGCAAAAACTGCATCAGTTTAAGCCTTTAAGGGACTTGTAAGACAACAAATGCATAAAGGTAAGCCAGAAAACAAGTCACAAAACACCTAAAACAAGTCAAACAAGTGATAAACACATAAGACAAACCATAAGTTAGTCCTAAATATTACCATTTTCCACCTAAGTGGGACTTAGAAAATTGCCACATAAATGGACTTTTTAGTTTCCCTGTACAAAGGACTTAGAAAATTGCCACAGGTGTGGATTTTGATGTTTGCCACTTGTGTGGACTTGCATTACAGACATTGTACTTAAACAGATAATTATCTAGAAGTTAAAACATGCATATAAGAAGCCCATTCACTTTGATTAGTCTGACTTGATTACGTTGGTATAGCATCAGGCATTTGTCTTCCAATAGCTTGATTATGTATTGCTTCTGTGACTGGCTGTGAAGAAGGTCCAACACTTGCCCCACCTTGCCCATGACCAACAGATGGTTGACCAAAACCAACATTAACTTGACTAACACAATTTTGCACTTGACTAGCTTGAGCAGTTCCACTACCACTAGCTTCAGCAGTGTTGCTATCTACATTACAAAATAAGAAGTTGAAAAGTATCCATGATATTTAAACCAAACAAATAGTTAAAAATTGCAGCTCAAATCACTACCTGTTCTTGGAGCTTGACCTTCTCTTTTGAATGTAGACTTATTATGTGCAATTTTTCCACAGGTTTGACATGTAATGGATCGGCCTCTCTTGGTTAGTTTACCATTTTGGCAAGTGGTTCTTGTTCATATCTGGACCTCTGTCTCTTCTTCTTTGGTCTGCCTATCTCGACATGATGCTTTGGTGGCAAAAGTATTGTTGGACCTATTGTCTTCTCCTAGTAGTTGCTTTTTCTAATTGGTTCTATTAAGTGAGAGTATACTTTCTTTCATGTACTCAACTAATAACAAGGATTTGACTAAGATTCTGAAGGTCCTACCTCTTTTCCATTGAAAGCCATATTCCAACAAGCTGCAACAGCATGATTACAAGGTATCCCTGTTAATTCCCATTTCCTGCATGAATAACTCAAATAGTGTACATCGACAACACACTAATCACCCATGACCCTGATACTTGATACTTAACTCCTCTATTCCATTGCACCTTTAACAAATGAGCCTCTTTCTTGATGGCTTCCAAGATTTTAGTTGCAATAGGGGTAAGAGGACCATCACATTTGGCTATTGCACCTTGTACAATAAATATTCTTATCATGCAATATTCCTTAATGTACTTTAGAAGAGTAATGACTGGCTTGTCCCTAGCTCCAACTATTTTACAATTGAAAACTTCACAAATATGCTGAGCAATAAGTCTATAATCGCTCTACCTACAAATCATAAATATGTAAGCACTACATGCTACACATTCATAACAATTGTAGCCTTTTCAATGTAATAGTAAATGCCTTTAACTGTTACGACATGAATACAATAAATAAATAAATGTATTACCAGAAAAATGAGATCTTTCCCAATGTTCAGCTTGTAGCTTGTTCAACCATTCATGTGCTTTAGGATTCAAGCTCTTCAAATGTTGCATACACCTGTGAAAGTCATTAACAGTTGTAACAGATGCACATCAACACAGAGCATCCTTGTAGACCTTTCCACTCCAAGCCTGCTTCATATTTTCATGTATGTGCCTTAAGCAAAATTTGTGTTCTGCCATTGGGAACACAGATTTAATGGCTGGAATGAGGCCTGCATAAACCAATTCAGTAATCAAATAATAATTCATATGATGTTGTATTTAATAGTTCAACAAGTGAAGCATATTACTAACCTTTTGTCTACCACGATTAATGTAAAATTTGAATTGGGCTGTAGATCTATGTCATCACCCAAACACATTAAGAACCATGCATAAACTCATAACAACACCATAATAAGTAATACACCAATCTAAAACACTAAACATAACACAAAACCCTAATAAACCCCAAACTAAAACTTAAGTAGGATTATGTGCTTATCTGAACCTATATGCTTAGTTAAACTAGTAAGAATGTGTTCAAGGCTTAAGTAAGAGTATCTTTAGGAATATTAGGATATATTAGAACTATTAGGCTATAAAATAGAACCCTTAGAACTTAGATACAAAGCCCCTAAGCCCTAAACCATAACTAGGTCATAGATAACTAGAATTAGGTCTAAACCCTCCCAAAACTTCCCCATAGGTCACTACCACTTAGTATAAGCCTTTAGGAACTTAGGAATAGTTATTAGATACCTTTAGGACACTAACTTAGGCACAAAACCATAGGATAAACCCTAGTCTCTCACTAAACCCACTTAGGTCAATTAGGTTACAAAACTAGGTCAAACCTTCCCAAAACTTTCCCATAGGTTACCCACACTTAGAAGAAACCCTTTAGGTCTTAGGATTAGGCACTAGATACACTTAGGAACTTAATTTAGGCACTAAACCTTAGGTAAAACCTTAAACACATAGTAAGTAGAAACTAGGTCTAAGCTTAACTAAAACTTAATAAAACCTAAACATAAGCACCTTAAACACCTCAACCTAGCACCCTAACACCTTAGTCATACCCAAGCACACACCCTAACACCTCTAAGCACACACACAAGTAGGTGCATCACCTACTTGGCTAATCCACCACTAATCCACCCTAAACCTTCCCTAATCCACCGTTAAACCACCCCTAATCACCCCTAATCACCCTAAACCACCCTTAAACACCCTAAGCAACTTACAAGCACCTCCAAGCACCCAAGCAAGGAGGTGCATCACCTCCTTGTAAGCTGCTACCTTCGAACCGACTCCCACGACCTTTCTCCACCACAACCTGCCTAGGCAGCCCCCTAGCTACCTCCCTAGCTCCTCCTTATCACCATTAGACTTGCCACAACCCCTAGCTCTGCTTGCTCAGCCCTCCCGATGCACGACACCTATGAAGCATTTTCCACCTAAACTGCCACATCGTGACTATAAATACCCCCTCTATCCTCTCATTTATTATCCACACCTCTCCCCCTCATCTCTACCTCATATTTCTGTAGTACTAAGTCCTTAGAAGCAGTAGGTAACATGTAGCTAGGCCTTGGTCAAGTTGTGTTGTGGTTTGAAGTCGTACGAGCCCTAGAAAAACCCTAACCCTAGTTTTCTCCCATGTAAACCCCCCCCCCCTAGCTAAGTAAGTCTTAATTTTAGTTAATTTAGCTTTAGTATAGTCTTAGGATAGATTTAGGATGCCTTAAATAGTTTAGATACCCTTGCATGAGCCTAGAACCATTCTACTTGCTAGTTTACGTATTAAAACCCTAGATCGAGTCATATACTTGCATGCATGCTATAAGTAGTTAATTTAGGTCATACACTAGTTAAACATATCTTAAATAAGTTAAAATAAGTAAAACATAGGCTAGAAAACTTAAATACTAGATAAAATATAAGTTACATGCATATTAGGACTAGTTTTGCAATAGTTTACATGCATAGGGGTATATATCGTAAATTCCTGAAATTATAAAGTCTAGGGACTGTTTTTGACTTTTCCTAGAAGTTATAAGTAGTAAGGACTAGTTTTGCATAATATTAAAACCCTAGGATAGATAATAACATAAGTATAAACTAAAAAGGACTAAAAATGTAAATAGTATAAAGTTAAAGGTCTAAAATGATAAATATAGAAAACTTAGGAGTCTTAGGTTAATTACATAAAATATAGAAGTCTAGGGACTAGTTGTGTCAAGTATAGATAGTTATTAGTATAAGTAATATAGTAATATAAAACTTAGGGTAGAAAACGTAAATATATAAACTACAAGGGTAAAAAGTGGAAATACCATATAAGTATAAAACCTAAATAAAGTTAGAAGCATAACACAATACTAGGGAGCTTCATGCGAGGAGTACTATGTGGATATTTCGTTTTTGACGAGTTTGTTGGGTTTACGAATTAAAGTGCCCTAACTCCTCGAACGATTATTGCATATCCTTCTGAGATATGATGGCCCGAACGGTGATATGATTATAACTAAACCCAACTAACAACATAACTCAATAATAGAGAGCTTTGTGTGAGGAGTATTAACTTCTAAATTATGATGGCCCGAGCGGTATTATGTTGATAACATAATACAATAGTAGGGAGCTTCATGTGAGGAGTCATATACTTCTGAATTACAATGGCCTGAACGGTGTTATGTTATATCTAAAACATTAACAAACATAAAAACAATAACTTAAGAAACATAAACATGATAACTAAAAGCTTGACATACATACAAAACCAACAACAACCCAAGTCATTATTTGCATTACTTAGATTACTCTACACCCAGGTGAGTCTTTATAGCCTTAAATCTTTTTAAACTTTCACTCTAAATTCTTTTATAAACCCTGTAAGGGGGATACATGCTAAATACTTTACTTAAAACCGAATACAAGTCTTTTTCTTTGGTTGTTTGCCCGAGTAAACTAACTGCCACCACTACATAACCAAAATTCATAAATCTAATCGTTTGGGACGTTTTATCCAAACGAACGCGAATATAGTTGATAGATCTATTAGAGTTTGACAACTCCCGTTGGTATTAACACCCCACTAGGTGGAACCAATAAGTACTATATTTGAATCTACTCAAGGTATAACTTTGGCAAGTTATCCTTCTATCCCCTCATGTTGGGTCTGCAGCCCACATGACCCGGATCGTTAAGGTGTGATTCATGAGCTTAGTGCAACCTACTAAACTCCTGATAATTGTGCATGCATCACAATTATCACAAAAACTTGCATTTTTCCAGATGAGTGTAACAACTGAACCAAGGGAACTTTTATTCACTAACCCCTAAACATATGATTCTCACTCAACACCTAGTGTTGACTTTTTAAGCATGTATTCTAGGTATATTACTTCTATGGACCTATGGCGGAAGGAGGTACTGAACTCGGAGGACTTTTCCTGGTTATCATTCAAACACAACCAACCTAACACTTAGATTTTTGGGACCTCAACAAAATAAAAGTATATCTTTTATAATTAAAACTCTGATAATTATGAATGATAACTAAATTTTCAAAACGTCTCTTTTCGAGTCGTTTTCTATTACTGTATCTGTGATTCTATGAAGTAATACCCCAAAAACTTTATCCGCTGTGATCAGTGAAAAATGGGGGTGTTACATTAGTCCTCCCAACCCCTACACTCATCATTGCCTCGTGTATCCGTAATCCAACATACTCCACAACTGACCCTTTTTGTAACCCGATATTGGTCACTCAATTTCTACTCTAAATCGTGCCGACTACGTTAAGATCCACATAAAGAGGATCAGGTGAGCAAGTGTTAAAGCGGTACCCAAAACCTGTCATGGTTGCAGCCACATGGCTGCCATGCCAAGATACGGATTTTGGCAAACAACGCTTACGAAAACAATAAAGCAAAACCGATGGCAAACACCTTCTTTCCTGCATTGAAGTGATAAAATTCAGCAACGTTATAAATCATGAAAACCCATATCTAATTCATATAAAAAAGGGATGTTTGGTGTAATTTGTTCAAAAAGTAGGACCGAAAAGAAACCGGCACACGTTAAACCTACCTTACGTTTGACCAACATGGCACACATAATGAAGCAGACATACCACATAATATAACCATTTGCCCCGCCATGACTGCATATGTAATAACACGCTAACAGTAGACCACAAACTAACAATTCTTCAACAAATTAACTTGGAAACTTCTAAAACCAATGAAGCTGTCGACTTCTATAAATCAATAGGAATGTGATGACCAACATAAATTTGTTCAATTGGTACCCAATTCATTAAAACATAAACATAATTAAAACCTAACCTCAAGTTACAAAAAAGATCATAAGTTTAACCATATAATAAAAAATAAGTAAATAAGTAGATAATTAGAATAGCAAACCGCATTATAAAAGACCTAAAAAAAATTTAAGAACCCTAAAATTGGCTGGCCCAAAAATAGTTGTGATCATAAAAAGTAACCCTAACCTACTTAAAGCTAACGTAAACCCTAAGTCATACCTGTATCATAATGACACATATAATTGCAAACGATTATCATCAGTGCTTTACAATAATTGAGGCGATAGAATAAATTGGTAGAGCTGATTAAGGGGGGGGGGGGGAACCTGGCCAACGCACACATTTTTTTTACCAGACCAAACAGGATAAGCAATTACAAACACCCCATTAATTAAATTCAGCTGAAATGGGAAAAAGGAGTTACAATAATACTGACATAAATTTTAACAAACAAAATACCTGCCTACCATAACCTTAATCCTCAGCACCATCTTCACCAAGCCTAATAACCGATCACCTCATATTATAAATTATAAAAACACAAAAATATCAAAATCACAAAAACCTTAAACCGATTATAAAAAAATAATAATAATAATAACAAAAAGCTCATTTAAAAAAAAAAAAAAAAAAAAAAAAAACAGACAAACAAACAAAACCCTAATTTTACCTTTTATAATTGTTAATTCAACTGGCTATGTTGATCCTTCACCCAAAAGCTTCAGGAAGAATGGTTTGTTGCGTATGGGAGAGATGTGTTTGTGGAAAATCTGGAATTTTTAGGAGTTGTTATGTGTGTGTGTGTGTGTGTGGAAGAAGCTTCAAGAAACCACACAAATAAACTGTACACCTGTTAAAAAAAACCCGAGTCCTGTAGATATTCCTGTACCATAACACACATAAAACACTATAGATGCCCCGAATCCGTCTGACAGTGGGTCGGAGTTTGGTCTTTTTTTGCTCCAATTGATCTCCGGTAAACCGGAGATGGTGTGCTAATATGTGATAGGAGAAAAAGTTGTTCTTCGGACCCGGGTATAATAGGAGGGTGGGTTTCGGCCTCGGGCCACAAAGTTGATACAGTAAAGGCTACAGTAAATCCACGGCTTTTAGAATATTGTATAATTCCTACAAAAATATTTTACGAACCAAACATCCTCTAAGTTGTTGACTGATTTTGATGGTCATATTTATGTATATTTCTCTGTTACTTGTATTACTATAATCAATATTGATATAATTTATTGACTTCAAATTGAATAGAGATTGGTTGGTTTGATTTAATTACTTTTTCATTATGCAAGTACGTGTGCATAACGATTAAAATTTAGAGTTGCAACTAATTATACTTGTAAAATTGTGGCAAAGTGTTTTTTATACAATAGCAATACATGTCTTTTAATATGTTATAAACTTGTACAGTAAAACATTACATCTATCTATAATACTATAAGATTTGGCCCTCTAATTTAATGTGAAGGCGTTAAATTGCATAGAGTACAAGTACCTAATGCTCGAACTTAAATGCAGAAAATAGAGTTTCATTATGAGGAGGCTTCATGCGTAAGTACCTTGATTTAATGTTCATGCTTAAGTAGTAAGTACATATGAGGTATATTTAGTGTTTCAAATGTAAATGATTGAAACCATACGAATTTTTGCTGGTCTTTATTTTAATTTAATCATTTGCTCCTTTCATTTGCCTTCAAATAAATGTACAAACCTTTCAACCACCATCATTGAATACTATAAATAACACCATTTGGTCTTTGTTAATGATGTGTGTGTGTGTGTGTGAAACTTTAATTTGTGTGTAGTTTGATGATTTTGTATGAATCACATGTTTGTTGTTAGTTTATTATTGTTTGTGTGTAAATTCAGTGCAGCACCAACTACCCAATTTCCTTTTGATCTCTACTTTTTGTTTCTAGGCACATGATGAGAATGAAATGGATCGCATGCTAGCAATTGATGGCATTCAACTCATTGGCATCAATAACCGTAACCTTGGTATGTATCCCATCTGTTTTTATGGCTCAAGATCTGTGAATTAACAAGCTTGCTAATTAGATAAAAAGTTTTGAAATAGATATTGACATGATCATTTTTTTTAGTCAATAGTTTTTTCATATTTTTTCTTATAGTGTGATAAAGTTCTTTTTGGTGTAGCTTCTCACCTATTGAATTGAATTTAGTTGGTTAATGTAAAATTTCTCCGTCTAATGAAAGTGTACTATGCCTATTAATGTTGCGTGCAATGGTTCATGTAGAAATATTGACTTAATTAACGCAAGGGGGTATACGTGCAAAGGTAAGCAAATGGTTAACTTTCTTGCATGTGAAGTCGGTTGATAGTCCAACTTTGAAGTTTATGGAAGACAAATGGATGTGTTGTTGCCTGAGAAGGAACCGAGGGTTAGAACTGCTAACCTATTTTAAAATTTTGGGTTGGTTAGTAGTTTATTAATGTTATTCTTGCAGGTATTGATAAGTGGTTAGTGACGCTAACGGGGTATATCAAGATGTTGATAACAAAACAAAGTGGAAGATGGAGACGGAGTGGATAATATCTCCACATTTATGAAAGAACTGTCAAAAAATTAGGCATGCAAGAAAATGAAAATCATATGTAAACAAGGTTTATAATTAGTGAGTGTGACAAAGCTTTGATGAATATTAATGGTGGCTTGAATCTTGCTTTTATTTTTTTTCCTTCTACTTAAGCAGTTTAAGAGGTTGCAATGTATCTACCCAATGACATTAGAAATAATACAAAATCAAAGTTGAATTGATGAAAAGTATAACTAGACAAAATTAATATTTTGAGAATTTATTTTAATTTATGTTTTTTGATAGGGATTTGAAGGTTTCTTTACCAATGGTTACTATATGGTATTAATTGAAGTTCACAAATTATTTGTTTTAATTTTGATCTTACAAATATGTATAAAATTTGATGTTGTTATTCCTGAAAAGATGAGTTTTGGAATGTTTGTAGGGACATGAAAGTGAGAATGTGTCGTAATTAGTGGGAAGGGGTAATCTTAGGCTCTATTTTTTGTATCGAATTCATTTTAATGTGGAGTAATCAAGATACTCAAGATGGAGTCTCATTGCATATAGTACAAGATAGCTAATGCTCAAAATTCAATGCAACCTCATAATAACTATACAATTATGAAAGGAGATGAAGTGCAAGGGTTGCCCGAATTGATCACATGGCATTTAGTATAGAATTAAAGTCGGTTAGATGAAGTGCAAGGGTTGCAAGAATAATTAATGATATAACCTAATTCATGCCTATATAAACCGGCCAAAATCACATTTAGTATGTACAGATTCACACATCTTTTAGATCTTTGATTGTTGGTAGCGGTATGTAAATTCTCTTTTGCAACATTTAGGAGATGATTCACACATCATTTAGATCTTTGTAATTGACTCGGCATTTTTTTTTTCTTAATTTAGTTATCATACGCAGGTACCATGAAACTCACACAAGATAATGCATGCTCAGATAAATGGAACCAAAGACTGAGATACCAACTATTTTCTGTGTTTCATACATATTTAGGTGATTGCTATAGATAAGCATATATATAGATATATGTATTATGTTAATGCATTTTCATATACAAGTAATTTATGTGCGTTTTCTATTGATGTAGCTCACATGTGCGAATTGATTCAAGAAAATGTACACGAGCATGTATGTAAAGCAACATTGAAATTGTTAAATGATACTTTTTAGCGTGATTAGTTTATGTAATTAGTTGCTTTCGAATGCTCTTTGAGAAATATTAGAATGAATTTATTGTGTGCAATTGAATTATTATTGAAAAGAAGAAGGTTCGCGCATCGCAAAGTATTTTCTTTTTCTATATGTAGAATCATTAGTAAGAAACCAATATTTACGCCCATTAAATGAGTTTGCCATAATAGCAAAATACAACATATTAAAAATATCACATTGAGTAACGAATAGAAAAGAAAAAATACATAATTTTGACTTAAAGCCATTTGTAAATTATAATATCAAATAAAAAAATTGAGTTTTAAACATAAGAAAAAGTTCAAACTTTTATCGAAAAACAAAACCGGTGCATTTAATGTGAAGTATATACAACATCGAGATGGAAGTGCAAGGCTTGCCGAAATTGATCACATGATATTTAGTAATTAGTAGAGAATTAAAAGTTGGTTATTGATTGAGATGAAGTTGAAAAGGTTGCATGAATAATTGATGATTTAACCTAATGCAATATATATAGATATATGTATTATGTTAATGCATTTTCATATACAAGTAATTTATGTGTGTTTTCTATTGACTTAGCTCACATGTGTGAATTGATTCAAGAAAATGTGCACGAGCATATATGTAAAGCAAAATTTAAATGGTTAAATGACATTTTTTAGCATGATTAGTATATGTAAGCATGCAACTTGAATAATGAATATAAAAGGAAAAGTACATAATTTTTGCTCGAACCCATTTGTAAATTAAAAAAATTAAGTTTAAGACATAATAGTGGAGTCCAAAAGGTTTTAGGAATTATTAATAGTGTGTTAATTAATATTAATTTGGTTAGCTATTTGGAATTGAGTTTATTGATAAAATTTATTAATATTAGTTAGACTTCAATGTTAATTTTCAATAAAATTAGTTGTACAATAAAATGAGATGAAGCTAACTTTAGTTTTTAATTATAAACTTTATAAATAAATACTAATATATTATAAAAAAAATTAAATATAAAAATCACCAAACAACTAATGGCATACTTACAACAGATGTAATACAATCACAACTTACGAACCTAATAACAAAAATAATTAACGCAAATTACACTATAACAAATAAGAAAAAGCCAGCGTGCTTCGTATTACCATGCAAAAATCATATAATGCAAAATTATTGTTGGGTTAAGTAATAGGCAAAAACAATCAAAGGAAATTACATCAAGCGTATGTCAATTTAATAACGACAACCCTATTTAGAAAATATAAAGACCAAAAACCCAAAACAATATCAACCATTTTTATATTTTTAAACAACAAATTAAAAACGTTTCATACAACATACTAAACTAAAAGTACAAATCCACTCGACAATACACAAAAACAATACGCGCAATTAATAATTAGATTAAAAGCCTGTGCGTAGCACGGGTTTTGCATGCCTCGTTAAACCAAAAATTACAGTAGTATACAAGAACAAAACATTTAATTCATCCATCGTCAATTCTAGAAAGCACAAATATTAGCTGGAACATTAATTTTGTCCAAACTTAATTCGTGAATGCATTAAAAATGTGATTGTCAACTTTTTATGGATGGAAGAGAACGTGTTCAAGTAATTTAAGTAAGTAAATTGAGGAGTAAGGGTGATAAAGTAATATCACTTTACTCATTTGGTAAGTGTTTAAACTAAGACTGAGCAAAACCGCCCGCCGCCTGATAACCGGCTCGATTCCGACCACCCTGACGGCCCGTTTCCGATCCCGACTAGTAGACGGGTCAGGAGTCGGTTTGGTTTTTCGGCGATATCAGTAATCGGGCTTGTCGGTATCGGGTCGGGACGGGTTGAAAACCGGAAAACAACAAAGAGAACCGACAAATTCGACCGATCCCGACCGTCCTGATACCGATCCGACTGGTTTCGGGTCGGGAATCGGTTTGGTTTTCCGGCGATATCGGTAATCAGGCTTGTCGGTATCGGATCGGGACGGGTCGGGACCGGCCCTATGCTCACCCCTAGTTTAAAGAAAATTGTTTTTTCTTTATATGCATAAGTGAATAACTGCTCATATATGGGCGAAATTTTAAAACAACAAATAATTATACAAGAAAAGTTCAATTACACACTTTTATTTTGGTGTATAAGAAGGGACAAATGCTCACCATCCATTTATTTTGATCTAATGGTGTGAATTAACCTAAAATCAAATATGAACACCTAAGTCCATGCCTTTTTTTCCTCTTTCTTTGACTTTTTGTCTTTATTATTATTATTATTATTATTATTATTATTATTATTATTATTATTATTATTATTATTATTATTTTATTATAATCGTCACTTTTTCATTAAAAACACAGAAATTACATGTAATTGGAGGGGAATCTAGACACAATCTGAGCTCCCACTCCCTTTTAAATACAGAAACTAACTCGATAAAAATAAAAACACCACTCTTGGGGAGTCTATTATTATTATTATTATTATTATTTTTATTATTATTATTATTATTATTTGTCATTTTATTTAATTTCGCTTTTTTTGTCTTTTTTTTTTAATTTTCATTTTTTTTACATTCACATTTTTTTTACATTCACGTTTTTTTCTTGGCTTTTATACATTTTCGTCTGTTTTCTTACTTTTTAGTTCGTTTTCATACGTTTTCGTCCGTTTTCATACATTCTCGTCCATTTTCATCTGTTTTCTTTCGTTTTCATCCAATTTTCATACGTTTTCATCCATTTTCTTACGTTTTCATTTGTTTTCATACGTTTTCGTCCATTATTCATCCATTTTCGTCTGTTTTCAGACGTGTTTTTTATGCTTTCATACTTTTTTGTCCGTTTTCTTATGTTTTCGTCAATTTTCATACGTTTTGGCAATATCATAAGTGTGTCGGCTTTCATCTATTGGTGGTGATGGAGGAACTTGTGGTAAGAGAGGTGCTATCACCGGTGATATGATAAGTGCTATCACTGGTGATATCACACATGATATCACAGGTGTTTGAGCTTCTTCAGTTTATTTTATGGATATGTTGTGCTTTCTTCAACCACAATTGCAATTTTTGACTAGGCTGTTTTCTGCAACCGAACATCCGAACGAGGAAGAAATGAAGTATTTTGTGGAAGAATGAAGAAATACAAGGATTATAGAAGTAACTAGATAAGTTCATGACATATAATATAGTTTGACTAAGAAGTATTTTAAATTATCATCAACTTAAAAAATTACAACTAATACAACTTTAATATGAAGCAATCAAATAAACAAAACACATCAAACGAGTTTTGAATATCATTTTTTTTGCTATTTTCAACAACTTATAACCTACCACGTGAAAATCAAAAGATATCTCCGTTGATATTCAATTTGATAACTTGCAAGTTTGTACTATCACAAGTGTGTCGGCTTCCTTCTATTTGTTGAATTAGTGTTGGTGATTGAGGAACCTGTGATATGACATGTGCTATCACTGGTGATATCACAGTTGATATCACATGTGATATCACAATAGATATTACCGGTGATATCACTTGTGATATCACACATGATATCACAGGTGTTTAAACTTCTTCAGTTTATTTTATGGATATGTTGTGCTTTCTTCAACCGCAACTACAATTTTTTACTGGGCCATCTTTTGCAACTGAACATCCGAACGAGGAAAATATGAAGCATTTTGTGGAAGAACGAAGAAATACAAGGATATAGAAGTAACTAGAAAAAATGCATGTTCACTGTTGTACACAATGATGCAGACTTATATGCTTTTGAGTTATTTGAATATATATATATATATATATATATATATATATATATATATATATATATATATATATATATATATATATATATATATATATATATATATATATTATTGATATAAATAATGCATAAAAACGTTATTAATATTTCTCGATATCCTTACGTTTTGACGATCACAAAATGTAAAATCATTAAACGTTAAATCATTACATAAACAAGTATTTAGTTTCAAATATCATTATATCCAACTAAATAACTTAAGGTATGAATAAACAAATGTCTAATACATTTTATAATCAAAGGGATTTTTATTTAGACACTACAAATTTTATTAAATGTTATAAACATTTTATATATTTTAGAAAAACACTTTTGGTAATTAAAGAAAAATGTTTAATTCATAATAAATATATGAATTCAAATTTTTAACTAAAATCAGTTACATTTTCACCAGATAAACTTTCCCCAGTAAAAGATAAGAAAACTGGCCGTTACAGGAGGGCACCCCCTTTAATTATAAGGACGGCCCCCTTAATAATTAAGGGGGCCGGCCACCATTTAAAGGGGCTGGCACGCTCCTGTGGCCAGGTTCTCTTGCCTATAAATACTGGTTCACTTCTGTAATTTTTCCTCACCTTTTGCACGAAAGTTTTCATTCTCAATCCTTTCCAAACACACTTCTAAATCCTTTGATCATAAGATTACAAGTCTTTGTTTCAAGTGATTCAATCCCTCACCACTCAAAGTGCAAGAGAAGAATACTCCTTCAACATCTAGTTAAGAAGTATTGTAGATTTGTGAATATAGTCTTGTAGTTGTGAAAATTATTTGTAAAGGTGTAGAGTATTTATAATAGGTAGATTTAGGTGTGTTAGTATTGAATAGAAGTAGTGAAGAAGAAGTTGAGTTGTGAAGTCGTGTAGTAATTGTGGTGTGTACAAGTTGTGAAGTCGTGAGAAGTCGTGAAGAGTAGTGAGATTGGTTCTAGCTACTATTAGAACTCAACATTTAGCTTAGTGTCGTTAATTGGTGTAAGCAAAAGTTGTGTAAGGTTTCTCCGCCATAAAGGAGCTTGTTGACATAGTATAGAAAACTCTCGAGTTAGGTGCTCGGGGAGTGGAGTAGGGCGAAGAGGAGCTTCGTAGCCGAACCACTATAAATCCTTTGTCTTGCGGTGCGATCTTTCCATCTCTATCTCTTTATTTACTTGTCTATATTGTTATTGCTTACTTTCATAGATATTAGTATTCATAAATGTGTATGTATTGATTTCACATATAACTAAAATCGAAGTTTTGATAACAAAGTTTTTATAAATTTAAAAATGACGTAAAACTATTCAACCACCCTTTCTAGTTTTTCACAATTGACATCAGAGCTACGTTAAACAAGATTTTTAAAATAAATTGTATTTTAAAACTTGAAATCGATCTATGGAATCAGAAAAATATTTAGAAGGGAACATGACATTTAAACCACCATTTTTCGAAAACATAAGTTTTCTTGAATGGAAAAATCGATTTGAAAGTTATGTGAAGTAAATAGATTATGATCTTTGGCATGTCATTTCAATTGGTGATTTTCAACCAATAAGAACTATTTTTGAAAAACAAGATAATTGTTTCAAAATACTGCTAGATAAAAATAATATAGCTAAAATAATTATATACAAAGCTTTACCAGGAATTGAATACAAAAGAATACATTTTTTTGTCAAACGGCAAATGATATGTGGAAAAGCCTTTTAAAGTTTCATCAAGAGAAGTGTCAAGCCAAAGAAAATGTTGTATAAAAAATAGTAGAAAATGAAAGTATAGTTGATAAGTATTTAGTTGAAATGAGTACAAGTGCTACTAGTTCAAATTTTTTGTGTGAAGGTAATGATGGCAAAAATTCCATGAGTCACGTCAAGAGTAAAAAAGAATGTTGTATAAAGATAACGATCGAAAAGGAACTTAGTGACGATGACGATTCTAGTTCCGAAAGTGAAGACGAAAAATATGCAAAGGTTGTTAAAGAATTCAAAAATATTATTAAAAAGCAACAAAGAGCACAAGATAAAAGAAAAACATTCCGAAGAAGAAAATTTAGTGACAAAGACGAAACGATGAAGCACAAATGTTTCGTAGCTCAAGCATCTAATAAAGTATGTGTAGGAGTAGATTTGGAGCCCGATGAATGGATAAAGGATAGTGGATGCTCGAGACACATGACGGGGAATCACAAGCTATTTTCTACATACAAGGCGTATAATGGAGGTAACGTTGTTTTTGGTAGCGATCGTCATGAAAAAATCATAGGCAAAGGTACGATCTCTCAAGACTCTCTTACTATTGAAAATGTTGAACATGTAGATAATCTAACATATAACTTGCTTAGTATAGGTCAAATATGTGATAATAAGTGTAGGGTTACCTTTACCGATAAAGATAGTGAAATAATTAAGGATGAGAAAGTCATAGGTAGAGGAATTAGGAAAGGAGGTATATACGTTATGAAACTAGGAGACAAACCGGAAGATAGGATTTTCTTAGCAACTATAGATGAAAATTCCACCTTGTGGCATAGGAGATTAGGTCATGCTAACATGCAACAATTACAATCTTTAGTCTCTAAGGAACTAGTTAGAAACTTACCTAGTCTAAGATATGATCAACACTTTTGTGACGCTTGTAAAATTGGAAAACAAACACATGCTAGTCACAAAGCTAAAAATATGGTATCCACTACTAGGTGCTTAGAATTACTTCACATGCATCTTTTTGGTCCATCCTTAGTGCGGAGCTATGGTGGCAACCGTTACACCCTAGTTATAGTAGACGATTATTCACAATACACGTGGACTAGGTTCTTAAGTGATAAAACCGAAGCCTTTGAGAAATTTAGTAAAATGATTCAAAATAACTTAGGATGTTCAATAGTATCAATTAGGACGGATCATGGTAGGGAATTTGACAATGAAATACAATTCGGAAAATATTGTGATTTAAATGGAATATCTCACAACTTTTCCGCTCCTCGTACTCTTCAATCAAATGGAGTAGTAGAAAGGAAAAATAGGTATTTACAAGAACTGAGTAGAACAATGCTAAATGAACAATCTATCCCACAAAAGTTTTGGTGTTACGCCGTAGATACATCAACGTATATACTTAATAGGGTTTCTATTAGACGAAAATTAGGAAAAACTCCTTATGAGTTATTAAGAGGTATAAAACCAAATATAGGCTACTTTAGAATATTCGAAAGTAAATGCTTTATCCTTAATACAAAAGATTACCTTACTAAGTTCGACCCTAAGTCATACGAAGGAATTTTTCTAGGATATTCACAAAAGAGTAAAGCATATATAATTTTAAATAAACATACTATGAAAGTAGAAGAATCCTTAAATCTAACATTTGATGAAACTCATCCACCACCTAAAACATTACCCTTTAGAAGATGATGATGATGTGATTGAAGAAGAAGCTATTGAGGTTAGTAAAAATAAGCCCTTAGGAAATGATAATGAAGTAGAAACATTAGAAGAAAATGAGATTGTAAATATTAAGGAATCAAAATCACATCCATTAGGTAACATCATAGGTGGTTTGAATCAAAGAACCCTTAGATCACAAGCTCAAGACGAAAGTAACTTCTTTTGCTTTGTGTCAACAATAGAACCTAGGAATGTAAATGAAGCCTTAAAGGATGAAAGTTAGATTACGGCTATGCAAGAAGAATTAAATCAATTTAAAACAAATGATGTTTGGGAACTAGTCCCAAATCCTAGGAATTTGACCATAATAGGAACCAAATGGGTATTTAAGAAAAAAGCTAGATTATTTGCCCAAGGTTATAATCAACAAGAAGGAATTGATTATGACGAAACCTATGCTCCGGTAGCTAGACTATAATCTATTAGAATACTCCTAGCTTACGCCTGCGTCCTAGACTTTAAGTTATACCAAATGGATGTAAAGAGTGAATTCCTTAACGGTTTAATCAATGAGGAGGTTTATGTGTCACAACGTCCAGGATTCATTGACTTCGCAAAACCAAATTATGTTTACAAACTCAAGAAGGCTTTATATGGACTCAAACAAGCCCCCAAGGCTTGGTATGATCGATTAAAATCATTTCTTATTAAACATGATTATTCCATGTGAATGGTAGACAACACTCTCTTCACTAAAAAGGAAAACCCGAATCTCAACATTGTTCAAATATATGTCGATGATATTATATTTGGATCGACTTATCAAGAAATGTGTGATGAATTTGCCAAAATCATGCATGTTGAGTTTGAGATTAGTATGCTAGGTGAACTAAACTTCTTCCTAGGATTACAAATAAAACAATTAAAAGATGTAATATTTGTCAACCAATCTAAATAAATTAACGAAATGCTTAAGAAATTTGGCCTAGAAGACTCAAAACCCTTAAAAACACCTATGTCTACGGAAGTGAAACTCACAAGAGATGAAGAAAGTGAGTCCGTAGATAATACTAAGTATAGAGGAATGATAGGTAGTTTACTATACTTAACGGCAAGGAGACCCGATATCATGTTTAGTGTTTGCCTTTGTGCTCGCTTTCAAGAGGATCCCAAAACCTCTCACCTAGAAGCGGTTAAGCGTATCTTCCGATACATTAAAGGCACTATACACTTAGGATTATGGTATCCAAAGGGATCCGGTATAGAAACCATTGTCTATGCGAATTCGGATCATGCGGGAGACTACGTGGACCGAAAGAGCACTAGCGGAATTTGCATGTTCATGGGATGTTGCCTAACATCTTGGTTTTCCAAGAAGTAAACCGCTCTTGCTTTTTCGACCACCGAAGCTGAATATGTAAGCGCTGCAAAGGCATGTCAACAAACACTATGGATGAAACAAGCTCTCGTAGACTATGGTGTTAGGTTAGAAAATATTCCTATAATGTGTGAGAATAAAGGTGCTATAGATTTAAGTAAGAATCTCATTCAACACTCTAGGACTAAACATATAGAAATACGTCACCACTTCCTTAGGTATAATGCACAAAAAGGTAATATATCTATAGAAAAGGTTGTATCGGAAGATAATACTGCGGAAATATTAACTAAACCCCTTAAGCGTGAACTATTTAACCACTTGCGTTTAGGATTAGGAATGATAGAGCAAATTGACTAAATTCTATTGCATTTTCGTTAATCACTTATTGCTTAAAATTTATTTCTTTTCTATTCTTCGTTTCTAAGTCTAGGAATTTATTTCGCACAAAATTGAAGATTGGGAAAACTACATGGCATAAACATTTTTATAAAACCCAATCTATTTTATTTAAACAATTCTCTCTTCTTGGAAACACATTTTTTTTTTTTTTTTTTTTTTTTTTTTTTTTTGCATTGTTGAATAATGCTAAAAACGTTCTTTAAATCATGCATGAAATTTCACATGAATTGTCAAAATATATAATCTAATATATATCTTTGACACTCATGGGTTAAGCAAATCGAATCAAGGAGAATTTGGATTCCTTCTTAGGATATCTTCATCTTTGCATTAGGAGTCGAAGTAATCACATCTCCACATTTGTTGCATAGGCACACACTAGAACAAAGTCAAGAATTACATTGTCACATTTGTTCCATCACTAGTTTCTCACTAACTAGTTGCCTTTGCCCTTACATTAAGATAGTTGTCTTTGGAAGAATGACTTGCTTATTTGTTCTATTACTTTATTGTTTTTGCATGCATGCTTAGTTGAAATTATGCTTATTTGCCTACATATATACTTTTCATACATATTTCATTAAGATAATACATGCATAGTTGCCTAAAGAGATGGACTTGCCCAAAACCAAACCTCAAAACAAACATCTTTCTAGAAAAATTTCTGCCAAAAACCATTTTCTTGTAATTTAGGAACCAGGCCCTGGGCGGCCCCCTTAATTATAAAGGGCGGCCCCCTTAAAATTAAAGAGGTCGACCAATGTTTAAGGGAGCTGGCCACCTGAAGGTCGAGGTTCACTGTTTGCTTTCTGCTTTTTAGCCCAGTTTACCCTATTTTGATTCTCTACTTCCCTAAATTCACAAACATATTTTGTCTAGCAAATCCACCACATATTATCCTTCCATAAACACATAATCATCACACTATAAATACCCATCTTCATCACAAATTCTTACTCAACCCATCATGACTTCTCCCAACAAACCAAAATCAAAAGCCTCAAGGCTAGCAAGGATGACCGAAAAGCCCGTTTGGCGAAAGAAAACAAGCCCTCGAAACAAATTCATCACAACCAATGAAGTTGGTAATCAACCAACGCCTCCAAACACTTACATTCCCAACTACACTCCAAACCCACAAGGACATTCCTTTGAACCACTTTACAAACCATACAACATTGGCCAAATATCCAACTTCATCCCAAGCCACACATCTCAACCTCCATCCAACTACAATGATCCATATCATTTTGGTCAATCATCAAACTACACCTCCAATAACTTCACTTCCAACTACACAACCCCAATTCATCCACATCAACCAAATGATTCACTCCACATGACCACGGAAAAGCAAAAATTCCGTGAAGAAATCAACCAAATCCATGATCTTCGTGATCTTAATGCTGTGCATCTTGCACAACGTAATTTGCGCAAGCCTCCTTCCTCTCCATACTTAAATTGCTTGCTTTACAACCTAAACTTGGATCAAGTCATCAACCACACCCACTATTGTCCTGGTTGCTACTTTCTACAACTAAATTCAATCACCATGCTTCCATCTCCAAATAAAATCATCACAAACCTTTTGTACCCCAAGCAAGTCCAAGAGACCTCAAGTTGGCAACTTACAATTATCTATTGTAGTATGCTAGAAAAGCATATATGTATGCTTTTTTACCAAAGATTATGTTTTCAACATAATCTATTCTCAATAATTAATGAATGCTTCTTGTGCCTTATTATTTTCATGCATTCTTACTAGTTCTTTTATATATATGGTCCATGGATCACATATATATTGCTTGTACTACAAATATTTTTGCATGCATTCCATATCTCGATTTCTCTTATGACCTTAAAACGAGGGGGAGTATACATCAAGGGGGAGCTCTAGTATCGCCGGGATAACCTTTTTGATGCTAACAAAAAGGGGGAGAAATGATATAAACTCACTAAATACTTGTATATATCTTAATTTTTGATTTAAAGAGTTTAGATTATGTAATCATCAAAAAAGGGGAGATTGTTGATATAAATAATGCATAAAAACGTTATTAATATTTCTCGATATCCCTACATTTTGACGATCACAAAATGTAAAATCATTACGTAAACAAGTATTTAGTTACAAATATCATTCCATCCAACTAAATCACTTAAGATATGAATAAACAAATGTCTAATACATTTTATGATCAAAGGGATTTTTATTTAGACACTAAAAATTTTATAAAATGTTATAAACATTTATATATTTTAGAAAAACACTTTTGGTAATTAAAGGAAAATGTTTAATTCCTAATAAATATTATGAATTCAAATTTTTAACTAAAATCAGTTACATTTTCACTAGATAAACCTTCCCTAGTAAAAGACAAGAAAACTGACCGTTACAGGAGGGCGGCCCCCTTAATAATTAAGGGGGCCGACCACCATTTAAGGGGGCCGGCACGCTCCTGTGGCCAGGTTCTCTTGCCTATAAATACTGATTCACTTCTGCATTTTTTTTCTCACATTTTGCACGAAAGTTTTCAGTCCCAATCCTTTCTAAATACACTTTTAAATCCTTTGATCATAAGATTATAAGTCTTTGTTTCAAGTGATTCAATCCTTCACCACTCAAAGTGCAAGAGAAGAATACTCTTTCAACATACAGTTAAGAAGTATTGTAGAGTTTTTAATATAGTCTTATAGTTGTGTAAATTATTTGTAAAGGTGTAGAGTGTTTACAATAGGTAGATTTAGGTGTGTTAGTAGTGAATAGAAGTTGAGTTGTGAAGTCGTGAGAAGTCGTGTAGTAGTTGTGGTGTGTACAAGTTGTGAAGAAGTCGTGAAAAGTCTTGAAGAGTAGTGAGATTGGTTCTATGTACTATTAGAACTCGACATTTAGCTTAGTGTCGTTAATTGGTGTAAGCAAAAGTTGTGTAAGGTTTCTCCGCCATAAAGGAGCTTATTGAGATAGTGAAGAAAACTCTCAAGTTAGGTGCTTGGGGAGTGGAGTAGGGCGAATAGGAGCTTCGTAGCCGAACCACTATAAATCCTTTGTCTTGCGGTGCGATCTTTCCATCTCTATCTCTTTATTTACTTGTCTATATTGTTATTGCTTACTTTCATAGATATTAGTATTCATAAGTGTATATGTATTGATTTCACATATAACTAAAATCGAAGTTTTGAAAACAAAATTTTTATAAATTTAAAAATGATGTAAAACTATTTAACCCCCCCCCCCACACACACACACACATATATATATATATATATATATATACACATAAATGATGTCTATTTTTGGTCATTTTATTATTTTATCACATGTGATATTATTCATATGTAGAATACCAGAATTAGTGTTATATTTTATTGCTTTATCACCTGTGATAATACTTATATGTAGAATAAATGAATTAGTGTCATATTACATTGCTTTAACATATGAGATATTACTCTTAAGTAACTAAGAATAACAATTTAAATACTCTTCATTTTCCTTACAGTGTTATATCACAGGGATAAATAACTGTCACTTACAAATATCAAAATAAATAAAAAAAATGAAACAAACTATGAAAATAGAAACTTGACTTATTCTCAAAATCAAGCAAGTGTTACATTAAATTAGCATTGTTTTTTAGCAAAATAAGAATTCACCTAAAGAGGCTTTAACGCTTTTATTCCTACTAATAGTATAATATCACAAGTGATAGATAACTTTAATTACTTGAAAAAAAAATATGTGCTTATCCATTGCGATTAATGACACAAAAACCATCTTGTAACTGAAAATTATAAAAGTATTAGAAAATACATTGGTGATAATATATAAAAAATATACAGAGCAATGAAATATCTCAGGTGAATTAAAAGTTAAAAAGCATACTTGTTATATATCACAGAATATCACTTGTGATATTCTGAATATTACAAAATATCACTTGTGATATTCAAAATATCACTTGTGATGTGCAGAAGCGTATCAGAACGTCTGAAAATGGCCAAAAACGGACAAAAATGTATGAAAACATAAGAAAACAGACAAATACGTATGGAAGCGTAAAAACACGTATGAAAACGAGTGAAAACGTATGAAAAGTGGACGAAAATGAAAGAAAATGGACAAGAACGTATGAAAATGAATGAAAACGTAAGAAAAAAGACAAAAACATAAGAAAATGGACAAAAAAAGTAAGAAAATAGACAAAAACATAAGTAAGCGTAAAAACACGTCTGAAAACGGACGAAAGCGTATGAAAACGAAAGAAAGCGGACGAAAACGTATGAAAACGAACAAAAATGTAAGAAAACGAACAAAAACGTATGAAAACGGACGAAAACGAACAAAACGCAAGAAAACAGACGAAAACGTAAGCAAACAGACGAAAATGTATGAAAGCGAAGAAAATAAAACGTGATTGTAAAAAAAAACTTGAATTAAAAAAAAAAGACAAAAAAATAAATTAAAAAAAAAAGCAAAAAAGGAAAAGAAATAAATATGAAAGAAAAAAAAGATAAAGAAAGAATGGGAAAAAAAAAACATGGACTTAGGTTACATATTAAATCTTAGGTTAATTACCATGATTAGATCAAACTAAATGGATGACGGGGATTTGTCTCTTAGTATGCACCAAAATAAGGGTTTTCAAACTAATTATAGTTGTAAAATTCCAGTTAGCTATTTTGTGTATAAGTTGAATTAATATTTTTTATTGGGCTATTCGATGTAGGTGGTAGATCTTGTGGAAAACTAGAAGGGGGGTTAAATAGTTTACCACTTTTTGGATTCTTTTTAACTTGAATATGTTTAAAAACTTTTATGTTTGCTTAAAGATATAAACACAACGTTATGTGTTTGATTCTTTGAAAAGCTTTTCATGTGAATAACAATTCTAACTTTACTAGTTTCATACTTTGAAAAGCTTTGCTTGTGATGATCCTAACTTTGCTTGTTTAGTTCTTTGAAAAGCTTTACTTTTGTTTGAAGATGTAAACACATCTTTACTTGTTTAGTTCTTTGAAAAGCTTTATATGTAACTAGCTATTCTAACTAAAGAACAACATGTAACAAGCAAAGATAAAGAAAGAAACGATCAAACCACAACATGATTGTTTATCGTGGTTCGGTTACAAGGACTCTTTTTCCTTGCCCTACATCCACGCCCCGAGTTTCCAACTCGAGAGTTATAAGCACTAATCAACAAGCTTCTTTGTTAGCTCACTTGTAAGCAAGAGTTGAGTGAGACTCACTCAAGAGTTTCTCGTGTTTATCTGTAGATGGTTAAAGAACCAAAACACCTTATATCTCCTACTAGTACTAATGACGAAATTCCTTGTTACATAGAGTCTAATCTTAGTTATTACTAATAGCAAGTAAACACTTTTAGTGTATTACTAATAACACATATTCCAACACATAATGCTAGAAACAAAAAAAAAAACAATCAAAGTCGAGTTGAAGTAATGCGTACCTTTTAAATTGCATAGAGATGCTATCAAGAGGATAAACACTACGCGTAAAATCTTGGTTTGATGACACGCTTTGAAACTCAATAACTCATGTATCCAAGAAGGTTAGATAATCATATAAAGGCATAGAGAATGATAGTCTAAATCCTTTTATCATGAGTTTCTATTAGAGATTAAATTATCTCTAAATCTCTCTTTTAGGTTTGACAAATTTTACATGCTTTGTTTTATTAGTTGATGGTGCTTATGAGTTAAATCCTAATCCGGTTTTATCTTTAAACAACTTTTGACTCCTCAACAATCTTTCAAGAGATTTTGAGCTTTCATCAAATTTGACTAATAATTTTTCCTTTCTCATTTTGCATTTTAATCTCATGTTTGTAATCTAGACATAATTTACATTCTAGATTAATTTCAACATTACTCTAAATTCTAGACATTTTATCTTCTAATAAGATTTCCTTTTCAAAGATATTCTTAAAAGATTTTGAAGACTCATTCTTGAAGATAGTTTTTAGGTCCATGTTGCATAAACGTTTAGACTCATTTTCTAGTTTAGAAAACTCTTGGATAAATTAATCAAAGCAAAAGTGTTTGGTTTTAAAGTGTACCGTGCTTGATGTTTTATCTAGTTTAGAATTGCAAACCGAATGATTGACTTCATCTTCATCCGTGTTATTCCATGAATCGCAAGCAAGTCTACTACGAGCTTGACACGAGTAATCACCTTTACTTACACCTTGCTTGTTGTTTCAATAAATAGACAATCAACTACCGGATCATTGTCTTCGTCAACATCCATTTCATTCCAAGATACGCAAGCAGGTTCATCAAAACACACGTGCTCATCTTCACTTGTACCTTCATTTAAAATATTTAAACTAGTAGCACATGTATTAACTTCTACTAAGTGTCTATCAATTAGCATTTCTAAAACATCTAATTCATATGTAAGATCAAATTGATCATCTTTGACTTGACATATTCCTTGATAAAAGTTTACCATATTTTTCCAAACATCATTAGCCTTTTGACAAAAAAACATTCTTTCATATTTGGTACTAAAGCTTTGTAAGACATTGTTTTAGCTTTAGTATTTTTATCAAGTTTAAGATAGTTATCTTAGTTTTCAAAAAAAAACTTGTTTTCTTTGGTTTGAAATCACCAAAAGAAATAATATGCCAAATATCTTGATCAATTGATTTCACATAGTTTTCAAAATTACATTTCCATTCAAGTAAGTTTTCTTTTTCAAATAGCGGTGGGTTTTGAATAAGTTGCCCTTCTTTGAGATTTTCAAAATCCATGGATCGATCCAAGTTTTAAAATATATTCTATTTTAAAGATCTTGAGTAACCTGGCTCCTGATGCCAATTGTGGAAAACTAGAAGGGGGGTTGAATAGTTTACCACTTTTTGGATTCCTTTTAACTTGAATATCTTTAAAAACTTTTACGTTTGCTTAAAGATATAAACACAACGTTATGTGTTTGATTCTTTGAAAAGTTTTTCATGTGAATAACAATTCTAACTTTACTAGTTTCATACTTTGAAAAGCTTTGCTTGTGATGATCCTAACTTTACTTGTTTAGTTCTTTGAAAAGCTTTACTTTTGTTTGAAGATATAAACACATCTTTACTTGTTTAGTTCTTTGAAAAGCTTTATATGTAACTAGCTATTCTAACTAAAGAACAACATGTAATAAGCAAAGATAAAGAAAGAAACGATCAAACTACAACACGATTGTTTATCGTGGTTCGGCTACGAGGACTCTTTTTCCTTGCCCTACATCCACGCCCTGAGTTTCCAACTCGAGAGTTATAAGCACTAATCAACAAGCTCCTTTCACCGGCGGAGAAAACCTTTACAACGTCGCTTACACTTTTACCGACACTAAGCTAGATGTCGAGTTCTTTTTCACGAGTACAACCACTCCCATCGTCGCTTACACTTTTACCGACACTAAGCTAGATGTCGAGTTCTTTACCAAGGGTACAACCACTCCCGTTAGTTCTTTTACAAGGGTACAACAACTCCCGACACACTACGTATTTTGAGGCCTAAAATACTAACCAATCACTTCTACATACATGACATAAATAAAGCATAAACTACCAAAGCTTATGCATGACCAAGCTACCAAGACTTGCAACTTTAGAGTTGAAGCTTGTAACTTCTTGAATGATCTTGTAAAGACCCTTGCTACATAAGAGAATCACACAAATCAAAATGTTACTGAGTTAGTTGAGAGAGTATGTGAAAATATGTCCTAAAGGGGTGACTCAAAACTAACAAATGGTTTGGTATTTATAGCAAACCATTCTGCAGGTCTGGCGGATCAGGCGGACCCCTCAGAAGAGTTCCGCCCGTGTATCCCCAGGGTACCACCAGGCTTGCAGTTGGTTTTTGCAATAAATCTTCCAAACCAAACAAGGTCACATCACATTACTTCTAGTCAAACACAAGACTTGCAAGAAAGCATAAGGTTAGTCAAACACTCTTTCTTACCATAAATGTATATGGACAAAGCTTACCCTAAATGTGATGTGACATTACTATTTTAAGAAATAAATGTGATGTGATAAGACACTTTCTAATTTAAGAAATAAAAACAATGTTTTGTTTAAAAGGAAATGTAAACCTTAGTTAAACAAGACTTAAACACTTAAAGTGATGATTTACTTATAGCTAAACTTCATACTTTGTCATTAACAAAACTTAGCAAAGATCGTAAAATATAAATAACGTTTTTAGGTGATATTTGTATTAACAATCTCCCCCTTTTTGTTGATGACAAAACATAAACTTTATTTATAAGTAAGTCACTAGTTTTAGTGTTAGCTGTTAAGTCTTATAAAGTTAGTATAAAAACTTGTTTTTGCAAAGATGAGGTGATAAGCACTAAAAACTTGTTTTTACAAAGATGAGGTGATAAGCACAAGTTTATATAAATTCTCCCCCTTTTTGTCAAAACAAAAAGATGAGTAGCGAAGCGGAAGTATGCACTTGCTCCCCCTTGGACGATACTCCCCCTAAACGGATTACCAAGAGAGGAGACATGGATTTTGAACCTACAAGAAAAAGGTTAGTTGCCGCACAAGACAAGTCATGAAAGCATTTCATGTCTAAAACACAACTAAGAGTTGTGAAGCGGAATAATGCAATACTCATGCTCTCCATTGAATATTACTCCCCTAAATAGAGTATCAAGGAAAGAAAACATGGAAAATGATCCTACAAAAAGAAAGTTAGTTTCTAAAACACAAGATATACAAGTTACCATAACAAGGTATAGTGCAATCACAATACTTTAAATGGTCAACAAACAAAGCATATCTCATAGTAGGATAAAATTAATTTCATGTAAAATTTGACTTTTAGGAAGTCGAAGACGAGAAATGATGTGAATAACATCCTACTTCTAAAAATAAAATACCAAATAAAAAGAAACTAAGAATATAAAAATCCTACATCTATAAAAAGGAAACCATCACTTTCCTTAATGAGAAACATTCTTCCAAAACAAGGGTAAGGTTGTTTGAGAATAAAAGTAGGTGGTGGAGGATGTAGTGGGTTTCATTTGAATGTTGTGGGGGTGACACGGTTTTGGTTTGTTTGTTTAAATGGTGAAACATTTTCCAAAAGAAACGGTTTTGTTTCATTTTGGAGACTCTAAACTTGAGGTGGTGTTGGTGCTCTAAACTTAGTTTGTTGGTTTTAATGAGCAACATTTTCCAAAAGAAACGGTTTTGTTTCATTTTAGAGACTCTAAACTTGAGATGTTCCACAATGTGGTTTAGGATAAACCTCATTTCATTGTTTAGAGGATCATGGATGTCTTTGTAGATAAGGTGAGACAACAATGGTTTTGGGTGGTGATATTCTTGTTGTGGTGTTTGGTTGTGGTCAAAAGACTCATTTTGGTCAAGCAATGACCGTGGTTTTTCATTTGTGAAAGGTGGTGATTTTGTTAGTCTTGATGGAAGATCATTGAGATGCTTCTATTTTCTTATACGAAGAAAATAGAGATTCAAAGTGTTGGGAAGGTTCATGTGGTGGTGGTAGTTGAACAAAGTGACAAAGGCTTGGTTTTCCGGATGGATTACCATGAAGGTTTTTGTAAATGGGGTGAAACACAAATGATTGTAAGTGTGTATGACCTTGAGCATTTGGAAAAATTTAGGGTCTAGCATAACGGTAAGCTAAACTCTCAAGCAATGACGGTGGATGAGGTGCATCATCCAATGACTCATTTGGTTGAAATATTGGTTGTTGTTGGGTTTCCGTTTCAGCAATGGTGTCAAAGAGTGACAATGATGGAGGGCTTGATGGTTTAGGTGATAGGTTTTCAAAAGTTTCCAATAGTGGATGTGGTGATGTTGGTGGTGTATGGAAAAAGTTCCATTGGTGTAAATGTTGGTGATCGATGGTTGAAAAAGTTTTTGATGGTTGAAAAGTGTATATGTTTGTATTGCCATGTTTGGGAGAGGATGTTAAAGTAGCAAGATTGAGGAAATCTTGAATAGTGGTCATGTTGATGTTGCAAGGTATTGAATATGGTGTTGAGGTAGTAGGGTTAAGGAAGTTTTGAATAGGTGAAGAAATGTCAAGTGATGAGCTTGATTTGATGGTTTTGTTGAAGCAACAAGTTTTAACACTAATCCTAGTGGCTTTAGCTTGATGATTCGGATGAGGTGTTTGATTAAGTCATCTCAGATCTTTGGTTTGCAAGAGTTTTGAGATTGAGAGAAGTAATGGTGTTGGTGTGAGTTTTGGGGTATTCTAAAGTGATCAAACTTAAAAAGAATTGTGGGAAGGGGTGTTTCGATTTGATGTTCTACCATTCAAAGATTGAGGTATCAAATGATTTTCATGAACTTGTCACATCATTTGATGTCAATCCAATGGAATAGGGTGGAGTGAAAGACCAACATATGCACTCAATGCTTTGTGATCATGGGATGTGATTTGGTTGAAAATGTTTCAATGGTTTGAAGGATCCGTTAAAAGGGTTCTTTGGGTTAGTTATGTTTGAATTTGAACTTTTGGCGGGAAGTGACTTCCTAATTGTTTTAGTGAGTGAGAGTTGTCCTAATATGGTTATTGGAGGTAAGGGAAGATGTTTCTCACTAAAGAAAATGGTTTGACACTTTATAAGTTTTGAACTTAAGAAAAATGACAAAAATTTTCTGCAGGTGTCTGGCGGAACCCTCGCGGTACACAGGCGGAACCCATTTGAGGGTACCGTCTGGTCCGTTGGGCCAATTCTGGGTTTCCCAGAAAATACACTGGCGGAACCCAATTTTGGATACCGTCACATCCGCCAGGGCTGAAAAATTAGGCAGTCCGCAATTTTGACCCGCGAGACGATTTTCAAAATTTTCGAAAACTCCTAAAATCAAAAAGATAATGCATTTCTGGTTTGGCAATGCAAAAATTAGACACGTAAACATACATATCATAGGACTTTGACCTTGAGGTCGAGGATTTCACTATACTTAGTAAGAATTGCCATAAGCATAAAAAATTGACAAACACCTCAAACATTGTCATTATGCATAAAAGCTCATACAAACATAATCCGACAAATGTAATAAAACATGTAAGTGAAAAACAATACAAATCACGTAGTTTAACACATAAAAGGTTCTAAAACATTCATAAGCCAAACACTCCTTAATCGTCTCATAACCGGTCTATCTTCTTATTGAGCTTTTCAAGAAATCTCTCGATGTTTTTGAACATCCCCTTTTTTTGCTTGAACTCCGCCGACTCATTTGGAATATCCAAAAGTTGGAAAATGTATTCTAGAGGTGGGAGCCTAGAGTTGGGCAAAGCCTAGAGTTGGAAAATGTTTACCTTGGGCTTTGTAGATTCTCCTATCACTTAGTGGGACAAAAGCGTGTGGAATAAGAGAGTAGTCTAGGTGAAGACCTCTAGGAGTTGATGGAATGGGAGAGATGAACCTAAAGATACGTGGCAAGAGCATTCCATATGGCGTAGACGTTGTGCCTTGCACAGGAATGTCGGTCATTCTCTTGGTCAAGTAGTAGGAAAGGTTGAAGGGTTGCCTAACGGACAAGGGGTAGAGCATGTAGCAAAGGCAAACATTGATGTGATCCCGGTTTCCTATGGTGCTAATTACATTGGCTCTAAGGAGTTCTTCCCGTTCCTTGAATTGGGGCTTGAGTTCATTGAATTCCATTCCATATAGGTCCTTGATGACCTCATTTTCGGTTCTAGTTCCCCTAGTGTTGGTGGTCCTAATGAAGAGGTAGTCACGAAGTTCATCTTTGGATACAAGAGGGGTATCATAGGGATAGATGCGGTCAAAGAGTGTGTCAAGAGTTGAGAGGGAGTGCAAGTTGGAGTAGATGCAAGTACCATGGTTTGGGACACCTAGGATTTGAGCAAACTCCTCGAGAGTGAAGGAGTATTGATGACTACTAGCCCTAAAGTTAATAGACATGCGACCATACTCATCCTTAGAGAGGGTGACGGATGCATAGAATTCTAAAATGAACCTAGAACAAATAGGCTCGTCGATTTCTAAGAGACATTCAAAGTTGATTGTGGCAAATTCTGTGTAGTGGTTTGTACCTTCTAAGAAGGATGGATCAATGGTTCTACCCTTATGGACATATCATTTTTCTAAAGTTTGAGTAAGACCTTTGGTTTTGTGGTGTTTGGGTAGGTACTTGATGGTGTCCTTGTAGTCGTAGTGAGTTAGAGGAGGCATGATGATTCCTAGAAAATCAAAATTTCACATTTTAGTCTAGGTAAACGACTATTGTAATGTGTATGTTCTAGTGTGTGCCTATATGAAAACAATGTGGAGGTGCGGTTAACTTGACTCATTTTGATGCTTAAAAATGTTTTAAAATGCAAGTGATGTTTCAATGACGTTTTTCATTTGTTTTAACAATGTGGTGAATGGTGGTAAAGTATGGTTGACGACCGATAGTTGATATGTGAAATGAGGTGGTGATTGCTTGACAACACTTAAAGCTTGGATATCTTCTTTGTGTTCTTCACTTGCTAGAAAGTGGAAGAGACGCATTTCATAATGAAATTCACTTGACTTTTGACGACATAGACAAATATGTTAATGAGAGTATGGATATGAAAATTGCCTTTTGTTTCAAAGAGCGACACAAAGGTGAACATAGGTTTATGTATCATGAAAGGTGGTTTAATCTTAATAGGTTAGGTTATAGTGGGGATGACACATTTGTTTGGTTACATTGTGGAATATTCTTGTGAAGATGACTAGGTGGAGTTATTGGTGAAGATGATATTGACTCTTGGTTTCTTTGAGAGCATGGAACTGGTGGATGACTCGATATTGATAGGACAAAGGATAACTCGGTTTCTCATTTCACATTGGTTGTTTGAGGTTTGGGTGATGAAAGGTTATGAGGAAGATGCTTGAAGTTTTGCTCATTTTGTGAATCTTATGGGCTGATGGTAAGTTGAAGTTGTGAGTAAAGAGGTGTTTTGTTTTGAACTTAAAAATAAAACATTCTGTAGCTTCGGCGGACCAGGCGGAACCAAAAGGAGGGTTCCGCCCGTATGGTCTGAGGGTGCCATGGGAGCTGAAGGGAAAAACTCAAAAGGAATTGTCTTGATTTTTGTGGTTTTATCCTAATGCTCAAAACTAAGGTTTTAGGTCTTATGAGTCTTTGACTAAGCCTAGGAATTATGAATGCTTCACATTCAAAAGATTTTGTGAACGCGTTGATGGAATAATTAACGTAGAAGACTTTCTTAGTTAAGACGTTCCTCAATGAACAATCTTACCAAGGCGAAGATGATGGATCACAATATGTCTATTAAGAAACATAATGGATTGAATAGTCGCCGAAGTCGATGCTTCCTTTGTTGAAGGGATAACAATGTTGATGAGATGAATTCCGTTGTCGATGTGAGTTAGCTTGTTCAAGTACAGCTTGTTGATGTGATTCTCCATCCAAAACTAATTTGAGAACCTTACGTGTTATGGAGAATCATTGGGTAAGTAAGTATAAAAGTGGAAGTACCACTTGTGCTTTTCTTATTACCGACATAGTTCCATTTTGCATACACTATGGTTTCTATTCCCGTTCTTTTGGGATACCATAATCCTAGTTGTGTAGTACCTTATGATGTATCCAAACAAGCTCAACTAAAGAGTTGTTCGAGGATTTTCTTTAACACGAGCACATAGACAAATGCTAAACATAATGTTGGATCTAATTGTTATGATAACAAGTAGTCTTCCGAACATTTCTCTACGTTTAGTTTTACCTACGGATTTACTAATCTCATTCTTGACAAGTCATCAATAACTTTAACCATTGAAAACAAGAGAGTAACTAAGAATGTCTTTAAGTTAAAATCCCTTGCTTTTGGAGTTTACTTTTATTATCAAAAAGACTTTCACATATTGACACATATAATCACATGATTACTTCGAAACGTATATTTTGTTTCACTAGTTGTTTTATTCTAAATTCCAAAAATTGTTTTTGTTGAATTTGTTTAGACACAACTATGATCTATAAATCAAGTTTTATAACTATTGTCAATTTTGCTTGATTCAATGTTTGACTCAAGGTGAGAAGATGTTATTTTGTACTTTTACTCCATGCTTGTCTTACCATCATTGGACTTTCGACTAAGTCATCATCTACCAAAGATGATGTCTTAGAAGGAGGAGATTACTCGTTAAATGTTATATTCAACGACTCCTCGACACTTTGGGTTTTCTTACTTAAGAAACTATGAACTCTATTTGTTTTGAAAAAGTCCAAGAGGTACAACATCATGAGACTATGTGTCACATTTGATGTGTAAATCCTAGATGTTGAAAATTCATTTTCTTCCACACATCCTAATGTATGCTAAACTAATTTATTTCACCATATGTGTTTTATGTGAGATTATCATAAAGGTGTGATTGAAGAAAAACACAATTTAAGACTCAAAGTATAGTGTTTGAGAATGTTGTTTAACAAAGGTTTGTTTTGCAAGCATCACAAAAGTGTTAGACATTTTAACATTTAGGAAATTCTTTGTTAGCTCACTTGTAAGCAAGAGTTGAGTGAGACTCACTCAAGAGTTTCTCGTGTTTATCTCTAGATGGTTAAAGAACCAAAACACCTTATATCTCCTACTAGTACTAATGACGAAATTCCTTGTTACATAGAGTCTAATCTTAGTTATTACTAATAGCAAGTAAACACTTTTAGTGTATTACTAATAACACATATTCCAACACATAATGCTAGAAACAAAAAAAAAAAAAAAAAAAAAAAAAAAAAACAATCAAAGTCGAGTTGAAGTAATGCGTACCTTTTAAATTGCATAGAGATGATATCAAGAGGATAAACACTACGCATAAAATCTTGGTTTGATGACATGCTTTGAAACTCAATAACTCATGTATCCAAGAAGGTTAGATAATCATATAAAGGCATAGAGAATGATAGTCTAAATCCTTTTATCATGAGTTTCTATTAGAGATTGAATTATCTCTAAATCTCTCTTCTAGGTTTGACATATTTTACATGCTTTGTTTTATTAGTTGATGGTGCTTATGAGTTAAATCCTAATCCGGTTTTATCTTTAAACAACTTTTGACTCCTCAACAATCTTTCAAGAGATTTTGAGCTTTCATCAAATTTGACTAATAATTTTTCCTTTCTCATTTTGCATTTTAATCTCATGTTTGTAATATAGACATAATTTACATTCTAGATTAATTTCAACATTACTCTCAATTCTAGACATTTTATCTTCTAATAAGATTTCCTTTTCAAAGATATTCTTTAAAGATTTTGAAGACTCATTCTTGAAGATAGTTTTTAGGTCCATGTTGCATAAACGTTTAGACTCATTTTCTAGTTTAGAAAACTCTAGGATAAATTAATCAAAGAAAAAGTGTTTGGTTTTAAAGTGTACCGTGCTTGATGTTTTATCTAGTTTAGAATTGCAAACCGAATGATTGACTTCATCTTCATCCGTGTTATTCCATGAATCGCAAGCAAGTCTACTACGAGCTTGACACGAGTAATCACCTTTACTTACACCTTGCTTGTTGTTTCAATAAATAGACAATCAACTACCGGATCATTGTCTTTGTCAACATCCATTTCATTCCAAGATACGCAAGCAGGTTCATCAAAACACACGTGCTCATCTTCACTTGTACCTTCATTTAAAATATTTAAACTAGTAGCACATGTATTAACTTATACTAAGTGTCTATCAATTAGTTTTTCTAAAACTTCTAATTCATATGTAAGATCAAATTGATCATCTTTGACTTGACATATTCCTTGATAAAAGTTTACCATATTTTTCCAAACATCATTAGCCTTTTGACAAAAAAACATTCTTTCATATTTGGTACTAAAGCTTTGTAAGACATTGTTTTAGCTTTAGTATTTTTATCAAGTTTAAGATAGTTATCTTGGTTTTAAAAAAAAAAAAAAAAAAAAAAACCTTGTTTTCTTTGGTTTGAAATCACCAAAAGAAATAATATGCCAAATATCTTGATCAATTGATTTCACATAGTTTTCAAAATTACATTTCCATTCAAGTAAGTTTTCTTTTTCAAACAGCGGTGGGTTTTGAATAAGTTGCCCTTCTTTGAGATTTTCAAAATCCATGGATCGATCCAAGTTTTAAAATACATTCTATTTTAAAGATCTTGAGTAACCTGGCTCCTGATGCCAATTGTGGGAAACTAGAAGGGGGGTTGAATAGTTTACCGCTTTTTGGATTCTTTTTAACTTGAATATCTTTAAAAACTTTTACGTTTGCTTAAAGATATAAACACAACGTTATGTGTTTGATTCTTTGAAAAGCTTTTCATGTGAATAACAATTCTAACTTTACTAGTTTCATACTTTGAAAAGCTTTGCTTGTGATGATCCTAACTTTACTTGTTTAGTTCTTTGAAAAGCTTTACTTTTGTTTGAAGATATAAACACATCTTTACTTGTTTAGTTCTTTGAAAAGCTTTATATGTAACTAGCTATTCTAACTAAAGAACAACATGTAATAAGCAAAGATAAAGAAAGAAATGATCAAACCACAACACGATTGTTTATCGTGGTTCGGCTACAAAGACTCTTTTTCCTTGCCCTACATCCACGCCCCGAGTTTCCAACTCGAGAGTTATAAGCACTAATCAACAAGCTCCTTTCACCGGCGGAGAAAACCTTTACAACGTCGCTTACACTTTTACCGACACTAAACTAGATGTCGAGTTCTTTTACACGGGTACAACCACTCCCATCGTCGCTTACACTTTTACTGACACTAAGCTAGATGTCGAGTTCTTTACCAAGGGTACAACCACTCCCGTTAGTTCTTTTACAAGGGTACAACAACTCCCGACACACTACGTATTTTGAGGCCTAATATACTAACCAATCACTTCTACATACATGACACAAATAAAGCATAAACTACCAAATCTTATGCATGACCAAGCTACCAAGACTTGCAACTTTAGAGTTGAAGCTTGTAACTTCTTGAATGATCTTGTGAAGACCCTTGCTACATAAGAGAATCACACAAATCAAAATGTTACTGAGTTAGTTGAGAGAGTATGTGAAAATATGTCCTAAAGGGGTGACTCAAAACTAACAAATGGTTTGGTATTTATAGCAAACCATTCTGCAGGTCTGGCGGATCAGGCGGACCCCTCAGAAGGGTTCCGCCCGTGTATCCCCAGGGTACCGCCAGGTTTGTAGTTGGTTTTTGCAATAAATCTTCCAAACCACACAAGGTCACATCACATTACTTCTAGTCAAACACAAGACTTGCAAGAAAGCATAAGGTTAGTCAAACACTCTTTCTTACCATAAATGTATATGGACAAAACTTACCCTAAATATGATGTGACATTACTATTTTAAGAAATAAATATGATGTGACAAGACACTTTCAAATTTAAGAAATAAAAACAATATTTTGTTTAAAAGGAAATGTAAACCTTAGTTAAACAAGACTTAAACACTTAAAGTGATGATTTACTTATAGCTAAACTTCATACTTTGTCATTAACAAAACTTAGCAAAGATCGTAAAATATAAATAACGTTTTTAGGCGATATTTGTATTAACAGATCTATTGTAAAGTGAGTCAAATTTAAAAAGTGTAGAAAATCATTAATGGAGTGACACGTGTCCCCACTCCTAAATTATACAATAATTTCGTCAGGGGAATAATTGTCTTTTGACCTATTTTTTTCTTTTCCACCTCAAATTTCAAACACACATATCTCTCGAACGATAAACTTTTAGAAAAAAATGATTTCACCATAATTTTTAAAATTGAATCATCTTTAATTTGGTATAAATCTTGTTAAATATTACGAACATTTTTTTCTACATCAAATGGTCATGATTTTCTTATTTTTTTGACAATTTTGGACCTATTTTTTACTATCATAAATTTTGAATCGTTAAAAACTTAAAACATGAAAATTATAGATTTTGGTTTACTCTTTACAAAGGTTTTTGAATCACTCAAATCCAATTTCATATGAGTAAGATATCACACGTTAAAGATGACGTTTTACTCATATTTGTTGCACACAACGTGTTTGATGAAATGTCTAGCTTAGATTTTTAGTCTTAAAATCGAGTTAAATGCACTAATTTTTGTACAACAATGCACCTTTAGTCATTTTAATATTGTAAGATTCAAAAAGTTTTTTTTTTTTTTAACTGATGAACAATATTAACTGATGAGCAATACTAACTAACGAATAATCCTAACTGATGAACAAGACAACATCAATCTACATGATGTTCATAAGTGTTCATCAGTTAGTATTGTAAATCAGTTCATCAATTCATCAGTAACAATGTTCATGAGTTAGTCAGGCTGTTCATTTGTTTTGTAACAAAACCAATATCGTTCATCAATAAAAAGTGTTGTTCATCAATTAAAAAAACTGTTCGTTTGTTCATCAATTAAAAAACCGTTCATTTGTTCATCAATAAAAAGTATTGTTCATCAACAAAAAGAGTTGTTCATCAGTTCTTTTTAATTTTGTTCATTAGTTACATCGCAATGTTCATCAATAAAAAACATTATTCATCATATACTTTGTTCATTAATAGAAAGTGTTGTTCATCTAGAAAAAGAGTTAGTTCATTTATTCATCAACAAAAAGAGTTTATTTATTTATTTATCAATATAAAAGTGTTGTTCATCAATAAAATTATAATGTTCATCAGTTTATCAATTTTTCAAAAACAAATCATAGTGTTCATCAGTTGTAACACCCCCAATTTCGTGATGCGCAGCGGAATTCAAACTGGGTGTTACTCGACGGCACAACAGTTATAACAATAGAAAACGAAATCTAATGGAGTCGTTTTAAAAGATTTATCATTCGATTTATATAAATATCAGAGTTTACAAAATGAGGTCCAAGATGGTTTCATGTTTACAAATTTGTTGGGTCTGAAACTGCTGCTAGTAGTAATGATTCTGCTGCTGATGTCAAAGTGCTGCTGAAGTTAAATACTGCTGACAGAATCTACTGCTGATGTGATAAGGATGTATACGGTTTAGATAAATACAGAATAGATTGTGTAAATATTATATTTATCTAGAATATACTTATCGTGTAGAGAAAGGTATTGTAAACCTAGTAGGACTCCTTAGTCTATAAAAGGAGGATCCTAGGGTTAGTTTATGTACGTATTATTATTCACTTCAAGGTTGTAAAACCCTAGCATTGTTGAGTGCTCGTTAATAATATCGAAGTGTTGAAAGAGAATCATAATGCTTCTTAAGTTAAGCTTTTACATTCCGCATATTAGCTTAAGTGTTTAATCAAGTTAACTTCTATACAAGATCGTTTAAGCTCAACTGGGATCAACAAGTGGTATCAGAGCTTGTGATCTAGAAGTTATTATCAAGAAGATTTTGTTTCTTAAGAGTTTGCTGTTCCAAAATCAAATGCTACGATGGGTGATGAAACTCATATGGTGACTGCTTCAAGGGTACCCATGCTGAATCCTTCTGAGTATGAGCTTTGGAAGAGAAGGATCAGACAGTACATTCGTATGATTGATTTCAACATGTGGAATGTTATTGTTAATGGTGACTCTACACCTGAGAAGAGTGCTGATGGGAAAGAGATACCAATTAAGTCTGCTGAAGCTAATGCAGTAAGGAAGATGGAAATCAAAGCACATAGTATTCTCTTAATGGGAATACCTAATGAATTCCAAATGGATTTTGATGACTGTGAATCTGGAAAAGAATTGATGGATGCTGTTGAATTCAGGTTTGGAGGGAATGATGCTACTAAGAAATCCAGGAAAAACATGCTGAAGCATCAGTTTGAAAATTTTACTTCTGAAAGTCGAGAGAAGATAATTGACACATACAACAGGTTAAATCAACTTGTTAGTCATCTAAAGCTTGTTGGCTATGTGGTTCCACAAGAAGATGTAAACCTAAAGTTTCTTAGAAGTCTTGCACCTGAATGGAGTATGCACACAGTTGTGTGGAGGAATAAGCCTGACTTTGAAACTATGAAGTTGGAGAGTCTCTACAATAACTTAAGAGTGTATGAATCAGAACTATCTACCTCTTCTACTTCAACTTCTAGTACTCAGAATCTTGCCTTTGTATCCTCTAAAGGAAAAGGATCTCAAGAATCTCACTCTGCTGCTCATTCTACTGCTTATGGAGTATCTGCTGCTGATGGATCTGCTGCTAGTTCAAATGATAAGATTTCTACCAGTGATATTGCATTGTGTGCATTCTTGGCTGAGCTTACAACTACTATAAGGTCACATGTCCTTAATCAAGACTTGGATTATATTGATCCTGATGATCTTGAAGAAATTGATCTTAAATGGCAAATGGCTATGTTGACCTTGAGGGCAAGAAAGTTTTTGAAGAAGACTGGAAAAGAAGTCAAGTATAAGGCTAAGGACAGTCCAGGCTTTGACAAATCAAAGATAGAGTGATACAATTGCAACAGGAAGGGACACTTTGCCAGAGAGTGTAGAGCTCCAAAGAAGAATGTTGATGCTACAAAGAAGGTTACTGAAGAATCAAAGACTGCACTGGTATCTTGTGATGGACTGGGAGATTATGATTGGAGTGATATGGCTGAAGAAGAACCAAATTTCTCTTTGGTAGCTGTTGCTCAACCCAAGGTGCAGAACTTTGCACTTATGGCCTATGGTTCATCATCAGGATCTGACTCTGAGGTATCAAATGATTCAGACTTATCTATGTGTTCTTTTAAATCTTGTGCTGACACTATAGAAGAACTTAAGTCTAGGAATGAGAATTTAAATAGAGAAATTGAACACCTAAAACTTGATAACTTAGGTTACAAAGTAGGTATTCAAAATGTTGAAAGGAGGTTAGAATATCTCAAAGAGTGTGAGAAGGAATATGTAGATCAACTTAATCTCAGAGATATAAAAATTTTTAAGAAAAATAGTGAAGTAGAAGTTCTTAAAAATAAGTTAGAAGAAGCTGAAAAAGAAAAAGAGGAAGCTCTTGCTGAAAAAGATAAACATGTAGTAAGAGTACAAAAACAACAATATGCTTCTGATTTGGTTCATAAATCTATAGAGAATAACTTGATGAGAAAAGGTAGTGGAATTGGGTATAATGAAGTGGCTCCTCCAGCCAAAAGTGCTTTTGCTCCACCAGGAAAAGAACTATCATTCATTAGTGAGCTAAATATTGAAAAACCTGTAGGTGAATGTAGCACAAGTGTTAATGAAACACCTAAGGTTGAGGCTAGAAAATTTTCTGAAGCTCCTATTATAGAAGATTGGTATTCTGATAGTGATAGTGATGAGGAACAGGTTAAACAAGAACAAAGTGTGAAAAAGGAAGAAATTCCTACAAAGTTTAAACCTAAAATTGAACAGGTTAAGTTTGTCAAACCTGTGTTAGGAAATAACATCTCTAGGAAAATGGTAGAGTACAATGAGGTACCTAGAGAACAGATGGAAAGGTTCAATAATAAGCCTAGGGGTAACCAAAGAAACTTTAACAACCTAGTTTCACACAGATTAGGTAATCAGTTTCAATTACAAAAGAAGGCTTGTTATAAGTGTGGTAGCTTTGACCACTTGATTGTTAGATGTCCTGAACACCAAAAGCCTATTTGGAATCAATACACTAGGGTGTATCACAAATATGTAACAAAACAAACTCACCCACATCCTAATAGAAACATGGTTCCAAGAGCTGTTTTATTGAGATCTGGTGCAACTAGATCTATTTATGCTGCTAAAACAAATGGTGTTTTCAAAACCACAACTGGTTCTTCTACTGGCTCTACTGCTAGTAAGCATTCTGCTGCTAGTATACACTCTGCTGCTAGTAAGCATCCTGCTGCTAGTACAAAACTTTCTACTTCTGGGCCAAAAGTTTTAACAAATACAGTTGTTGGTAATCACTTTTATGCTGTTAAGGCCTCAGCTTGCTGGACTTGGAAACCAAAAACTATTGGTTCAAATTCTGTTTCCAAGAATAGTAGTGCATCAAGTGATTTAAAGAAATTTGATTATGTTGATGCACAGGGCAGATCCAAGTCAGTAATGGCTTGGGTCGTCAAAAGGAACTAATGTCTCTACTTTTCATGTGTAGGTCAATCTACTGGATGAGCTTAAGGATATGGTTATTGTTGACAGTGGATGTTCTGGACACATGACAGGAGATGAGTCTCAACTTGAAGACTTTGAGGCTTTTGATGGTGGTTATGTTGCTTTTGGGAATGATCCAAAAGGTGGAAAGATTGTTGGCAGAGGAACTCTAAAAACTAGAAATTTGGATTTTGAGAAGGTGTTACTTGTGAAAGGACTTAAGTTTAACCTCTTTAGTGTTTCACAAATATGTGACAAAAAGAACTTTGTTCTTTTTACAGACACTGAGTGTATGATCCTTTCTCCTGACTATCAGTTGCCAGATGACAAGTCTGTGCTTTTGAAGGTCCCTAGAAATGAGAATATATACAGTGACCATATTAAGAACATTGTTCCTAAGAGGGCTTTGACTTGTCTAATTGCAAAAGCCACTGTTGATGAGTCCAAATTATGGCATAGGAGGCTGGGACATCTGAACTACAAGACCATGAACAAATTGGTAAAAGGAAATCTGGTCAGAGGAATGCCTACAAAGACTTTTGAAAATTGTGAAACTTGTGTTGCCTGTCAAAAGGGTAAACAACACAGAGTTTCATTCAAGTCCAAGACTGTGAACACAAATACTGAGCCATTACACCTACTGCACATGGACTTATTTGGGCCTGTATTTGTAAAAAGCTTGAACAAGAAGTCATATTGTCTTGTTGTCACTGATGACTTTAGCAGGTTCACTTGGGTATTCTTTCTAGCCACTAAAGATGAAACTCCAGAAATACTCAAGGCATTTATTACAAGAGTTGAAAACCTGTACAATCACAAGGTGAAGATAATCAGATGTGACAATGGTACTGAGTTCAAAAACAGTGTGATGAATCAATTCTGTGTGGGGAAAGGAATTCTTAGACAGTATAGTGTAGCAAGAACTCCACAACAGAATGGTGTTGCAGAAAGAAGAAACAGGACACTTATTGAGGCTGCAAGAACAATGTTATCTGATTCAAAACTACCTATTCCTTTTTGGGCTGAAGCTGTGAACACTGCATGCTTTGTGCAGAATAGAAGTAAGGTAGTCAAGCCTCATAATAAGACTCCATATGAGTTATTTCATGGAAAGAAGCCACTGATTGATTTTCTCAAACCATTTGGATGTCCTGTTACAATCTTGAACACTAAGGATCAGCTAGGCAAATTTGATGAAAAAGCTGATGAAGGAAATTTGGTTGGTTACTCTGTGATTAGTAAAGCTTTCAGAGTATATAACAAGAGAACCAAACATGTAGAAGAGAACTTGCATATTAAGTTTTCTGAGAACACATCCAATCCTGAAGGAAAAGGACCAGAATGGCTGTTTAATGTGGATATGCTTACCAAAACAATGAACTATGTACTAGTTATTGCCAGTGTTGACAAACCACAAGAAGAATTTGTTTTGGTTGAGAAACTGAAGGTTGGTCCTACCTTTCTACCCTTTCAGACTGATCCAGGTCATAAAGAAGATGTTGTTACTCAAGAAAAACCTAAGGAAACTGAAGCAGGTATTGAAATACCTATTGAAGCAGAAAAAGAATCTAATGGGGATCCCAAAGTAGTTGTTGATGTCTCTCCTACTAAACCAGAAGACTCTGCTGCTGACTCATCAGACTCTACTGCTAGGCCAAAAGATACAACTACTGCTCCACCACATTCTACTTCCAAGCCTACTAACTCTACTGCTACTTCAATGTTTCCTAATTTGGACTCTCAGTGTAGACCTATTGCTGATTCTATCTATCCTGATGATCCAAATATGCCTCCTCTTGAGAATATTTACTATGACACAGATGATGATGCACTTGATGGTCAGTTATTTGGAGCTGCTGTAGATTTCACTAATTTGGAACTCAATATTCCTGTTAGTCCCACAACTACCACAAGAGTACACAAGGATCATCCCAAAGATCAAATTTTAAGTGATCCACAATCATCTATTCAAACTAGGCAGATGACTAAAGCATTGAAAGATCTTCAACATCAAAGTTTCTTTGCCAGATCTCTGCATCAAAGAAATAGTCATAAAGATCTTCAAAATTGCCTGTTTGCATGTTTTCTTTCTCAAATTGAACCCAAAAACACTTACAAAGCCTTACAAGAAGCAAGTTGGGTGGAAGCAATGCAAGATGAGCTTCTACAATTTAAGCTGCAAGAAGTTTGGACTTTGGTTGATCTGCCAAATGGAAAAAGAGTGATTGGCACAAAATGGGTTTTCAGATGCAAAAGAGATGAGAGATGAATAGTCATAAGGAATAAAGCAAGGTTAGTAGCACAGGGATATACACAACAAGAAGGTCTTGATTATGATGAAGTATTTGCTCCAGTGGCAAGAATAGAAGCAATTAGATTATTCTTGGCTTATGCTTCATACAAAGATTTTGTAGTGTATCAAATGGATGTAAAGAGTGCTTTTCTGTATGGGACCATTATAGAAGAGGTTTATGTGTCTCAACCACCAGGCTTTGAAGACCCTGATCATCCTGACAAAGTTTACAAGGTAAATAGAGCAATGTATGGCCTACATCAGGCTCCAAGAGCTTGGTATGACACTTTGTCAACATACTTGCTAGAATCTGGGTTTAGCAGAGGAAAAATTGATAAAACTCTGTTTCTCAAAAGACAAAAGGATGAAATTTTGCTGGTTCAAATCTATGTTGATGATATCATCTTTGGGTCTACTAACAGAGCTATGTGTGTTAGTTTTGAGAAGCTTATGAAGGACAAGTTTGCTATGAGTTCAATGGGAGAACTCACCTTCTTCTTAGGTCTGCAAGTTGCACAGAAAGAAAATGGTATATTTATCAGTCAGGATAAGTATGTCAATGATATTTTGAAGAAATTTGGTTTTGAAGATGCTAAACCTTCCAAGACTACCATGGACACCAATAAACCATTGCTGAAGGATGAATATGGAAAGGAAGTGGATATACACTTGTACAGGTCTATGATTGGCTCATTGATGTATCTTACAACAAACTACAACAACAATCAAATCATCAGCATCTAGAAAACCTGAAAAAGGGATTGTTATTAAAGAACCTGCTGCTCAACAAAAGAAGGTTATTTCTTCATCTTCTACTGATAAAGGCAAGGGCAAGCAAGTTGAAAAGGAAAGGATTATGTATAAGGGGATTGATTTCACTGATGTACCTTTTGATTCTTGGCCTAAGGCATTACAAGTTGAACATGATACAGCTGCTACACTTAGAGAACAAGAGTTGATTAATATGGAAGAACAACAGTTAGCTGAGAAAGAGGCTAAAGGATTAAAGAGGTATGAAGAATGGATAAGTGAGAAGATCAGAATGGCTGCTGATATTGAACTCAATAAGCTGATCAAGATTGAAGAAAATGAAGTTCCAACTTTTGATGTGCAATCTTGGTACAGGAACTTTACTACTAAGAAGAGAAATGAAAATGCTACTGCTAGAAGAAAGATAAAGATATTTAAAGGTCCAACTGTTAAACAACAAAGGAAAGAATATGAAAGGTATCTAAAGAATATGGGTGGATGGACATTGGTACAGTTGAAACCTTATTCTGATAAAGGAGTTTTTGACTTGTATCAACAAACTAAGAAGAGAACAGATACTTTTTATGCTATGGGATGTGCTGAGGATTTGGAACAAATTGCTCAGATGAACAAGAAGTTGGTACCTGAAAAGGTAGCTGAAGCAGAGCATATTCAAGAAGCTGATGTTGTTAAACAGCTTGATATTGATGCAGCAAAGACTATTTCTTCTGTGCAAGGTGATAAAAGAAAAGGTGTTCAAAAATCAATTGCAAAGAAGAAGAGAAAGATTGGGGAAGGAAGCAGTTCTATGCCTGAAGGTGATGAGTTTAAACATGATCTTGATCATATTTCTCCTGAGCATCTAAAAGAACAATTGAAGGTTTACACTATGGTTGGCAAGATGGAAGATCCTGAAGTGGTTGATGCTAAACCAATTGGTGTCAAATATCCTATTATCAAAGTAACTACAGGATATGATACTAATATTAGAGCATTTCATGATGTCCAGAGATCTGATGGTAAGACTCATAGGTTTCTTAGATTTCAACAGATGCTACATTACTTTGATAGAGAGGATGTTGAAGACTTGTGGAAGTTATACAAGGCAAAGTTTGGAGCTGAGAAGTTTGATGGTAAAAAGTATGAGATAGAGAAAATTGATCATATCATAACTTCTTCTGATAATGTTATGTGGAGAGCTCTTAAACTTATGTTTGAACCTTCAATGGATGATTCTGAATGGACAGAGATAGTAGATTACAAAGTAAGAAAATGGAGACTCTTTCAAGATTCTGGAGTTCATGTGTTAGATATTGGACCAATTACTTTGTATATGCTAGCTGAAGTAGATTATCCAGTGGTAAGATACTGGAATATTGTCAATCAGATGGCTAATGGTGATAAATCACTTAAGTTGCAGAAAGACTATGATTCTGATGATCAAGCATTCAATTTGTTGTCAAAGTATAAGAAGATATTTGATCAACTGAATGCTCAAGAGTTGAAGTGTTTGGAAGCATCCTCCTAGTGATTAATTGTGCTTTGAAGAAACTTAATTATTTAGAAATAAATAATAAGTTTAGGGGAGGATTGTTGGGTCTGAAACTGCTGCTGAGTGAAACTGCTGCTAGTAGTAATGATTCTGCTGCTGATGTCAAAGTGCTGCTGAAGTTAAATACTGCTGACAGAATCTACTGCTGATGTGATAAGGATGTATACGGTTTAGATAAATACAGAATAGATTGTGTAAATATTATATTTATCTAGAATATACTTATCGTGTAGAGAAAGGTATTGTAAACCTAGTAGGACTCCTTAGTCTATAAAAGGAGGATCCTAGGGTTAGTTTATGTACGTATTATTATTCACTTCAAGGTTGTAAAACCCTAGCATTGTTGAGTGCTCGTATTAATAATATTGAAGTGTTGAAAGAGAATCATAATTCTTCTTAAGTTAAGCTTTTACATTCCGCATATTAGCTTAAGTGTTTAATCAAGTTAACTTCTATACAAGATCGTTTAAGCTCAACTGGGATCAACAAAATTACATTAAATGAGTTTTCAAATGATAATAAAATTTATAGCCCACTCGAATATCCGTGCTCCTCCGTGCCAGCCTCTAACATCATGGACCTGAAATAAATGTTTAAAACTGTCAACACAAAGGTTGAGTGAAATTCATAGGTTTAGTTAAATCGTTTGAACACAATAATCGTAACGTGAGGTAATTAATCTCACATTCATCAGTTAGTCCATTCATCATTTAGCCTTGTTCATCAATTAAAAGGAGCTAAAAATAACAAAAATAACCAAAAATATATTGCGATACACCAATTAGTGCATTTGATTGTACTTAAAAAAAAAAAAAAAAAAAAAAAAAAAAAAAAAAAAAAAAAAATCTTTTTTCGACATTTTATCAAACATCTTGTGTGCGACAAATATGATTAAGATGTCATCTTTAACATGCAATATCTAAAACATATAATATCGGATTTGAGTGATTCAAATTTATGGGTAAAGAATGGCCAAATAGCTACATATTTGGTGTTTTAAGTTTTGCATTATTCGGCCTATAAGCTAGACAAAATTAGAGCCGAAAATGCCAAAAATTTCAAGAAAATCAATAATCACTTAAAAAGTTGAAAAAAAGTTTTGAAATATTTAACAAGATTTATACCAAATTAAAGAGTGTTAAATTTTAAAAATTATGGTGAAATCGGTTTTTTTTTTTTTTAAGTTTATCGTTTGAAAATTATAACAATTTGAAATTTGATTGTGAAACTAAAAAATATGTCAAAAGACTAAATTATCTCTGGTCAACTTAAAAAAGGTGAGCCGTGATCTTGACCATGTAATTGTTTGATAGAATGATTTGACGGTGTAAATGACTTTTTAGGCTTTTTAAAATTAGTTCCCTTTTCAGCCGATCACATCTCGATGGATGTAAGTATAATATTAGTGAAAGGAATACAAAATATGAGTACATAATTAATTTTATAGATCTCATTTTAAGAGTTTTTAACTAAATGTATTTACGAGAGATTTAGGAGTCTCAATTTTGAAACCATCACATTCTACACCGGTCATAAGGTGAATATGCAAAGACGACCACGCCTTTGTGAAACATTTTTGATTTCATCAAAAGGTCCACGTTTTATCAAAGGATACAATTTTCAGTAAATTATAAACAAAGTATATCTAAGATTGTTACCTGTTTTATGTTTAAATCTTTACTCAAATTAAGTAATACTGCTTGCTCAAAAATATTACTAACACTGCGAGCTTGACTCGTGTTTCATATGACTAGAGATTTCTTAAACATTATATGAATTTGGAAACCATCAATTTTGTTGGGTATGTGTGGACTTTCAAGACATAGTGGGGTAATAAGGTGCTACAAATAAAGCAATCAAATTTTGATAATGTCATAAAGTCATGGATTAGTAGTTATTGAATACTCTCTCCGTCTCATTTTTATTGCTGCCCAACTATAAAATTATAAATTATAATATGTGTATTAAGAGTTTTGTTATATCATCTTATAATACATTCTTACATATCTTTCTACACTCACACTAATATTTTATGTTTTTTCTTCACTAATTATCTCTCTGCATCTAAACCGTCAATTCTGACACATGTCAAGATTCTGTGAGTAAGAATATTTGTAAAAATAATTAGTAGGGGGATATCTATCATTTCTCGTGTATTTAATGAAGTATTGATCAAATGAAATATTTCTTTGCCCTTTATTTAAAGCAATGTTGACTTAAATAATAATAATAATAATAAAAAAAAAAAAAAAAAAAAAAAAAATCCTTTAGAAGGTTAAATAATTACTTGAGGGTAGAATAGGAAGAACAATAATTTGTAACTCTTATTTCATGAAATATGATACTCCCTCCGTCCCAATTTATTTGTCCAGTTTTGACTTTTTGAGTCTTTCTTTGTCAACTTTGACCGTAAATATTTTTATTTGTGTTATATAATACTTGATGAAAATTATATAAATTAAAAATACACTTAAAACTCAATCCATTCATATATTTTGCATCAAATATTAAATAACACAAACAAACATATTTAAGGTCAAATTTGACAAACAAAGACTTTGAAAATTAAAAGTGGACAAATAAATTGGGACGGAGGTAGTAATTTTTTTAGAACATATATAAATAAGGGTTTTGTTAAACATTCCAAACTTATGAAAATGACAATTAATGAACTCACATAGTCCATAATTATATACTTTTAATAATTATAAAAGAGGTAAGTGATGTTAATTATGGAATGTTTAGAGTTAATTAAGTGTTCATTATATGTTCATTATATATTTATAGAAGTCTTATACACAAGCCATAGGGACAATAAAAATAGAAAGAAGTAACTTGTAGGCTATGTTTGGCGACACGTAGCAGTAACAGTAGCAACAAGCAGTAGCAGTAAGCAGTAGCAGTAAAAACGTGTTTGGTAACGTAGCTGTAACTATAATTATAAAGTGTTAAACAAGGAAATGTTTACCGCTTGTCGCTTGTCGCTTGCTGCTTCTCCGGGAAGCATTTAAGATTGGAGCGGTTAATCATGTTTTAGACGCTTGTTGAGGTGTTGCCAAACAAGCAAGATAATGCTTACCGTTTGTCGCTTATCGCTTATCTCTCTTAAACGCTTCAAAAAGGTTGTTGCCAAAAGTTTGATAATATATTATACTCCGTAAGACAGTTCCCTTTTGGTCTATTTTTCAAAAGGAAATATTGTCCATATATGGTAACTTAGAGAGATAAGTGTAGAAACTAGGAAGTGTTTTGGTTTTCCTAAGGTATTACTACGTAATATTTGATTATCCTTAAGCATGATTAAGGTAAGAACTTTTAATTAGCCGCCTTGGGTCCTAATTCCTAAACAAGCCTTTTTTAGTGCATCCCACGAAACCCATACACAGTGAAAGTGCACTGGTCTACATGACCCTTATTTCCAATAACTCATAATGAACATCTTCTAGTCAGCTAAAAAAAAAAAAAAAAAAAAAAAAAAAAAAAAAAAAAAAAAGAGATCATTGGCCTTTGGCATGGAATTATTATCGTAAAAATAGAACAAACATTAAAGATCACCTTCGATAATTCAAAGTTTTAGACTGAGTGTAGAAGAAGATAAACTAGTTTTAATCAACTTTTATTAAATGTTCATTCTAGACTAGAACGAGTGTTTGACGATTTAATCTAAAAATGAAAAGATGTACAACAGTCCACCGATCTGCATCTGCCATAGTTGCAAGTATTTTTTATTTTATTTTTTAACGGCAACGTTTGCATTAACAAATTAGCAAGAAGCTAAGAAAAGAATTACATGTTCTCTAACTAAGCATTAGTGCTAGTTTCATAGTTCTTCAAATGATTTGATTTTTTTGTTACACTGGAGTCTGAGAATTTTTAATAAAACTTTATACACAATCCGAATTTTTTAATAAAATATTTTGTAGTTTGCATACAAAATTTAAGTATTTATTAAGCCAACTAAATTAAGTAGTAGAAAGTTCAAACGTATTAGTTGTAACAGGCTTAAACCCGACTTTAGAAGATTCTGTAATATCATATGTGTATGATGTTTCTGAAATATTCAATCAAAAATTAAATCATTCGGTTATCAATTACCGAATATCTCTTTCATAAACACTGCTCCTTCCATAGTTTTGATACCAAATGTAACAAGTGGCCTGTCCCATTGTCCCACCGAGTTGATTTTTTTTTTCTCTCTCTCTCTCAAAAAGGCTGAATTTTGTTTATTAATCCGTATATGATATGTTAGGTTCTTTTAAGGATTCATTGTTTAAACTTTGTTTGTTTAATTTTTGTATTAACTTGTATTTAAATAAGAGATGATTTAGGTGTTTCGTTTATTAAAGAAGTCTTAAATCTTAATTTGATTCACATATTTAAATGTGAATTTGAGACGTAAATATCTAAATCTGAATTAAATAACATTTTTTTTAAAGTCATAAATATCACAATTGAATAGATATTGATAAACATTAAATAGAATAATTGAGGCATAAAACAAACAACCTATCAACGTGAAAATAAAATATGTTAAAACAAAACTTTTAAAGACATTGTGTGACAATTTAATCTCATAAAGTAGTAATATATTGATGATATGTTTTTTTTTTTTTTTTTTTTGAACGGCAAATTATATAGAAAAAGGCTAGCAAAAAGCTAGAAAATTACAAAGATATGGATCTAGGACATTTCAACCAAGAGATCCAATCAAATTTACTTTTACATCTACTAGAACACCACGTAAAAGATAATAAAACAATTTCATCGAAAAGAAGATCCAAACGAGGTTGAGAACTACCAAACACGACCTGATTACGGAATTTCCATATCACCCATATAAAAGACACCTTCTAGAACGTCTTTAAGCCCTTTGGGAAGACGAAGAGCAATAAACCAAGGTAGCCATTCTTCATACGAGTGACGTTCTGGAAAATCCAAATCCCACCATCGACCAACTTTACGAAAGAGAAGACAAGCCATGTTGCACGAAAAGAAAAGGTGAGAACCAGACTCTCCAGCGGAACTACAAATGGAACAAATAATAGACGAAATATCTATCCCACGGAGAGACGAGTTTAACCTCGTAGACAGCTTATCCAAACACACTTTCCATGCAAATATATTGATCTTTATCGGGACAACTTCACCCATCTAGTAGGGGCACCTACCATAGGCAATAAGGTATCATCTATGTAAGAGTGAGCCGATTTAACCGAGAACTCACCCGATGAATCAAGAGACCAAATCCATCTGTCATTCGAGTTGGAAAGGATAACGGCCGCAACTTTATCAGCAAGGTGGATGAGCTGCTCTTCTTCACTACCTCCACATGGGGCTATTCAAAAAGAATCAATTAGAGAACCATCTCATATGTTATAGTCTCATGTTATTAAACATTTTCACCAATTTTAGGAATTATCATTATCGATAAATTTAAGATGATAAGATTTCAAAAAAAGTAAAATATTTTATAATATACTTAACATTGTTATTTAACAATTAAAAATAATACCAAGAAAAAAAATTAAAATTCATGCTCAAAATATGCATGTCGCAATTTAATTTCACAAACTATTTATATATCGAGTATTATTATTGTATGAAAGACTTACCATTTTCCCATCATCATATTGTCATTTTAGCATTTTTGTTTAGCAAAAATAATACCAAGGTAATTTTCCTTAAACTTATTGTCAATACTAAGAGCATTCGCATTGCTCACGCACAAGGTGCATTAAGGTGGATTTTAACCCACGTTAACGGGTGTTAGGCATTGGGACCAATGGTGTTAGCATGCTAAGTTAAGCCCTTAACTTGACGTTAAGGGCGAGTTGTGTAAAAAAAATTTTTTTTGACACTTTTGGCCCTTTAAAGTTTTTTATATTTTGAGTACAAGAAAATGAATATTACAAAACACCCCCCAGTAGTTCTTAAACTAAATGCATTTCATTAAATTAAAAATACAATACATGAAAATAAAAACATACGAAATGTAAAATAACGATATAGTTAAAAAAACAATATGAAACATTGGTAAGTGTTTACAAAGACTTGTAATTATCGATGAGTTCGGATTTTTCCTCCCAAACTTGCAACACTTGTTCCATAACCATTTTCAAGGCCACTTGAAGTTGCAGATCTGTTTCATCATTTCTTAAAAGAGTTTGTAGACCGACTCTGATAGCTGGATGGTCTTGAGGCAGCTCACGCAATCTTTCAACCTCTGGAGCACGAGTATGCATCTGTCGTATAAAACGAGTAATCTCACCTAGCAAACTGTTAATCAACCTAAGTTCTTTCTCCTGTTCATTGCCTAATCGGGTAAGGATAGTGTTTTGAACTTCAGCTGGTTCGTTAGCCATTGTGTTTGTGTGAGAATATGAAGCGTTGTTTAATTGGTATTTATAGGGAAAAACTATCCGTTAGAAGATATTGTAAATGGAAAGTAGCCGTTACAAGCTATTGTTTAGAAAGAAACTAGCCGTTAAGCCTTTTATTTAAATACTCACGATACGGACATACAAACACATACGGTACGGAAATACAAAGACTCACGATACGAAAATACAAACACAAATGATACGAAAACACAAAGACAGACGATACCGAACTACAAAAGCCATTAATCCCAATATCTGTTCCATATGGGGCTCCTTCTCAAAATGAACCACACGTTAAGATATCTGAAGCCTTGCCCACCAAAGCGTTCTCTGAAAATGTTCATTGCAGTGTGAAGGCGATCATTGAACTCGTCATTAAGTTGCACGCTCAAGTAAATATCATTGAATTTTTGACATTCACAGTTTATTCTTGCCCACTTACCCGTTATCTGGCTTTTGTTACAAAAAGGACCGTCAGATTGGTTGTTGAACCATTTTGTAACCTCATTCCAAAAACGGATTTGCTATGGAATTCGTGAACGATTAGCCACATGTCGGCTAGCAAGTTTTCTTCTTCAACAGACCAACGATTAGCCATAGTAAAATAGTTTAGAAAGTGAAGTGTGTGCAAAAAAGTATGTTATGTGATGCTTTATATAGGGGTGTTTACAAATTCAAATTTCAGAAACAGAGCGGAATATGTGTAAATTAGAGATTCAAAAAATGAGCGGTTAAACTTTTAAAATTCAAAAAATAAATAATAATAAAAAAATAAAAAACGTGTGCTTAAACCTTTAAAAAAAACGTGTGGTGAAAACTTTAAATTTCAAATTTTAAAAAAGAGCGGTATATATTAAAAATTCAAATTTCAAACGTTTAAAATTCAAATTTCATAAAAGAGCGGACAAACGGTCCTATAAATATGTATTCTCAGATGTTCACTTTACACACACAATTCACACACAACTCATACATAATTCACAAACAATTCTCTCAAAACAATGTTTCACAACAATTCACTAGATAACGAGTCAGTTTACAACACCCCACCCGAAGATCTTTTCCCCATCTTCCCATACGATAATCAACCACAAAACTATAAACCACAATATCTGTTTCCCGTCTTCCCATATGACAATCCACCGGCAAACACACCACCGGAAGTTTTGTTTCCACCGGTAAACAATCCACCAGCAAACAATCCACCCCAAAACAATCAACCGGCAAACTATTCACCACAAAACCAACCCAATACATTTGGGTTGACTGATGAAGAATTGTACGAGCAAGATATGCAAGTCTTCTTAGAGTTTCAAGCAGAGGAAAAACGTGAGGCAAGAGCTCGTGAGGCGCGAGCAAAAGCTAAACAGGATCGTCGAAACCGTCGAGCAGAATGACGATGGAAAATGGGATTAAACCGTGTGCCATCGAGTGAGGATGATTCGAGTGCCTCCTATTCGACTGACGAGGGCTATGACACAGACTGAATCATTTTCTTGATTCGTAGTTTATTTTAATCGTAGGTTGTTTAGTGTATTTCAATTCCATGTTTTATGTATTGTAATTCGTGTTTTATATTTTATGTATGTTTAAAGTTTAAGTATTAATATAAGTTGTGTTTTATAAATGTTATTTTAGTTATTAAATAAAATATTAGTTTTAGTTTAGAGTTGAATTTGAAAATAGTTGAGTTAAAGCTGAGTTATGAATGAGGGTGTTTTTTTGTGAGTTAAGGTGAAAGTGTTAAAGCTGATGTGGCGCTGACGTGACAGTGTGTTAAAAGTTAACCCCGGGTGATTGATGGGAGTGCTCTAAGGAAAAGTTTTTAAAATGGCCCTAATCGTTACTTTCCAGATGTAATTTACAAAATTTATATGACAGTAAAAACTCATCATAAAAACAGAATAATGAAAAAACAAATATATATAAAAAAAGAAAAAAAAAAAAAAAAAACATGGACATCATAAGTCATAACCATACCATCCAGTATTCCATTTGGGCACAAGGTGAAATCTTTAGCGGGTCCATGCTACGTACTCGTAATATTTAAACATAGTACATTCCAGCTGGTTACTTTGAGTTTCCAAGTCTTCTACGTGTTTCTCACGATCCATTATAAGTTTAGTGGTAAATTATCTAAACAATAACTCAAAACATCAAATTTATGTGTTATTAAGTAATAAAGTGGTTGACTATGTACATAGTTTATTTTGATATACATGTTTGTATTAGTAAGTAAAAACAATCAAACACGGATCAAAAATCAAATTTCATACACTCTGTTCCCGAGTTCTAATTTGGAGAGAAGAGAAGAAAAGTGGAGAGAAAACTGAAAAAAAAAAATCACATTTCAGAGTTTTTTTTGAAGAGAAGTGAAGAAAGAGAGGAAATTATGCCAAAACTTCTCTCCTAATCTTCTTCCCAAATTGGGATGATTTGGAGAGAAAGTTGTTTTTAAGCCATTTTTTCCTACATGCCCTTTCTTTTCTCTCCAACTAGGGAACACAAAATTGAAAATCATTTTTTTTGCCTCTCCTCTTCTTTTTTCTCGTTTTTCCTCTCTTCATTTCTCTTCTTTCCGTTTTATACTCGGGAACAGAGTGTTAGTAAAGGGTAGACACAAGTTAGCTGCAACGATTTTTCGTTTGTTAGAAATGAAGTCGGGTGAGTATCTACCCATTGACAAGACCATAAATTTGATATATATCATGCATACGACGTGTTAAGTTAGATATGACGAAACCATAAATAAAAGTTGTATGAGCATCCCCTACATCACCATTCTTTCAACTTCATTTGGATATCGTGAAGTTTTGCCTCATTTTCTATCAATGCAAACTTGGTCCCATCACCATTCTTTCAACTTGATTTCGATATCATTTTCACATTTTTAGATAAATAAATTAGGTGCCCAACAAGGTATAGAAAACATATACTCTTACTTCAAATAATTTGGTTACCATGAATTGATCCTAATATTAGAATTTTACGATATAACAAAGTCGAAACGTGTCGATCTTACATAGGATCTTTACGAGGCGTAAGATCTTAATAGGATCCTGATCTTGATTACAGGATTGTGAGATTTCGATTGATCCGATCTCACTTTGCTCGAATCCAAAAGTTAAAAAATTATAAATTTATAAATTAATCTTTATAGATTTATTTTTATTTTTTTAAAATGTTTAAAAAGGAGGTTAATCCTCTTAAACATCCAATCATAAATATTTAAGTTATTCAACAAAGACATTTCAACACCCAAAATTTTAAGTTTTTGATTAACCTATATAGTGTCATAGTGATTATTATGTTTAGACCTTCAAATCTTTCATAGTTTCAGCATTTATTTAGGTTTTAATACGAAACAAGAAGATAGATATATTATGACACTAGAAGGATCCTTAATCCCGTTTTAATCTTACGATTCTTTAACCTTGTGGCTCTTACTGATTTATTGTATATTATATGAGCTCTGCCCCATTGAAACCTTACTCATTGAACTTACGTATTAAATTACCCTATTAAACTTATCGAACTTGCACCTTCAACATATCATATTGAACATAATGTCACCTCATTAATATGTCATCGTTGCTGTTCATTTGACAGAGCTAAGATTTGGGTGCCAGGTGGGCAAAAACAATCCTTCGCAAATCAAAAATTTGTTTAAAAAACTTACTATATTTGTCACTGCATATATGGGGATGAATTTAATTGTAAACGTATATAGATCATATATATGCACACGTAACTTAACAAATTAATTAAGCACCACAGCATTCGGAAAAAAATGTTCAATGAAACTCAGTTAATCTTGTTAACTTAAACTTGAGTTTGATTTATATTTGATGATAGCAAAGATTTACAGAAAATGCATATAAAAAGAGTTAATCTTTGAAAGTATGACAAATTTGACTATTGAATGGGTGGGCCAAAACCTTTATGACGTGAACCAAAATACCAAATAGGGAAGTGATTAGCACACTCAAATTATTGATTGGGACACTCATGGTACAAGCGGATAAAGCACAGTGTGAGTTTTGTATAACCAACTGAAGCATTAAAAGGAGTGTCCCAATAATTTTTAGGAGTGAGCAAATCACTTCCCTACCAAATAACATCATAATACGTATGCTATAAAATAGGGCATCCCAATGCATGAGTAGCTCCGTCCCTGGTTTATGATGATCATACATGCTTCTTTTGTTTCATATTACTTTTGCTTTCAATCGGCGCAAGTTGCATGGGCGTTTGCGACTTGTTATTTTAGCCTATTTAGTTTCTTTTAAATTAGTTCTTAGTGAGGAAATTGTAATGCCTTATAGTTTTTGATTGACTAAGAACACCTTTATGTTATTTTTATTGGAGAATTCATTAGACTTAGACTTCTACCCTGTTTATGTACCGTTTGTGTAGCATCCGGTTCCTTTGGAATTGGAGTGTTACAACTCCCCTCGAGCCATTCTCATGTTTGTCAGTTCACCACTGTCAATATTTTAGCGTTTCAAGTGGTATTCGGGTTTAACTTGGTGGTGAGATTTCATCAGCGTAGATGGAAACACAGGCATCCGCATCCGCATCCGCATCCGCATCCGCATCCGCATCCGCAGCTGCTAGTAATATTTAGTAAGGGTGGAAGGCTAAGCAGCTTACGTATCCAATTTTTTGAGCCATAAATGTTGAATGGTGCCTAATTGTTCCATCTTCGAGATTAAAGACTTTGATTAGTTGTTTGGCTGAGCCACTTGCTATAAGAGGCGCATGTCTGTGAATGGCTAAAGCTGTTAACGAGTCCCGGTGAGCGTCAATGGTTAGGTAGGCATCACTTTGATTTCTGATACCGAGGAACTGAATGTCTCCTGCCTGAGATGCACTTGCAATCTGAATCACAACACATTAGCACAAGATGAATGTGATAGTTAAACACACACGATAATTTGTTGTATAAAGTAATTAAAATATAGTAAAGTACACAAACAGTCTGTTTGATCTGCTCAAATTATAAAACTGGTCTCTCGTCGATACTAATTACAAATATGGTACACTATCTGCTTTCAGATTTGGTTCCTCAGGTATGTAGCTAACTTCGCTTTTGGTCCCTTCAGGGTAAAAGGGCGAGATTTCTAGCCGTAATTAGTAAGGAGGGACCAATATCCATGGTCATGAGCAAACCACAAGGATCGTTTATGTAATTTACTCTTCAAAATCTAGTAGAAGTTGCTATATTTTACCTTTGTGGTCTCAAGACCGGGCTGAAAGCCGATTCTCACAACTCGTTTTATGCCACCTGTGTGTGGTCGGGTAACACAAACAAGCCTGGATCAAGCAAAAGTACCATACAGATATTAACAAATAGCAACTGTTGCTGAATCAAGTGTTTCAAGAAATTGATATGCGATTGGAAGCATTTTCTTTGATTAGGTTCAAGTGATTCCAAAAAAGAGAGAATCAGAAAACTTATTACAAAGTTATGCATCCATAGAATAATAAACTTGGTGTTTTGGAAAAAACTACTCCGTATATCAGATAACAGGCATCAAGTCATCAACTATTTAATTCTCATATGTTTAAACACAATATGAAATTTATCATAACATATCTTGAAATGAGCCACATAGTAGTCTACTTCGGAAATCAAAACATATATAAATGTGCAGTTTATTACAGAGTACGTAAGAAAGCAGGATACACGAAATGCTTACCCGTCAGGTGTTCGGATGTCATATAATCTGACAGAACCGTCTACAAAGCCAGCTGCATATTGACCCCCATGAACTTGAGAAGCAGGCTGTAATCAGCGAACAAGCAATTAGCCATGATATCAGCAAACTGGTTACTATCTCGAGTGATATATACTTAAAGAACATGAAAAAACAATAAATTTGTTAACCAATAAAGAATATATTATAAGACAAAACTCAACCTACCAATGCTGAAATGCTGCAATCTGATGCGAAGGGAATAGAACTTAAAAGTTGCTCTATATCCAGGTCCCATACCATCGTCGATGAGATTTCACCTGAAGAATACTGCAAGGACAACACATACGTTCACTAACCAGCAACTTTTTGACCCACCAAAACGGATCATTTTAGTACAAAAGAAAACAAGATAGGTTGAAGACCCGACAGCATTTTTTGATCATTTTTAAAATCCTAAAAATATGATTAGTGAAGCTACTCCCTTCATTCCAGAAGAATTGTACACACACAGAAAACACAATCTAAGATATGTGCTATAGATGCAACTTTACCGTTAAATGCATTTAAAGTACCAATTAAAATGAAAAATTGCAAAGGATAAAATAAAAGAAATAGTAATTTATAACTATTAAATTTCGCAAGTGGGGCAGTAATTCTGAGATAAATTAAACAAAAAAGGAGGCCACTACTGAGAGAGTGTATATTATAGAAACATAGAAGAGATCTATTATTTCAACGAACTGATTAAAGAGGTCATACCATATAGCCAGAAGTTTGCTGCCAATCAACTACAGCACTCACAATCCTGACGCCAGATCTATGACCATGAATAGAAGAGAATGCAGTAATGAGTTTCTGTTTGCCCCTTATAGTGTAATCTTTCCATATACGAACATTTCCATCACCTGCATCACGCAACCACACCGGAAACAAATAAATACAACTATAAAACACTTCATTTTAAAAACATATTAATTGCCAGTAAGAAAGAATACAGAGATGGTAAATATGGTTCCTTTCAAGTTAAATGATGTTACATCTTGGCTAATTCCTATGTCGACAAAGAGATCTCTAAAAAGTGTGGTAAGTCGTCTTTGTTTTGCTGCCTCAATGTACTTTATTTGGCAAGAAAGAAACAACCGAATTTACTCAACGGATACGAGAAGTGGTGACCAGATTAGTGATGCAATTTTGGAGATGGTAAGATTGAAGCTGATTTCCCTCTGTTTCAAGAAGACCTCGAATGTCATGAAGATATTGACTGCTTGGAGAATTAATCCCAACGAAACGTAGTGTATTCGATAATGTCACTTGGAAGTTTATGTTGCTTATTTATTGTTAGTCCAAGTGTCATGTTTCTTATGGTCTAGTTGGTAGTTGTTTCGAGGTTGTTCGAAATTTTTGCAGTTTGCTTCTGCAATTGGTATAGAGTGGTTTCATCTCCACTCTCTTCATGTAATCAACATTTTATTCATTTATTCTATTCACCGGGTATAGAAACACTTTTACCCAAAAAATAAAATAAAAAATAAAAAATAAATAATTAAAAATAATAATAAAAAAAAAAATACAGATATGGTAAACTTACTTGAGGCAACAAGCAGCAAGCTCTCATCAAGTTCATTCAACAAGCAGAGTTTTGATATAGCTTTATCAGAATATTCATGATTGTTTAAACTGTTGAGCAAGGTTGCTTCCTCATAATTCCATATTCTAAAAAGACAATGAAATCAGTGAATAAGAATCGAAGATGAGCAAATGGAGTTTAAGATTTAATTATGCAAACAATTATATGAAATTCTATAATTCACATCAACAATAGACAAGATGCAACAGAAACTACATCGGAATGAAGATAAAACAATCAAAACTAGTCAAATAAAAGCAGAAAGTAATGTTCTCATTCCCATAGGTGGCTTTGAGAAAGTATGAGACTTGGGATCTACTTGAAAATGTAAAGTAGCTCAATGTAAAAAAGACGACATCCACACAAGTACACAACATCAGGATATCTATGTGGTATCTATTTTTAAGAAGAATGGAGACTGATTGTTAGATCCTATCGTATCTAAACATAATCGGCTCATCAAGTGACTGGAATGCTAAAGGATAGCCTAGAATTCCTGAAACTATATCCTACTCGTGGACAGTGACGGAGCTTGACCATTTTCAATTTGGGGGGGGGGGGGGGGGGGGGGGGGGGGGGGGCGCAAAAATTTCGAGAGGAAAAAAAAAAAACGTCCATACAGTCATATAGAAACAAAAACAACAAACGATTGCTATAGGAAACAATACTATATTTATAAATTATGATCCGTATGACCATACTTTCAAACAATATTATACAAATTGAAACAGTTTGCAACTTTGCAAGCAATTTGAAACTTGAGAAAACTTTAATATGTTAACTTAGTCCAATAATGCTACCACACAAGAGTACCAAATTACCAAATGACAACTAATTTGTTGCTCAAAACTTCATGTCTGCAGTTTAACTCTACAAGATAAATAATAGCAAACCAAACACCAACTCACAAAAATCACAAAAGTATTCTACCGAAAGCCACACAACACTTGGGTTTAAATTTATCATCAACCACTTACATGATCACAAACAAATCAGTGAAATTACCACAAACAATTAGCAACAGAAAAATAAAAAAAATTACCACAAACAATAAAATGATCAATGCATCAAAATTAATAGGATTGATTAAGAGCCCACTGACCACCGTCTTTGCCTTTTTCTGCCGTTTGCTGTTGTGTCAATTCGAAGGATTAAAGGGAGTTATCACTTCCGTCTTTTTGGTTTCCTTATTTTATTTTTGTTTTACTTTTTCTCGTATGCCATTTTGTTACCAAATTCTGAGAGAGGCACTATGTAATACGTAGTATTATTTAAAAATCCCTAGAATTATATAAAATTGCTAATAATGATCCAGACTTGTGTGTGTGGGTGTGGGGGGGGGGGGGGGGGGGGCAGCACCCCTTCCTGCCCCAATAATCCTCCGCCATTGCTCGTGGATATTGCGTAGTGAATTACCATTGCTGAAAACCAAAGAATCTATTGCTGACTATTTAGGAACTATAACTACTATAGAAATAGAAAGTAAATGGTAATAAATCAGAATAAATAGAAAGGAATGGTATAAAGTTTGGGTAACACTTAACCACCCGGTCTATGATCAGCTAATTCACCCGTGGGAGCACAGTTATCGTGCAAAACCGTATCCAAGGTAAATGTTCTTCTCTTTTATTTAAAAAATAGTTGAAGCCGGCAAGGTTCGAACCCGGAGTAACTCTCTAGATTCTCCTTAGAGCGCTTTATTAACGGATTATCCTACCACTAGGCCACCCTTGCGAGTTTAGTCAAAATGAATTTTCTTTCCATTTATAAAGTTCCCTCCAACTTGTATAAAAGGAAAAAAAAAAAAATCCTATTTAAATCCCTAATTTCATCAAAGAGTCTAGAAACTCAAATGAAAAGATATATTGGCAATAAAGAAACCAACTGCAAAAAGGTAGAGTTTTCTTTGGATAGTTCGGTATAGCCAATCCAATAAGGAGAAACTTACTAGCTTTTTGTTCCTAGCCAACAATCCAAACTACCTCAAGAACAAAAGCAAACCAGCGATACAATTTGGTTGCAACGGTTCTTTGTAATTTGGTTTCTTCTTTTAGAATTTATAAAAGTAACACATGCTCAAGTTTTATACGAGCAAAATGATCAGCAACAAAAAGTTCATTCTACATTTCAGCTTGATAAGATATCATGTTATTATATCTATGACTAATGAATGAGTGAGACTTACGCTTTTAGGGTAAGTTCGTGAGGGGAATTTATTTATTTTTTTAGGGGTATTATTGAAGGGTGAGTGGTTTTGGAGTGTTTGTGAATAGTAGAGTAAAATCAAGACCCGAGAGTGGATAAACATGTAAAATAGCAGCAATTCTACAAATCGAGTTTGCTAATCGGTTTGTTTGGATTATCGGTTTTAAGACTAGTAGTAAATGAAACCCGTACAATATGTCAATATCAGTCATGGCTCAACCAACCCAAAAAGTAAAACACGGAACCATAGAGTCTGATCCAAAATGTCCAAGTATTAAACAACTAAACACCCTTAAAAATAAGTTCTCGATACCTTTTACCTTCAATGTTTTAAACATTCTCCATCTATATACAACTTATAGCTTAGCGATTCTCTGTCTGCCTTCGACCCTCCCCTTCAGCTACAATGGAAGAGTACGGGTTGGCTGGGAAGATGTGATTTTCTTTAAAAGGCTACTTACTAATATGTAATCCAAAATAAGATATATTGGCTTAATTATCTTTATGCATTTCACTAGTATTCATGTCAAATTATTAGCATACGTTATCACAGGGCAATAATGACTTTCCATTAAGAGGCATAAATCCTTTTGCAATGCTTAAGAGGTTGAGGCTTCATTTCTTGCTATTATTGTAAACAGATGTACATTTAAATGAAATGTTTATCACTTCTTATACAAGAGTGGCTTATATGGAAAGAATTTTTTTTTTTTTTTTTTTTTTTTTTTTTTTGAAATACTTGGTGGCCTCCATTACCACTCCATTTCTTAATACAATTTATTTCATCTTATGTGGGTACCTCCTCTTCAAATGCTTTCAAAGACCACTGATAAATTTTCAAACTTCTCTTCCAAAGAAAACCGGTGACTAAGGTCCCTTGGTATTTTCCAACTTATGGGATCTAGTTAACGGATATTCAACAACTAGGCATAGTGATTAAAAACCATATTGAGGGATTTCCTTTTATGGGGTTTACCTTCTAAGAGCCCCTACATCAAAGGTGTGTGGAGAGAAAGTCAGAAAACTCACAAGAATAACATTATTTAATCGAATATCGATTTAATCTACCGAGATTTAAATTGCAAGTATCTAAGGTAACTTTGATAAACAACGATAATGAAGTGCAATATTAAGCAGCAACTACCATTGATAGTGTCCGCTTAAATCACCCTCTTAGATGACTAGTTATCCAACTTAAAGGGTGATCATGTGATGTAAAATATTAACTTCCCAACACATGAAATATTAACTTCCATGGTGTAGTCACATGTTAGTACAATAAATCCATCAACTTACATGGTATCCCACATGCCATCCATTGCATAATGAAAGTTTTGTGTCATCACTTAAACCACTCTAAAACAGCTGATGAGCTTCATAATGAAATAACAGACAGATTTGATAGCTAGACCTCAACTATACGATTTTTTAAAAACATCAATGACACTTCTAAAAAACTGGTAAAGAGTTCAAACGCATTCAAAGCTATACTTCAACTTACGCTCATGCCCCTCTGAAAGCCAACCAGAATTTTGATTGTTCACAACCAGAAATGTGTGTTACTCTATCACAACTCAAGATTTTGGGAATTCATCATGATAGGAGAATTGTCTACGATCAGTCCATGATTTTTGTTTTCTAGTGTTCATTATGACCAGAGAATCGTCATAGATGATGATTAGATCACATAATGATCTTTTAAAGCATCTCGATTATGTTAGACATGAAAACAAGACATATAAGCATGTATGTAAATATCAGAGATGCTTTCTAGACAAGCATTTAAAATTATGTACCAGTTAAAAAATCTATAAAGCCAAACACCATTGTACACTGTATTAACACAAAATAATTTGCCAAAATTCCATGTTAGTTCAGTTACATCAAACCGCAATCTAAGAAACATTAAATAAGAAGACATGATAATTCTTGGTCAGAGAAAAGAGTTTGGACGAAAATAATAATATGACGATCTAGTTTGATCCCCATGAAAGAAGTCCTAAATAATTGAAGTGCGATTGACCAGTACTGAATGTTCCCACCCTCCCCAATAACATAACCAGGGACATTCTTATACAAAAGGAACTCCAACAAAAAAGAGCAATCCAAAAATCAGAATCAGAGGGAAAATAAGGCTAGCATACCTGATGCATTCACCCTCATCTGCAGCAACCACTAATGGAGAGGATGGTTGCAGCAAAGCTGTTTTACTTTGTATCCCAGCGAGCAATTGGATTATGTAGATTGCTACCAGCTGAAAATAGTGACACAATGATTAACACACAGTCAGTTGAAGATAGTCGAAGTTATATAAAAACGTGTATGTTAACTCACACAAATGTTGGCACTTGGTGATATGCTGAAGTGCAACTTTATACCTTTTGCTATTTTTAGCTGTAACTTCATCACCGTCGTCAGTTCCAGTAAGAAGCGGTTTAGAAAAATGACTGCAGCTCCAGTTATAGATGGTTGATTGAGGAAAAGCAAGGCGCTCTGACACTCCTGGAACTCCTGGGGAACTTAAAAGAGGGTCAGCTAAGCCTGAATCCATTAAGTTTGGTCTGAATTCAAGAGAGCAAACCCTCCGCATTCCTCCTAATCCATTCAAATAACTTGGTCTTGGAGGACTAAAAGGGGGAGTTCTGAACATATTCAACGGTAGATGACCTGTTCACAGCAAAGAAAGAGCAATATGCTTAAAAAGATTGAAGAGGTATAGAACAAAAAGATACTTTCGATAACTCAATCAACCGGCGTCTTATGTATCACAGGGTCTTTTGAAAATGGTTTATCTGATTACCGAACTTGATGTCTAAATAACGAGTTACTAATCTTTCAATGAACAGATCCTGCTTTTGATTATCTGATAATTCAGGGGTCATATAATCATTTTGGCTTGTCATTTTCACACCAGCTGAAACATAACTCATATTTCAAGGGTAGAATATACTAATTTATCCCTTCTTTTAGCTGATTTATGGAGTCTTGCAACTTAAAGCACTAGACGCGTATCCAGACACTGTTTTTAACAACTTTTTTTGGGTAAAGGGTTACCCCGGTATAATATTGTTCTTAACAACTTATTTTTATCATAGCTTAGTATCTGATTCTGATTAAATAAATTACACAATCAAAAAAATATCACATCCCACTCTATTATCTTTGAACTGAATCACATATAGCATTCAACGTTGAGAAATCAGAATGAATTTACCTCCATTCATATCAAACCAAGATGATGAACGAGCTAATCTGGCAAGACTACTAGCAGTGGTTGAGGATTCTCCCAGCCGTACACTAGTAGCAGCAGGATTTACAGATTTTGTCACCACTTGTTCAATTCCAATAATAGACAGAACTCGTCGACCCAAACCGGCAATTCGTGGTGACGGGTCTTTTGCTAGTGTACACATGGCTGATACACACTGTGAATACAAGGCAATGTCCAACTGTCGTGGTTTTGTATGATTGACGGCCCCATTTATGATACAGTCATTCAGCAATCCAGGATCAGAGTGCTGCGATGAATCATCAGAGAGCGGCGAACCATGCAAAATCCCAGAAGTAGCTAGCGGGTTGCTGGAAGAAATCCTGCCGTCTCTTGACGCTGAATGGCTATCATCCCCTACCCTTGATAAAGGACCAATTTGAGAATGTTGGGTAGGAGTGGTATAGCCACTAACTGAAGTACAGACACTAAATGACGGTAAAGAACTTAGCACAGAGTTTGATTGTGGTTTCCAATATGCAGCAGCAATAGCTTTCAGATGTCTGCTGTGTCCAAACACGAAGCGCGCAAGAGCTGCAAATTTAGATTAAGAGACCAATTATATTCCATTTCCTGTTGATTGTTAGCATAAAAACAGCTTTTCTATGCAAAATAAATCAAAATTATCAGTGCAAATATCAAGAGACGGTAACTAACCTTAGTATCTATAATGCTACTAGAAAATACTAATTAAAAAAAAAAAAAAAAAAAAAAAAAAAAAAAAAAAAAAAGTTTCCCAGCCAAAAGTCAGCATCTGGATACCATATATTACTTTAAGAGTATAAGAGCTTATGGACTATCTCTTGTCTATAAGTTTTATTTCATCACTTTGTACCAGCAAGAAGGTTATAAAAAAAAACTCCGGATATTGCAGACCGCTTTAAATCCTATGGATAAGATCTCACCCCCCACCCCCAAACCAAAAGTGGTTTCTTTAGTCTGAAAGTTGAAACCGTGTATTCCGGATCAAGGCTAACTTTTCGGACAAAGAAAAGGTCATCTATGACTACAAAATAACTAAAGGTAGCTGTGTTACAACTCAGATACTAATCCCATTTCAGAAGGTCAATGCCCTGTTCTACTTAATTATACCATAATACTAGTAAACCCTAATATATGACTTTCGAAAGATAGCATCATTTATAGCTCTATGGAAACATACCTACTGCAAGCTCAGCCCTGACCAACGGACTTCCATCTGATACAACATTCAAAAGACTTTTAACAATACTTATTTCAGCCCCAACTTTTTCATCATCGCCTCCAACATCTCTAGATGAGTCAAATCCAACATTAAGTAAAGTACCAAGCGCAAAAACAGCAGAAGCTCTAACCTGAAAAGAAGTGTTCCCAAGTTACTGATAAGAAATAATACACTGAATAAAAAATATTATAATCAGATATGTAAAGAATTATATCCAAGAAGAATAACGAACCTCCGGTTGGGGCTCGGACAGTAGAAGATAAAATATAATTGGAGCCTTCTCCTGCAGGCCTATTATTTGTGCTTCTGGAAAATCTTCCCACAGCTTTCCAAGACAGAGACATAACCATTGTAAAAACAGTGGCTCGGTTTGTGTGTCATTAGGAGCGGAACCACCTTGAAGATGCTTTAAACAGACATGAATCAGATTAGCTTCAATACATGCTTCTTGCCCCTTTCTATGTCCATCAACAATGACAGTCAAAACAAATGCAGCCATAGCACGTTGTTCCGGATACGCTTCCACACTATCCAAAAATCTGATGAAATATGTGTGGCCACCGTCCTTCACCAGGTCCACTTGGCACGACTATCAGATAAAAAGAATGCTTCAGTCAAGGCTATCATGATGTGTGAAGAAAAAAAAAAATCGAGCTTAAATGCTAGAGACTATGTACATAACATACAATTACATCTAGCATTCAATGCATGAAAGGTCCTTTAAATATACCTTATCAAGTGCAAGGATCTTTGTCCAGATGAACACAAGAATTTGTTGAAGCTCAGGTGTAGTTGTCTGCAATAACTTCAGAACGTATGGAAAAATTCCTACTGACAAGGCCTATCAGAAAATAAAGGTTATTACTATAAGATAGTTCACAGCAATATCATATGAATATATATGATTAGGAGTGTGTCCCAATCCAATAAATTACCGGTTAAAGCTAAAGTTAACCTACCAAATCAACAGCCCATGGACCCATATCAAGAAATCTTCCCAGAAGCACAAGGGCGCGAAACCTATGGCATTGACTACGCAAAACCTGAAAAGGTTTAAAACAGTCAGGACTAGGTCTAGACGAATCCAAGAAACATGTGAAATTAAATAGAAACTTTACAAGGGAGACATTCGGTAATTCAAAAATAACAGAAGCAACATAACACGTACTTGAAGAACAATAGGTAACTGCTCAGGCGGTTTTTTATGTTCAGACCCATGATCAAGCCACACCTCAAATGCTGTCAATTGTTCCGTAAAAAAAGGACTTGGCTGTATAAAGAATAATACAACATCAAAGATTAATCAATAAACTTACAAAGCTGATATCTGCAGATTTTTGCATCATGTTTGCCTAATTTAACTATGTAATCAGTTTTTATGAACTATTTACAGAAACCCAATTTAATTTGGCAAATTTCTTACCTGGAATTCCAGGTTAGGATCCTGAAGCAATGTTGGAAGCTGCAAAAGGCAAATTTCGGCGGCCATATCCCAAGCATCCCTGCAACGTAAATAATGATAAGTGGTCAACACATAACTGTAACAGTCAAAAATTGTAACAGCATAAATAAGTCCATGGGCCTACCACATATGGTGCAGATGAGTTGGAGGCAACATTGGATAAGATACAGGTGAACAATTTGCAGAGTGCATAATTCTCTCTGCAAGTAAAAAGTTCCGAAACAAACTAGCTACCAACAGATCTTGCCTGAATAATCTCTGAAATAATTCTGCAAAGAATAAAACCAAGCACTCAGTTCAAACCTCAATATAAAGAGCTAGAGGCATAATAAGAGTATAGTTATCAATACCATGTGGAAGAACATTCCAGGCAATTGTGTCTGTAACTGCAGTAAATATCCAGTTCAGCTCACCAAGAAGTGTCTTGCGGTCAGTTTGACGACCAGGTATTCTGTCTATAAGTGAATCATCAAGTGACTTGTGTAGTAAGGAGCGAGTGCAGAACCTGTCCAGTTGAATGACATAAAATATCAGCAATTAAATTAAATGAATCTTCTGAAATGAAGAACTATATTTTTCAATATCTAATATTTATTATTATTATATCATTTACCATCTCAATGCAATCTTGATGGGGGTTGTAAGGCAGGAAGTAAACACATCAGCAGGAAACTTGCGACTCTGGGGTAGGGTCTCATGTGCTTCGCAGGCTGCCAGTAGAATACAGTCCCTTGGTGATGTTCCTGAAGAACTCGATGATGGAGTCCGATCCTGGAGCTACATATTTACAATAATTTAAGTATTTAGATGCATTTTATAAGTGAAAAATAACATTATAAACATTATAAATGAAAATTTTATGATACCTCTATGAAGGAATTGACAATCATCCCTGCAGCAGAGCAATCAAAAACATATATTGATGG